>JAJMHK010000011.1:0-351026 GCA_030566005.1 Yamadazyma tammaniensis | reverse complement strand
GCCTTTATGTTTGCAAAGATTGCCGAAATTGCTCAGATGAAACCAGAAAATTATAGAGATGATGTTGAAGAGATTTTCAATAAGGCAAAAGACTGGGCTCGAGAAACTTACTTGAACAAATTCTTCAGCGACGATATGACCACAAAGAATTTTAAATGGTTCCGTGATGAAATTCCAAATTTGAACCATAATATTTTCTCTTACGATTTGCAAGAAAAAAGAGAAATCCAGCGGAAACCTGGATTATATTGTCAGACCTTCTGCACACCCAAGAATATTTCAACAGAGTTGAAGTCTTCAATACAAAATGAGTCTCTGATACAAGATGATGAAATTGTGGCCAAGGTGTTCGATGCTTGTAACCACTTCGTTCCCAATTGGGAGTATAAACATCAACTTGATGATGATCGTTATTATATAAAAGACATGTTTGAGGTCACTTTTAAGGAGTACAATAAAATGCTTGATCACAACGAGGCCCAAAGCTGTAGAATCAATACTATAGAGGTAGTTGACGCTGGATTTTGTACGTTTTGGAGAGATAAAGAAAAAACAAGAAATGTAAATAATTATGTTGCATCAGGGCTAACTATATTAATGACAAAATTAACCGAAAAACCTAAGAGCCAAGATGATTTTATTAAGGGTTTGGAGCAATTGATCATTTTTCAAAAAGCTAATGTATATGTTGATGTTCAATATGGAAATATGTTTATGAACGGAAAAGAATTTGTCTTTACCAGCTATATGGCTCCTTCTAGAGGATCCCATTCTAGTATGAGAATTTCCAAAGCATTCAAAAAGGAAAGTTCAGAAATGCAACTGTTTATGGGAATATGGGAACAAATGGATCCTAGTTTTACTATTTGCATTGCTAATGAAAACCTAAAGCGCTTAAAAGATGAAATTGCCAAAAATTGGAAGAAATCAAGAAGTAAGAGACCAAGAAAACAGCACTGATTTAACAGACTTTGTGTTAGCTTTTTTATTGGAAAAGATCAAGTCTTATTGCTTAGGCAACGTTTGTCAAGTTTGATTGAGCATACTTGACGTTTTGTTAAAAAGGAAAGTTCATAAAAAAATGAATCAAGAAAGATCGTAAATGCAATAATTTATAGGGATATGAAATTAATGAAACTATTTAAAATATTTATCAAAATCAGTTAAAACAAATCTGTATCTTACATCTGAATGTTCAACTCTTTCTAAGACTTCCTTAACATTCTTCTCGTTAATTGGTAATTTTTCAACTTCTGGATAAATTTTCTTTTCAGCAGCTAGTTTTAACATAAGTAAAGCTTCTTTCTTACTACCAATTAAAGAACCAGTTAAAGAAGCACCACTAAATACGAGAGGAAATGCTTGGAAATCAACTTTTTCAGTGGCTGCAGGCTCCTACAGACACTAAACGACCAAGGACTTTCGTAGTTGAAAGAAAACTTGGAAGATCAATAGCACTAAAACTTGAAGTACAGTTTAATAAAACATCAACTGTCTACTATATTTAGAAACCCATTCATTTCCTTCACCAGTAGCAACATACTCATCTGCACCGAAACTAAGGGCATCTTGTTTCTTTGAAGATGATCTTGAAAAGGCAACGACTTTAGCTTCTAAAGCTTTGCAAATTTAATAGCTAAATGTCCCAAACCTCCAATACCAACAGTTTTATCGGCACCGTCTTCACCAGTTTTCCCGGCACCATCTTCACCTAAACTTATATACAATGGTGAGAAGATGGTTAACCCAGCACACATTAATGGGCCAGCTAACTCTTTTGGCAAAGAATCAGGAATAGGAAATGTATGAGATTCAGAAGCAATAATATGTGAAGCATATCCTCCCTTGGTAGCATGATTATCGGCTTTATAATCGACAGCATTGTAGGTACCAACACTCTTAGCGCAATATTGTTCATTGTCACATTTACATAATTCACATTCACCACATGAACCAACTACAGCACCAACTCCGACAATACCACCTTCTTTAACTGAACTAACACTAGAACCAACCTTAAGAACCTTACCAACGACTTCGTGACCAACAACTGCAAACTTATCATGATAAGGACCCTAATTACCAGAAATTGTATGGAAATCACTTCCACAAACACTGCAATATTGAATTTGAATTAAAACATCATCGGATAAAAATTTCTTAGGTTTATATTTAAATAATTCCGGATTATGCCAATTTTCCAGTGATGTTGATCCAATTCCTTCGAAATATTCTGGCACATTCATTTTAAGTTATCGTACAGTTGAGTTTGTAATTTACAATTATAGAAAGATTCAAGAAACGCTTATACCGTTTAATTTGAACTTATTGAAAGAAAACAAGGAACATCAAATAAAGCAGCCGTTTTAAGCCGCATTCCCATCATATTTTTCACCGCTCAGTGTTTTATTAATATTTTGGCTGAGTTAAGAACGGCATCCAAATAAGAACAAAAAGAGAGGAAATACTTCCGAAGTTAACTACTTTGAGAATACTACCGGATGATTTTCTAAACAGTTCCTGTCTGGTGGCTTAATTTGGCTAATAGGCCAGGAATGGTAGAGGAAATAGTGATTTGGTGGCTGACAGAGGCTAAACAATAACTCGATAGAATTTTTTAAATGAATATATGTATTCAGATTAAACAATAAATAGCAATAAATGACACTAATTAAATTAATTAACAGCTGACATTTTATTCAATGCAGAACCATACTTGAACCATTCGAGTTGTTCTTTGTTAAAAGTATGAGATAATTCAGTTTCCCAATCAGCTCCATCTTTTGGATGAACTTTCATAACAACATTTTTACCTGGAGCTAAATCTTTTAATCCGACTAATGAAATTTCATCATTATAATTAATTTTATCATAATCAGCAATATTAACAAAATTTAATGGTAATAAACCTTGTTTTTTCAAATTAGTTTCATGAATTCTAGCAAATGATTTAGTAATAATAGCAAAAGCACCTAAAAATCTTGGTTCTAAAGCGGCATGTTCTCTTGATGAACCTTCACCAAAATTTTCATCACCAATTACAACCCATTTTCTACCAGCATCTCTATAATCAGCACCAGTTTCTGGAACTCCTTTATATTCACCAGTATAATGATTTTTAACATTATTAGCTTCACCATTTTCAGCATTAGTAGCACCAATCATATAATTATTTGAAATATTTTCTAAATGACCTCTGTATTTTAACCAAGGACCGGCCATAGAAATATGATCAGTTGTAGTCTTACCAACAGCTTTAATTAAAATTGGCATATGTTCAGCATCTTTACCATCCCATGGTTTGAATGGAGTTAATTTTTGTAATCTATCAGATTTTGGATCAACAACAACTTCAACTGATGCTCTATCTTTTGGTGGAGCTTGATAAGTATTTTCACCTTGATCATAACCTCTTGGTGGTAAACCAACACCAACTGGTTCAGCTAATTTGAATTCTTTACCATCAGCACCAATTAAAGTATCAGTAACTGGGTTAAAACCTAAATCTCCTGCAATAGCATAAGCAGTAGTCATTTCTGGTGATGCAACGAAAGCATGAGTGGCTGGGTTACCATCATTTCTTGAAGTGAAATTTCTATTGAATGATGTAACAATAGTATTCTTATCACCTTTTTTAATATCTTGTCTATCCCATTGACCAATACATGGACCACAAGCATTTGCCATAACAACCCCACCAAAATCTTCAAAAGTCTTTAATTGACCATCTCTTTCAATTGTAGCTCTAACTTGTTCAGAACCTGGTGAAACAGTGAATAAAGTTTTAGCTTTTA
This sequence comes from Yamadazyma tammaniensis, assembly GCA_030566005.1. Lineage (NCBI taxonomy): Eukaryota > Fungi > Ascomycota > Pichiomycetes > Serinales > Debaryomycetaceae > Yamadazyma > Yamadazyma tammaniensis. The sequence goes on along the minus strand of JAJMHK010000011.1, from coordinate 347,232 downwards.
ATCCATGAGTTGCAGCATCTTTAATAATAGAAGCAGATCTAGTCATATCTTCATATGATGAATTAGTACAAGAACCAATTAAACCAACTTTAACTTCTAATGGCCAATCATTAGCAATAGCAGTTTCTCTCATTTTTGAAACTGGAGTAGCTAAATCTGGAGTAAATGGACCATTAACATGAGGTTCTAAAGTATTTAAATCAATTTCAATAACTTGATCATATTCACAACCTTCATCAGCTTTTAAGAAATCATTTCTGTATAAATCAGCAAATTCAGCAACATGAGATCTTCTAGTAGCTTTTAAATAATCAGCCATTGAATCATTGTAAGGGAATACAGAAGTAGTAGCACCAATTTCAGCACCCATATTACAAATAGTACCCATACCAGTACAAGAGAAAGTATTAATACCATCACCAAAATATTCAACAATAGAACCAGTACCACCTTTAACAGTTGTAATACCAGCTAACTTTAAAATAATATCTTTTGGAGAAGTCCAACCAGACATTTTACCAGTTAATTTAACACCAATAATTTTTGGAGCTTTTAATTCCCAAGCTAAAGAAGCCATAACATCAACAGCATCAGCACCACCAACACCAATAGCTAATTGACCTAAACCACCAGCATTTGGAGTATGAGAATCAGTACCAATTAATAAAGCACCTGGGAAAGCATAATTTTCTAAAACAATTTGATGAATAATACCAGAACCAGGTTTCCAAAAACCTAAATTATATTTAGCACAAGCAGTTGATAAAAATTCAAAAACTTCTTTATTTAAATCAATAGCTCTTTTTAAATCAGCTTTTGAACCAACTTGAGCTTGAATTAAATGATCACAATGAACAGTTGATGGAGTTGCAACTTGTGGCATACCAGCACTCATAAATTGTAAAATAGCCATTTGAGCTGTAGCATCTTGACAAGCAACTCTATCAGGTCTTAATTTTAAATATGAAACACCTCTTTCAATTTCTTGACCATGAGGATCATCTAAATGTCCATATAATAATTTTTCAGCATAAGTTAAAGGTCTATTTAATCTTTGCTTAACAATTTCAACATTTTCTAAATTTTTCTTATAATTAATAAAGGAGAAATCTTCCAATAAATTTTGATTAACTTTTGAATCTCTTGTTAATCCAGCTGTAGCTAAGCTACGAATGCTTAATCTATTAACTCTTTTAGTTGCTGATAACATTTTATGTTAGAACTTAAAAGTTGAAAATAAAAAATTCAATTGATGGAGAGTTTTAAAAAATCAGCAAGGTTCATCAATAAATAATGGGAATCATTTGAAAGTAAATCAACCAATGAGAACGAGTAAATTTCAAATGGAAGAATGGTGCGACGGTAATTGCTCGGTTATAAATATTATGTTTTTTTATAGTTCCTCGGATTAAGTTTTTTTATTAATTAGAATCTAACTATTTTAATATCGTATAAATATAAGGATAAAGTATCGACTTATTTCATTGTATGACTCATTCTTTAATTATAAGTCGTTCTATTAGATGGTAAAACTTTCAATAAAACCGGAAATACCCTCGGATGTATGCCAGATTCTCCAGCTTTCGTTGCCATGGTCAATTTAATTACCCGACTCATCATTGGATTTCTTGCCAAATGGCTTTCCTGCTCGGATCCGAAATTTACTGTGGGGCACGACTCCGATTGCTAGATAAATGACCAAACGGGCACGACTTTTCAGGTCGCAAAAGTTCAGTCCGCGTTTTAGTGGGGGAGCTCGGGATCATTGGCCTCCGAAATACTCAATCATCTTTATCTTCAACTTATTTTAATTGAGACTTCTTTATAGATTAGATAAATAACCCAATTCATATTAAATCATATTATTATTAAATTAACTTATATAAAATGTCTGCAGCAGCTGGTTCAAAATTTGCCAGATTTTTAAACTCCGAAACTGGTCCAAAGACTGTTCATTTTTGGGCTCCAGTAATGAAATGGTCATTAGTTATTGCAGGAATTAATGATATTCAAAGACCTGTTGAAAAATTAAGTGGAACTCAACAACTTGCACTTTTTGCTACTGGTGCTATATGGACAAGATGGGCAGGTTTTGTTATAAAACCTAGAAATTTCTTATTAGCATCAGTTAATTTCTTCTTAGGTGGAGTTTCATTATATCAATTATCAAGAATTTATAATTATAGGAAAGAAAAGGGTGATTCAACTTCAGAAATCTTTAGATATATTACAAATGGTGCACCGGAACCAACTAAAATTGAACCTGTTAAAATTGAACCTATTAAATCTACATAAATAATTTCCTTAATTATATATATATTCATGAGTCTATATGCATATTGCCATTTGATTCGGTTTCGATTGTCTCTATTATTCCATTGGCTTCTTCTGGTTGTTCTACTTTCTCTTCCAAGTCTATGTCTTGTTCAGGGTCCTGCTCTGGGTCTTGTTCAGCAGCTTCCTGCTCTGGATCCTGCTCCTGATTATCTACAACCATCTCATCATAACTTGTCTCTTTATCTGAATTGTCCGATGCATCTGAGACATCGTTAGAAACTCCTAGGTCCTGCTCATGCTCTACAGGTTTCTGATCTTCATCTACTATTTCAGCCTCCCTCTCAACAACTTGTTCAACCTGCTCCTCCTCTTCATCTTCCTCTTCCTCCTCTTCAAGTTCCATTTCCATATTTCTAACAGTTTCAACATTCTTAATAATCTTCTGTAAACTACCAGTCATAAACCTCTCTAATTCAACATTTCTAACACCCCACCTGTTATTAACTGACAAAATTTCACGTTTTATTTTTAATAAAATCTCATACTTAATCATTCGTTTAATCCTCATCAGATATTCTATATTAATTAATTTCTTAAAACTTTCAGTATTTAACTGAGGTAAATCTGAATTTTCATCTCCTTCTATACTGAAAAAATTTCGAATATTTATCTGGGTTTCTCCATTAGGTATACGATCTAATAACGATGAATCGTAATTTTCAATTGCATATCTGGAAATATTTAAATCTGGTAATGTAATCTGTTGACGTTTTGATTCAAAATCATTAATAACTATTTCCATATCATGATTTAATTTAAACATTTGTCCTGATTTCTTGTTAAAAGCTGATATTTCTTGATCTATAATTTGATTTGTATATTCTTCTTCGAATGTCTTATAATCTCTTTGGAACTTATTTATTATAAATGATTCAATTAATGCTTGTCGTTGATGATTTTTCAATTCATCAGAATTACCATTCTGTATTGAATTTAAAATATTTTGAATTGAATCATTGGATGTTTGAACCCTTTTCAGCAACTGTTGTAAGTTTTCTATTTTACTCATCTTCTCCCTTCGTTATTATTTCAAATAGTCGATGTTCAAACAGTGAAGACTTATATACTTAATATTAAAGTTCGCGATGTTTGTGTCCAATGAATGAATCAGAACAAGGACAATTAAAGAAAGATCTTATACAAGCTCATTCAAATTTATCTAATCTCAATCTATATCATGCAGCTAAATGGTGTGCCGAAGCTATAAATGGTTTACCATCTAATATTACCCCTCCCATTGATAATCTGGTTCTACAACCACTCGCGTTTGAAGATTATGATAAACTTATTTTAGCTAAATCATACTTTAATTTAAAAGAATTTGATAGATGCTCCAAAGCATTAATTGGTTGTAAATCAGCAGAAGGATTATTTATAAAATTATATTCAAGTTTACTTTCAATTGATAAAAAAAAAAGTGAAGAAACTGATGGATCAATAAATTTATTTACAATTAGTTCAAATAATGATAATGAAACTTTCCAACAACAACGTCAAAGTAATTCTAATGATAATCATAGTAATATTATAGATGGTCAAAATAAAGATATAAATTCAAAATTATCTAAAATAATTCAAGAAATTGAATTATGGCATGATCAAGGTAAAACTCAAAGTCCATTTTTATATTATCTACTAGGAGTTATTTATAATAAAAAGAAAAATTATAAATTATCTCAGACTAATATATTACGATCATTATATTTATTCCCTTATAATTGGTCTTGCTGGCAAGAATTAATCAATTCATTAGTTAATTTTGATGAAGCTATTGAAATAATTAATAAGATTAAATCATCAAAAAATCAGGATTTATCTTCAAATGTAATGTTTCAAATTTTTGAAGTTGTTGTTTTACAAGAATTTTATCAAATTAAATCAAATATAATGACTAATTTAGATCATTTATTAACTATCTTTCCTAATTTTAATTTCCTAAAGATTCAAAAATTTTTAGTTTATTATCATTCATTAGAATATTATCAAGCAGAACAAGTTTTTGATCAAGTATTAATTGATGATCCTCTTAGATTAGAAGATTTAGATACTTATTCAAATATGTTATATGTAATGGAAAAGAAATCTAAATTATCATTTTTAGCACAATATTCTTCGAATATTGATCAGTTTAAACCTGAAACTTGTTGTATTATAGCAAATTATCATTCAATGAAAGGTGAACATGAAAAAGCTATAATGTATTATAAAAGAGCTTTAATATTAAATAAAAATTCTTTGAGTGCATGGACTTTAATGGGACATGAATTCGTTGAATTGAAAAATAGTCATGCTGCAATTGAAAGTTATAGAAGAGCTGTCGATATTAATCCAAAAGATTTTAGAGCTTGGTATGGATTAGGTCAAGCTTATGAAGTTTTAGATATGCACTTATATTCACTTTATTATTACCAACGAGCTACTAATTTACAACCAATGGATAAAAGAATGTGGCAAGCTATTGGTAATTGTTTTGAGAAGATTAATAAATTTGATGAAGCTATTAAATCATTTGAAAAGGCTTTGAGTATTGATATCATTAAAAATAGTAGTGTAAATGGTAGTAATAATCATCCTGATCATTCAAATTCGTTAAATAATACAGGCAATGAAGAACCAAATAGTTTTGATCCATTTATATGTTATAAATTAGCTAGTATTTATGAAAAATTAGGGAAAATAAGAGATTGTTCAAAGTATATGAAATTATGTTTTGATCAAGAATTTGAATGGGGAATCACTGATGAAACTTCAAAGGCAAGATTATGGTTAGCAAGATATGCATTAGAACAAACTAAATATGAAGAAGCTTATGAATTAACTAAAGATTTAAATCGTAATAATGCTCATGATATAGAAGAAGCAAGAGCAATTGCAAGAGAGGCTAGAAATAGAATGAATAAGTAGGTTATTATTTTGTATTATTAATTAAATAAGTTACATATTATTTTTATTCGTCTTATTATTAGTATTATTCCTCTCTTCTTCTTTTAGTATCTACAAAGTCTTTTAATAATTAATCATTTCTTGTTCTAATTTAACTAAAGCAGCTTCTGATTGAATTTCATCACAAACTTCATTAATTAAATGATTAAATCCTGAAACTAAGGTATCAATATCACTCTTAGTTAACCCTGTATTAATTAAAATTAATAAACGAGGTCTTCTAAGTGGTAAATTTTCATGGTCAATCATATTCTTTGATCTAGTAATTAATAAATTCTTAGCTATTAAAATTTTATCCACAATTTTTTGTAAAATAAAACTTTCAGATAAATATTTTTCATCAAATGCATTATTAAATTTTGATCTTTTACCAGTTCTTATAAAATCAACAGTACCATAATATTGAGGGAATCCAATTGATTCACGATATGAATGTTTTAAACCAATATGAATAGTTGGTGATATTGGATTACTTATAATTTCAACATATTTTGAATTATTAATTGTATTAAAAATTTTTTCATAAGCATAAGAACTTAAATCATGTAAATTATCCATTAATATAGAATTACCTTTATCATTTAATTTTTGAATTTGTTTAATTGAAGCTGATGCAGTTCTTGCACTATATGGAGGTAATGAAGCACTGAAAACATAAGCTAATGATGAAAGTCTTTGATGATGAATCATTGGTTTTGATCCTGAACAAAATCCTCCAGATGCTGCAAATGAATTAGCCATTGATCCAACAGTTATATCAATTTCTTTATTTGAAATTCCAAAATGTTCAGTTAATCCTTTACCTGTATTACCTAAAACACCAATTGAATTAGTTTCATCTAAAAATAATCTATATTTAAATTGATTTTTCAATTTAACTAATTCTGGTAAATTAACAACTGTTCCGGAATTTGAAAAAAGGGCTTCAGTGACAATAAATCTTCTTTTAATTGGTTTCTGTTTATCTAATGAAGGTTTTAAATCTTTTAAAACTGAAGTCAAATGATCCATATCATTATGGTTAAACCATTCAACATCACATCTACTTACAACTATAGCTTTTTGAATAGCTAAATTAACTCCACTATCAACAACACATAAATCCCCTCTTTTAACAAATGCTGGTAATACTGAAGTAGCAGTAACAAAATCTTGACCATAAATAATTGAATTTTGATTATTTAAATATTTTGAAATATCTTCTTCTAATCTAACATGAACATCTTGAGTACCATAAAAATTTGGTGCTGAACATGCACCAACACCAGTTGTTGAAATCACTTGTTTAGCAGCTTCATGTACTTCTTCATTATTATTTAAATTTAAAAAATCATTTATAGCAAAATTTTTAACATTTTTAGCTCTTGTCAAATTAAGTAATTCAATTGATGGACCATTATGACCTTTAATTTGAGGTACTGATTTTGATTGCCATTCTTCAATATCTCTAATTTTTTCAACTAAATCGACTGGTTGCCATTCACTAATTAAATCATCAACTTCTTTTGTTGAAAATTTAACTAATTCACTTTTATTTTCTTTCCTTTTTGACTTAAGAAAATAACGAATACCAAAAATTAATAAACCTAATTCAAATAATGATCTAATTGGATCATCTTTATATGAAGCTTTAATATACCAAAGTAAAAAATCACCACCGGGTAATTTACCTAAGAAATTAAGATAGTAAACAAATGTATCACTTAATGTAGATGTAATACTATCTAAAGTTGGAGGTAAAGTTGTTGTAGCGATTGTTGTAGTTGTTTTTGTGGTTGTGAAAATGTATTCACTTTCACTCATATTAACCTGTTAAAGACTATTTGACTGAATAGGGGTAGGTATTGACTATTACACTTCAATAAATATATACAATTAAAAGTTTCTAATCTCACCTAGTATTTATTTTTCAATGCTTTTGATGAATATGTAAGGCTAATCAAATTATTATATGATTAAAAATCTTATTAGTAAATGATTTATGCAGCGGATAAATATTATATTTTGTAATAGCCTTTTGTTTCCAATTAAAAATTTTCGAGTTCGCGTTCAGCTGCATCAATGCACTTAATTACGTAGTTTATTTACTAATATTAAATGTTTGAGGAAATAGAATTGTGTTTCTAAAGATATTTTTTTAGTAAAATAATTTAATAGAATTTCGTAAAACAGTAATAAATTACTGCTTATTGTTGCGAATGGGGTTTTGAGTCGTGATTTGGTTTTTATTAGAGAGAATTTATTGATTATTTCGTGTCTCACATGGAATCCTCGGCTATATTTATTATATGTTGCGCTATATTTTTATATGTTGCAGCTATGGCTGCTATTGATTCAGTAGGCTTGCTAGGGTGTCGCTATGGCTATCTCCATAGCTATGGAATGAAAACCCTTGAGACTCCTTCAACATTTCTACGACAACAAACACATCCTTCAATCCCCTTTGATGCTAATGTTAGTCTACAACTCTCACAAATTGAAAAACATTTACATGGCCATGTAATAATTTCTCTCGTATTAACTTGACAAATAACGCAGTCAAGTCTACTTAATTCATCTTCTGAATCTGATTTAATTGATGTGTCTTTATTAAGAATCTTCTCAAGATGTCCATGTCTTTTACTTAAAAGTACTTCTATTAATTTGGTACTTTCATCTTTATAATTATCTAATTGATTATGAATTTCATTATATCTTGATCTCGTTACGATATTACCTGAATTTTTAAAATGATGATTTAATATTTCAACGCTTGTACTATCATTTACAATTTCTCCAAATTGTTGTAATGATATAAATTCATCATTATCTATAATTGATTCTAAGTCACTTTCTTCAACTTCACTTTCAACTTCTTCAATTGAAAAATCGATTGAATTATCAATTTCACTAAAATTTTGTTGTGTAATTAATGTTAAATATTGATTATCTAATTCTTCTTCTGTATAATTATCAATTTCAATTAATTTGGCAGTTTCGGTATCTGTTTTTGGTTTCTTTTTAGGTTTAACAAATCTTCTTAAAAATGGTGGGACTTTTTGTCTTCTAATTTCCCATTGTTCATAAATTTCTTCATCTCCATCATCATATAAAATTTCATCAATTTCTTCTTCTGGTTGATCATAAAATCGATTTAAAATAACTCCATATAAAATTTTATCAATTAAAATTCCTCTTGATAATTGGAATAAATTTGAAAGCATCGTTTGTAAATAAATAATCCTCTTTTTCATTACAGTTTGTCTTTCGAAATATGATGATTCATTCCCATCATTATCAACTCCAGTAACTAATTTCATAGTAGGTTCAGAGATCAAATTCCCATATCCTTTGGTTCTCATCATACTTAAAAGTTGATCCAGTTTACCACCATCTGAAGCATACCTTAACATTTCTAATTTATGTTTAAACTTATTCCAAATACTTCTTTCTATCCAAGTTTCATCATCAACTGCAACAAGACTTAATTCAGTTATATAACTTGATTTACCTGCCAGTGTTATTGCTAACATTCCTAAATTAAGTAAAGTAGTATAAAAATCATCAGACAATTTAAAGAAAGTTCTTTCTTGAAATTCTGGATCATTTTCACTATTAATGAAAAAACTAGCATAATTCAAATCTTGGAAATTTAATCCAGTTGCAAATATAGCCATAACAAATATGGACAAAGATAATCCAATAATCATAATAATCAATAATTGAGGTAAAATTGATCCAGTAATAATTATAGGAAATTGGACCCATCTCCCATTAAGTAAAAGCTTAGTAAAATAAGAAAAGAATCCAACGCCAATAATACTTGATGGGATTAATCTATATCTATTTTCATTAATTAAAGCCCCAAGTTGGATATTTAAATGATTTAAACTCAGGAAAAGACAAATTATTAATAACTCTTCAGTTGGTCTTCTAACAATATTCTTATTACCAATAAAAAAAGTACCACGAGAACTAGCTTCTTGAAATGCTAAAGAATGTTCAAAGATTGTTAGACCAGATTCAATATATGGTTTTGTACCATTAATTGCAGCAATAAAAGTTTCAATATAAGCCAGTAAACAAAAACCTAAAAAAACTGGCCAATATAAATCAGTTGATGGACCAACCATTACCTGCATGGAAGGAGTTTTCATATATTTATCAGTTGTTGTTAAATCATATTCAAAAAGACCTGACTTATCTAGGAATTCAAATATCCAATTTGAAGGTCTTCCTATTAATTTAGCATTTAAATTTAATGCAATTAAAACATTATACATATTATATAATAAAAAACTTATAACACCAATTCTAAAACAAATTAAACTTAATTTCTTCAATAATTCTGAAGTTCCTGAAACATTTGAAATATTACGTCTTCTATTAATTGTAAATTGCTGAGATCGTGATGTATTAGTTGATGCAATTACTAATGTACGATTTAATAAAATTGCCATCCCCATACAAACCATTCCATACCATGAATAACAATATGTTACGAAAGGAGTTACTCTTGTAGCATTGATTTTAGATGTTTCACTTTGATTGGATATTGCTTCAATTAATTGTCCGAGTAATCCAAATGATGTATTATTCCCATCAACGTTATCGATTCCTGGGGGATTTACACCTCGATTAATCGCAACCGGTTCTGTCATAATTAATCAGATCCTTATTCAGGATTATATATTGTTTTTTGATTTATTAAATTTTAATCTATGTAACAATTCCTAAATGCTCATAAGAATATCTAGTATCTTCTATGAGAAATCGCATTTGATTGGGAATTAATTATGGGTGCACTGGAGTCGCGATAAGTTTGTCTCTCAAAACTTAACTCATCGCTTAACTATAGATATATAGTACACAATTGCAATGAGCAGAATTCCTCCGCCACCTCCACCGAAAAGGAGTAATGGTACGAATAAGGCTAATGGTAATAGTAATGGGAATGGTCAGCGGCAAGTACCTCCGCCACCGCCTCCTTCACGTAAAGAACCAATTAGACCTCCACCACCTCCACCGAAACCTACAAAATCAAAAAGATCTATAACAATTAGTGAACAAGAATTACAGGCAAGAGCCAAAAGATGGAAACTAATACAAAAGAAAAGATATGAACCTCAAACTAAAGATAAAAAGAGCGGAATTGTACGACCTACAAAAGTTGAAATGCCTCCTGAACATCTACGAAAGATAATGTTAGATCATGGCGATTTATCTTCAAGAAGAGTTGCTGCCGATAAAAGATCACATCTAGGTTCGTTAAAGTATGTTCCTCATGCTATACTTAAATTACTTGAAAACATGCCTCAACCTTGGGAACAAGCTAAAGAAGTTAAAGTCTTATATCATATAACAGGAGCTATTACATTTGTTAATGAAGTTCCTAAAGTCATAGAACCTGTTTATAGAGCTCAATGGGGAGCAACTTGGCAAGCAATGAGGAAAGAAAAACGTGATAGGAAACATTTTAAAAGAATGAAATTCCCTCCATTTGATGATGAAGAACCTCCTTTAGATTGGTTAGAAAATTTAGAAGATCAAGATGTTCCAGATCCAATAGATTTACAAGTTGACGAAGAAGTAGGTGAATGGATTTACGATGACCATCCTTTCTTAAATGAAAAGGAGGTGATAAATGGTGAATCATATAAGAGTTGGAAATTAGATATTAATAAAATGGCTAAATTATATAATTTATCTAAACCCATATTGCCTAATGTTATTGATCCAAATTACTATTATCTATTCAATAAGGAAAGTTTTATTACTGCTAAATCTTTAAATTTAGCATTACCTGGAGGTCCTAAATTTGAACCATTGTTCCAAGAATCAGTAGTTGATGATAATCTTGATGATTATACAGAGTTTAATTCTATCGATAGAATAATTTTTCGTATTCCTGTAAGAACAGAGTATCGTGTTGCATTTCCATATTTGTATAATTCATTTGTTAAGCTGGTAGTTGTCGGTGCTTATCATTATCCTTTAATGAGCTTTTCAAGAGATAAAGAAGCTGAGGCTGAAGATATGGCATTTTATTATGGGAAGAATTTATCTGAACTTCCTTCTCCGAAGAATAAACCTATTACATATGACGAGGAAGATGATGATGAGTTAGATCTTCCATTCAATTTCAAACCTTTTATGTCAGAGACCGTAGGACCTGTTGATGATAGTGATGATGAAAGTGATGAAGATAGCGAAGATAAAACTGAAGACGAAGAAGTCAAATCCTTATCTATAGAACCAAAAGGTTCAGCAAATGCACTTCAACTTTGGTGGGCTCCTTACCCATTTAGTAATACCAGTAACAAAACAGTTAGATCTCAAGACGTTGCTCTTGTGAAAGATTGGTATATGCAAAGAACATCCCCAAGTTTACCATTGAAAACTAAAATTTCACACCAAAAACTTTTAAAAGACTTCGTATTGAATGAACTTCATAATCCTTCGATGCAGAAAAGAAGTAACAAAAGAAAAATTACTTTATTAAAGTCATTAAAAGCTACCAAATATTTCCAAGAAACCACAATTGACTGGGTAGAAGCAGGATTACAAGTTTGTAGACAAGGACATAATATGCTTAATTTATTGATACATAAGAGAGGTTTAACATTTTTACATTTGGATTATAATTTCAATTTAAAACCTACTAAAACTTTGACTACAAAAGAACGTAAAAGATCAAGATTTGGTAATGCATTCCATTTGATAAGAGAAATTTTAAGAGCCGTTAAAATGTTAGTTGATGCACATGTTCAATTCCGATTAGGAAATGTTGATTCTTATCAATTAGCAGATGGAATCAACTATATTATGAATCATCTTGGTCAATTAACTGGTATTTATCGTTATAAATACAAAGTCATGCATCAAATTAGAGCATGTAAAGATTTGAAGCATGTTATCTATTCCAAATTTAATAAAAATATAGGCAAAGGACCTGGTTGTGGTTTCTGGCAACCTGCTTGGAGAATCTGGTTGAATTTCATGAGAGGTACGATCCCATTGTTAGAAAGATGGTTAGGTAACTTATTAGCAAGACAGTTTGAAGGTAGACGAAGTAATGATGTAGCTAAAACCATTACCAAACAAAGAATTGATTCATATTATGATTTAGAATTAAGAGCTCAAGTAATGCATGATATTCTTGATATGATTCCAGAAGGAATTAAACAAAATAAATCAAGAGTTATATTACAACATTTAAGTGAAGCTTGGAGATGTTGGAAAGCTAATATTCCATGGAAAGTTCCAGGATTGCCTGAACCAGTTGAAAAAATAATTGAAAGGTATATTAAGGCCAAAGCTGACAATTGGATTCAAGTTACTTATTATAATAGAGATCGTATTAGAAGAGGAGCTACCGTTGAAAAAACTGTTGCTAAAAAGAATTTAGGAAGACTAACAAGATTATGGATTAAAAATGAGCAAGAAAGACAAGTTGAATTTGCTAAAAAGGGTCCTTATATATCACCAGATGAAGGTATAACTATTTTCCAAACAGTTGTTCGATGGTTAGAAGAAAGGAAATTTAGTCCTATTCCTTTCCCTCCATTATCTTATAAACACGATACCAAACTTTTAGTGTTAGCATTAGAGGGATTGAAAGAAAGTTATAGTGCAGGCGCTAAGTTAAATTCAAGTCAAAGAGAAGAATTGGCATTAATTGAACAAGCTTATGATAATCCTCATGAATGTCTTGGAAGAGTTAAGAAATTTTTATTAACTCAAAGAATTTTTAAAGAAGCAGGAATTGAAATGATGGATTATTATACACATTTAGTTCCAACGTATTCAATTGATCCTTTAGAAAAAATCACTGATGCATACCTTGATCAATATTTATGGTATGAAGCTGATAAAAGACAATTATTTCCTAACTGGATTAAACCAAGTGATGATGAAGTTCCTCCACTTTTAGTTTATAAATGGTGTCAAGGTATTAATAATTTAGAAGATGTTTGGTCAACAGAAGGTGGAGAATCTAATGTAATGTTAGAAACTTCATTAAGTAAATTTGCTGATAAAATCGATTATACACTTTTGAATAGATTATTAAGATTAATTGTTGATCCAAATATTGCTGATTATATGACATCTAAAAATAATATCAATTTAACTTATAAAGATATGAATCATATTAATCAATATGGATTAATAAGAGGTCTTCAATTTAGTTCATTTATCTTTCAATATTATGGATTGGTTGTTGATCTTCTTATCTTAGGTTTGGATAGAGCTCATCAAATAGCTGGTCCTATTGGTTCTCCAAATAATTTCTTGCAATTCAAGAATGTTGATGAAGAAAAGAGCAATCCTATTAGATTATATTCTCGTTATCTTGATAAGATTCATATTTTCTTTAGATTTGATAATGAAGAATCTGAAGAATTAATTGAAGATTATTTAGAAGAAAATCCTGACCCTAATTTTGAAAATATTGTTGGTTACAATAATCATAGATGTTGGCCAAAAGATTCAAGAATGAAATTGATTAGAAATGATGTTAACCTTGGTAGAGCTGTTTTTTGGGAAATTTCTAGTAGAATTCCAAGTTCTTTAGCTTCAATGGAATGGGGAGATACTTTTGCATCGGTTTATTCAAAAGATAATTTTAATTTATTGTTCTCAATGTGTGGATTTGAAGTTAGAATCTTACCTAAAGTTAAGAGTGCTTTTTCAAGTGCTTCTCGTGAAGGTGTTTGGGATTTAGTAAATTTTGAAACTAAAGAAAGAACTGCTAAAGCATTCCTTCAAGTTAGTAATGAAGAAATTGATAGATTTCAAAGTAGAATTCGTCAAATTGTTATGTCATCGGGTTCATCAACTTTTACTAAAGCTGCAGCTAAATGGAATACGGCATTAATTGCATTATTCACTTATTTTAGAGAAGCAATCATTTCAACTGAAAAATTGCTTGATGTTTTAGTTAAATGTGAAACTAAAATTCAAAATAGAGTTAAATTAGGATTGAATTCTAAAATGCCCTCAAGATTCCCACCAGCTGTTTTCTATACGCCAAAAGAATTAGGTGGATTAGGAATGATTAGTGCATCTCATATATTAATTCCTGCTTCAGACTTGAGATGGTCTAAACAAACTGATACTGGTATTACTCATTTTAGAGCTGGATTATCTCATGAGGAAGAAAAAATTATTCCTACTTTGTTTAGATACATTACATCATGGGAGAATGAGTTCCTTGATTCTCAAAGAGTATGGGCAGAATATGCTATTAAAAGACAAGAAGCAATGGATCAAAATAGAAGATTAACTTTTGAAGATATGGAAAGTAATTGGGATAGAGGTATTCCTAGAATCAGTACTTTGTTCCAGAAGGATAGACATACATTGGCTTATGACAAAGGTCATAGAGTTAGAAGACAGCTTAAACAGTATAGTTTAGCAAGATTCTCACCATTTTGGTGGACAAACTCTCACCATGATGGGAAATTATGGAATCTCAATGCTTATAGAACTGATGTTATTCAAGCATTAGGTGGAATTGAAACTATTCTTGAGCATACTTTATTTAGAGGTACAGGTTTTGATTCTTGGGAAGGATTATTCTGGGAAAAAGGTTCAGGTTTTGAAGATACTTTGAAGTTTAAGAAATTGACCAATGCACAAAGATCAGGTTTAAGTCAAATTCCTAATCGTCGTTTCACATTATGGTGGTCACCAACTATAAATAGAGCAAATGTTTATGTTGGATTCTTAGTTCAGTTAGATTTAACTGGGATTTTCTTGCATGGGAAAATTCCAACATTAAAGATATCATTAATTCAAATCTTCAGAGCACATTTATGGCAAAAGATTCACGAAAGTCTTGTTCAAGATATTTGTCAAGTATTTGATAAAGAATTAGAAATTTTACAAATTGATTCAGTTGAAAAACAAGCGATTCATCCTAGAAAATCTTATAGAATGAATTCATCTACGGCAGATATTGTTTTACAAGGAACTTATAAATGGAATGTTTCTAAGCCTTCATTATTATTTGATAAGAATGATGTAATGGATGCTACAACGACCAATAAATATTGGATTGATATTCAATTGAGATATGGTGATTATGATTCTCATGATATTTCTAGATACACCAGAGCTAAATTCTTAGATTATACTACTGATAGTAGCAGCAAATATCCAAGTCCGACTGGTGCAATAATAGGAATTGATCTTGCTTACAATATGTATGATGTCTATGGTAATTGGTTCAATGGATTGAAACCTTTAGTTCAAACTGGATTGAAAGAAATTATGAAATCCAACCCAGCCTTATACGTTTTACGAGAAAGAATTCGTAAAGGTCTTCAATTATATGAAAACCAACATCAACAGGCATTTTTAAATTCTACTAATTATGCTGATTTGTTTAGTAATGAAAACCAATTGTTTGTTGATGATACAAATGTTTATCGAGTATCTGTTCATAGAACTATGGAAGGAAACTTAGCTACTAAACCAATAAATGGTGCAGTATTTATGTTGAATCCAAAAACTGGTCAACTTTTCCTTAAAATCATTCATACATCTGTTTGGGCAGGTCAGAAAAGATTATCACAATTAGCTAAATGGAAAACAGCTGAAGAAGTAACGGCATTAGTTCGTTCATTACCTAAGGAAGAACAACCTAAGAATTTGATTGTTACAAGAAAAGGTATGACAGATCCATTAGAAGTTCATATGTTAGATTTCCCAAATGTTTCTATTAGACAAAGTGAATTACAGTTACCGTTTTCCAATGCATTAAAGAATGAAAAATTAGGTAATATAGTCGTTAAAGCCAATGAACCTCAAATGATTTTATTTAATTTCTATGATGATTGGTTAGATCATATATCATCATATACGGCATTTTCAAGAGTTACATTAATATTAAGAGCTTTAGGTATTAGTCAAGAAAAGACTAAATTGATCTTAAGACCTGATAGTACAATTATAACTCAAGAACATCATATTTGGCCATCATTTACAGATGATCAATGGATAGATGTTGAAACTCAACTTCGAGATTTGATTCTAAATGATTATGCTAAGAAATATAATATTAATGTTCAATCATTGACTCAATCTGAAATTAGAGATTTGATTTTAGGTCAAGATATTAATGCTCCTTCAGCTAAACGTCAACAAATTGCCGAATTAGAAGAGAATAAGAATAACGATGAAGACTCGAATGCAAACCAACAATTAACAGCTTTGAAAACTTCGACAACAAATGCTCAAGGTGAAGAAATTGTTACTATTACTACAACAAATTATGAGCAACTGTCATTTGTTTCTAGAAGTGAATGGAGACAAAGAGCTATTGAATCAAATAATTTACACTTCCGTACTAAAAATATTTATGTTGATAGTAAAGAAGATGAAGATGATAATGATGATGAATCTGCTTATATTATGCCAAAGAATTTATTGAAAAAATTTGTTCAAATATCAGATTTGAGAAGTCAGATTGGTGGATTTATATTTGGGAAATCACCTGAAGGAAATGATGAAGTTAAAGAAATTGTAAAGATATTAATGGTACCTCAATTAGGAAATACTCATTCTATTCAGTTTCCTAATAAATTACCAGAACTTGAAGATTCAGATTTACAATTATTAGGATGGATTCATACCCAATCTTCAGAAATCAAATATTTAAATCCCGTTCAAATTAATACTATAAACAAATTCAAACTTGAAAACTCTGGGATTTGGAATGAAAATATGATAACCTTGACTGTTACTTTTGTACCTGGTTCAGTAACTTTAAGTTCATATACATTAACTTCAGAAGGTTATGAATGGGGAAGTACAAATAAAGATTTATTATCAACAACTCCTCCTGGTTTCACGACTCAATACAGTAAGAAGAACCAATTATTATTATCTGATAGAATATCAGGTTCTTTTATGGTACCTGATGATAATATATGGAATTTCGCATTCTTAGGACAGCTTTGGAATCCAAATATTGAATATGAATTAAAGGTCGATGTCCCATTATTATTCTACCATGAATTCCATCGTCCAATTCATTTCAATGGCTTTAATGCCATTGAATCTAATCCTTTAGAAGCAGATCAAGAGGATAACTTTAATTAAGCCCTTAATGTACATTATAATTATCTACCAATGTCTAACTGAAATTATATGATCTTCTATTTGAGAAAGTAATCTCCTAAAATCATTTCTTGATATATTTTCTCTTAGTAACAATAATTCTAATGATGTTTTGCCATTCATATATTTGAGTATATTATAGAAAATAGCTGTTAATTCTGGTGCCAAATTACATTCTTCTGTAACGATTTTATTGATCCATTGTCTTTCTAAAGTAGTGGCTCTTCCAGGATCAAGAATAATCGTATCATCTTCTTCTTCAAGAACAACTTCAGGTCCTAAACTAGCAGTTTTAATACCACTTGCAATATCTTCAATATCAGTTTCATAAGAGCTTGGATTAGATTTTGAAAGTTTAGGTGTTTTAGCAATGGCGATTCTATTACTTGTAGATTGTATTACTTTTGAAGTATTATCAGTTCCTTGAATTGTTGATGTTTTCTGATTAGATCTATTAGGATTGCCTTCATTTTCAATATCTTCTTCAACTTTCATCTTGATTTTTCTTGAAACTTTTAACCATATGAATGTATGTAATTGAGTAACATAACCAAACCGAATTAACCATTCTAATGCTGCTAAATATAAATCTTTATGATCTTTTGATGGGATTATTGATACAAATTGTCTTGGTTTCTTAGATGGTGATGATAATAGTTTTAAAAATTGAGGTAATGATGGCATTGATGGGAAATTTTGTTTGAATTTACTTATATCTGAATACATATTAATTGTGATAGGTGCCATTGGAGATACAATATAAATCGACCTAGTATTCAAAGGATGAATTACTCTTGCTCTTCTCCAATAAATTAAATGGAATGCAAATGATTTAATCTGTGAAATATCAAGTATAACTGAATCATTCTCTGATTTTAATTTATGATGCAATTTACTTAATGATTCAGTTGGTTTAATCATTCGAATAAAATTAGCTAAAATCAGATCAGATTCTGCTTTTATATCTTTAATAATTGTTTCTGGATCATCTAGTAATAATAGTGCTAAATAAATTATATCATCAGCAGTTGAATCTGTATCATCTTCTTCTAATTGATCAAACTCTGCAACTCCAACAGCTCCATTATTATGATTATTGCTATTGGTTTGATTAGCTAAATTCCCAATCATCATTGACATTGAATTAGTCATACCATATCTTGTGGTTTCACCAACATTTATTAACCCGGTTTTACCAACCATACTAACAGTTGAAGATAAATGAGAACCTGGTAAAAAAGGTACTGTTAATTCAGGTATTGAATGGAATTCTGTTTTAACAGGGATTTGGAATGATCGTAGTTTATTATTAATTGATAAATTAGCAATTTCTGAATTGCTTATATAATTATAACAATCACTTATTAATTTACATAATGAAGATTTTTCTATTAGATAGTTAGTTAGGTTATTAGCAGTATTCTGATTCTTGAAATCTTCTTTCAATTTCGTGACTAACTTAGCTTGTTGCCATATATAGTCATGCTTTTGTTGTTCGTGTCTCAATACAAGAGCTAATCTTGAACTAACATAATGATACATTTCATCAATTCTATAATTACTCTCAATAACTGGAGGATGCATAATGAAAACTAAATGGAACATATTCATAGTTGTTGCTTGTGGTGTATCAATCGAGTCATCTAATTTAGTGTTTTCACTGTTGCTTACAACTTTAGCTTTTCTTTTCCACGTTCCATTATCATTACAATGAATTGGAAGTCCAATATAAATATAATCATCAATATTAATTTCAAATCTCGAATTACACATTTCTTTTGGAGGACAAAGCATTTCTATTAGATAATCTTGTTCAATTCCATATATTATAGTAGATTCTTGTTTTATAAGACTTGAAGTCTTGGAATTATTTGTCTGGTCAGATTTAGCGGAAGCAGTTTTCTTGAGGTAAAGTGATGGATCAAAGTTGATTGAATCTGCAGATTTCTTTGATTTATGAGTTGGTGATGCTATAGTACTTCTATATTTCTCTTGATCATCTAAGAACAGAAGTAAATCTTTCTTAGTCCCACTATAAAAATTATAATGACGGGTATCCCAATCATTAAATGAGCTTGAATAATCTTCATCACTTGAATTGTCTTCTTTATACTCATCATCATCTAATTCATTTTCTTGGGGTTTGTCATCAAGATTAGAAGGGTATTTAAATACTAATTGAGGTCCATTATGAGTTGATATTACTAGTAAGAGCCCTAATAGACAGGGATTAGGTAGATTAAAACTCATATATTCTCATATATTATTCGCGTTAAAAGATAACATAAGACCAATGAGACAACAGAGAAGAACAGAGAATATAGTAAGTATTAGGTTATATAATAGAATATAGAAAGAATTAGGATGCATAATAGATACTATGGTACGTACTGAATAAGAAATCGTATAATTACACTACATTTTATGTTTAATATCCTTTTGAGCTAAAGCAACAAATCTTGATTGTGGTACACCTTCAAGCCATTTACCAAAACCTTGATAAACTTCATTGGAATTAGCACTATGAATTAATTGATCTCTATTAGCTTTCAATAATTGTTTATTTTTGAAGATGGAATCTTCATGTAATTCACTAAATTGCAATAATACATCTTTATAAACTTGTTCATTAAATTCTTCAGCTGTCTTAAACTTATGATCACCATATGATTTATTAACAAATCCTAATTGTCTTAATTCAGCACCTGGAATTGGTTTAGCAAATAATATAGCTTCACTTGCCTTGGACCAACCTAATCTCATAAATAATGTGGCAGATGATGCACCTTCAGCTACTAAACCTAAATTAGAAAATGGTGTTAATAAATAAACTTTAGAATCATCAATTGAATAAATTAAATCACATAATGCTACCAAACCTGATGATAATCCAATTACTGGACCATTAAGTGCACAAACAAGTACTTTCTTATGTTGATGTAAAACATTAGTTAACCAAGTGTTTCTTGAAACGAAATTATTTAACCAATATTTATGATCAAATAAATCTTCAGTTTTAGCTTGTGCAATTCCCGAATCAGCAAAATTTGCACCAGCACTAAAAAATCTACCAGTTGCTTGTATAATAGTTACAACTGTTTCTTCTTCTTCATCAGCTCTTTCAATCAATTTCCCTAATAATAAATATTGAGCTCCATTTAAAGCATTTAATACTTTAGGTAAATTTAAAGTAATAATAGTTGTTCTATCTCTAACTTCGTATAAAATATCTTCACCTTCCATTCTAATTTAGTAAATTAAAATATTAGATAAGGCCGTCTTTTTATAATTTGAAATATGTGGAGTTCAGATTTTACATCCATGGATATAAAATGTCGCCGAGGTGTCGCAAGCATTTGAAATATTAACTCCTAACTATGAGCGAGCTTAACAATGAGTGAGATCCCATATGATGATCGGAGTTTAGCCGGTTCTTAACATCTGAAACTATCAGGCATACGAAGTAATAGAAATAGTGTATTAGATACAATTAAGCAAGCAAGTAAGTGGAATGCAGTAATATAGTAGGAAAGTAATACAGTAATACGGTAATGCAGTAGAGTAAGAGATGTAGGGATAACAATTAAAGTATTCACTTAATACTATTTTCTTATGCTCTTATATCATGTCACGTCCATATTACAAAACATATAATGTAATTGGCGTTGCTAAGATAAGCCTTAGTTCAGAATTGAAAATAAAGAAATAAAACATCAAGTTAGTATCAAGTAGCACCTTTTAAATTAGTTGACAACCATTCCAAACCTTCATATAAACCATCACCAGTTGTTGCGCAAGTAGCTTGAATATACCATGGTCTTTGTCTGATAGAATGTAATCCTAATTTTTCAGTAATTTCTGCTGCATTCATTGCATTTGGTAAATCTTGTTTATTAGCAAATACTAATAATAAAGCATCTCTTAATTCATCTTCATTTAACATTTGTTGTAATTCTTCTCTGGCTTCAGCAATTCTATCTCTGTCATTTGAATCAATAACAAAAATAATACCTTGAGTATTTTGGAAATAATATCTCCATAATGGTCTAATTTTATCTTGTCCACCAACATCCCATACTGTAAATGAAATGTTTTTATATTCAACTGTTTCAACATTAAATCCAATAGTTGGGATAGTAGTGACGATTTCTCCTAATTTTAATTTATATAAAATGGTAGTTTTACCAGCGGCATCCAATCCAACCATTAAAATCCTCATTTCTTTACGGCCTAAAAGACCTTGAAATAATTTACTAAAGTAATTCCCCATTGAATGTTTTTTGTATGCGATAATTATTTGTCGATTACAATTAGTATCAACCTTAGAATTGATCTGTGTTGATTTGAGTCCCCTACCGATTATAAAAGACCACCTCGCATTTATTGGTTGAGACACGCTCAATATTAACTTTCCTCACAAATTGATAAACCTCCAAACAAAGGTTTACAAGAATAATAATGGGGTTGGAAGTAATAAAACCAATAAAGAATATTCCTATTCACGCCGATTGTGTTCGTACGGTTCTTGAATTTGATAACACATCAACTGAAGACTCGGCCGTTGACCGTATACATGAATTCAGAGTTCCATTATTTGCAATTGAAGGAGTTCATTATTGTCTCTTAAAAGACTTGGCTAATTTATGGAATTATCCATCAAGCTATCAATTAATGAATAAACTTGTTAAAAATGGATTTGAAAAATCTTTTTTTGCTAAAACTGATAAATCATTGAATGATGAGTTATTAAAAGAAGAATTGATAGATAACCCTAAATTTTACTATTACTATATTAATGCAGGATTATTATTATCTAAGTTAAGCAATAAACATATACTTGTTCAAGATTTTGCGTTTGATGAAGATGACGATGAGTTAGTTCCAAAGAAAATAGTTGCACCTGTTAATGAAGATAAAATAACAGTTAATCAAATATTCCCTCAATATGGATACGTTGAATCTATATTAGAACCAAAACATTCTACATTTAATAGTTTAACAAGTTCAACTAAGTATAATTATTATAAAGCTATAAATAATTTCAGACATTCATCAATGACAAAATTATATGATAATGAATTAGAATTATTCCATAGTTCAAATGATTATTCAAAAATTGAAACAACAGACCAATTATTTAATCCAGAAATAATGAAAAAGAAACCTTTAGGTAAAGTAAGGAAAAGTGCTAATAATACCGATCCAAATAATTTAGATTTATCAGAGAATGTAATTCCTGGTCAAGGATATATTCAAGAATTTAATGTTAATCATATTTGTAAAGTACCAAATTATTATATTACAAACCAACAACAGTCACAACAAATAATTTCGTCAACTACAAATTCAAAATCAACAAGTGTTACACCTGCAACAACTATAAATAGTTCATTTTTAAATGTCTCTAAAAAAGATGCTAAATTATCAAGAAATCTTCAACAACTTGTCTTTAATAATGATTATGATTATTTTAATTTTGGTAAATATTTCTATACAAAGACTTATAGAGGACCAGGAAGTGGTAATTATAAAGATGCTTCATTGGTTAATAGAGTGAATAAAATTCCTTCTATAAATGCTGATTATAATAAACATTCCAACAAAGTTGTTAAAATCCATAAGAACTTAAAGCACCAAAAGACTAAAAGACATCATCTTCATTTAAAAGGATTACTTCATGAAAAATTCAACAAACGTTATATTGATTATATTCTTCAAAAACAACGACAAAATGTTGAAGATTTTGACAATATGGAAATGTTACATAATACTTTACAATTTAACTTGTTGGTGAATACTTATAGAGATATTTCATTCCATACATGGAATAAATATTATAAATTTAAACTTATCGATTATGATCAAATTTTAAATGAGAATGAGAATTTAAGTTCAAATTATTTATTGTCAAGATTCAATTTACCTCATGAATATAAAGAAATTAAAAGACATTTAGATATAGAATTTAGAGATAAAATTAAAAAACCTTTATATTATAATTTAAAAATGTCTAACCCATCAAACCCACAATATATGACCAGTGTTGAAATTATCAAATTACCAAACGCTAATGAAATCGGTTGGGATAATTTGAAGAAATATGAAGATAAAGATTAATTCATATCTCCATCATTAAATATTTCAAAGTCTCCTTTATTTAGTTTATCTAATTTTTTAGTAACTAATGTATTAATAAATAATCTTTTTGGCTTTATAATTTTTTGACTTGGACTTAATTTTTTAAGAAAATGCTTACCTGTCTTTTTATTAAAAAATTGATTATAATTTGAAAAATCAACTTTTGATTCATTCTTATACAATTTAATGGATTGATCATTGGATATAAATGGATTCTCTAAAACTTTTCGTTTGATTTTGACTTCGTCATCGGACTCCTGAGTTGATGAGGAATTCTTAATAGTATCTTCATTAATAATCTGAACCTTAGGGGTTTCAGGTATCAATTTCGTCCTTTCATTGACCAATAATTTCCCTATATTTCGTCGACTCTTTGTTGGTTGTAATTTAACTATTTTCTTACCTTTTAATGATTCAGGTGAAGGTAATTGATATACTGGTTTGGATAGTATGGGAGATTTCAATACAGGAGATGATAACATTTCCTTTGATTTTCCAGTTTTCGACGGACTTATTTCTATAAATGGATTAATATGATCGTCTTCGGAGTCTGAATGTATCATTTCCTCTAGTTTCATATTATTTAAATAAATAATGAAAAGAACACCTTCTTATTCCTTTATACTGGCTAATGCGACAAATTTGGAAATGTAATTAAACTAAGGCTGGATTGTGTAAAGTGCGCGTCTGGAAATAAAAACAATTCTAGACTTAAACAATCAGAGAGTTAAGGTAATGAGTTTCACTGATAGTTTTTGGAGTCAGGATTATAATCTGGGATGCAGAATTTTATTTGATCAACTTTATGAAGGGATTAAAGAAAATGAAGCATTCATTGAATTGTTTAAGAAAAGACTGGAACTGGAATTAGTTTATGGGAATCAATTAATTTCAATTAGAAGTATAGCAGGTTCAATCAATAGTAAAAGATTGAACAATGATGATTATGTATCAACAATTAAAAATGCATTCAATAAAATTAATGAAAATTTTGAAGAACAAGGTAATTATCATATGGGATTAACTGAGAATATTAATGTTAAAGTTATTGACCCATTTAGTAAATGGTGTATTGATCATAAACAAAGAATTGAATATAGTGATTCAATTTTAATGGAAAAATATAAATTATTCAAAAATTCTAAATTAAATTTGCAGAAACTCCAAAAGAAATATTTTAATAAATGTAGAATTTTAGAAGAATTTAAATCAAAGTATAATGAAGATGATCTTAATGAATCTTTAAGTCATGATGATACTGTTGACAATGATAACAATGATACTGATGATTATAATAATGAAATTTATAAATTAGGTGATCTATCGTTGAGTGAGTCTAATTTAAAACATTTATTAACTGATTTATTAAATAATGTTGAATTAAAACAACATAAAGTTGCTATTTTAGGTACTTATTCTAATGTTTCAAGTGGTAGTTCTGTATCTCATTGGCTTTTAAATAATGTACCTGAATTGGAAAATAATATTGATAAAGTTGAAAGATTTGGTCAAGATCTTGTTAATAATGAATTTATAAGATTGATTGGAACTATCAATAATAATAAAAACTTTATTAACTCCTCGCAGTTTTATTATCAATGGAAACCTAAAACTTTTGAATTGGTCGATTTAGAAGCTATTAATAATGGTGAATTAAGTAGATCAAATTCAAGTTCAATGGCTTATGGTAGAAATCAATTCTCAGATTATTTTGAAGATATGAAACAAGTTATGGGTGTTAATCTGGTAGATTTTAATGATAAATCTCAATATGCTAAAATTAATCAAGAAGTTGTTACTTTAGATCATCAATATTATCAATCAGTTATGGATTTAGATAAATTAAGATGTGAATTTGAAGAATTAATTATGGATCATTTAACTTTCATGGAAAAATGTGAATTTGATAGATTAAAAGCCATTAAAAAAGTCTTATTTGATTTTTTGAAGATTTTCCAAACTTATTTCAAAGACAATAAAAACTTTTTAAATGAGTTATTAATCTTAGAAGAAACTATTAATCCTTTAAATGATTTGAAATTTTTAATTGAAAATTTTAAAGTAGGGAAATTTAAACCCAATGTTATTTTATATGACAATTATTATAATTCAAATATTAATCAAACTTTTGGTGTTGATTTATCTATTAAATCTAGATTAGATAAAAAAATTGTCCCAATTTTAGTACAAAGTATTTTATCTCATTTAGATAAAGTATATCCAGATTTGGTTAACGATGATGAAAGAATTAATCTTTGGGTTAAACCAGTTCAATTAAGTAATATCCATAGTTTAAGATTCAAGTTGAATCAATTAACAACTCCTCAAGAGATTAATGCTGTTTTGAAAGATCAACATCCAATGATTATTACTAATTTATTAAAACTATATTTATTAGAATTACCTGATTCATTGATTTTAAATAATTCATATGAGATTATAAAATCATTATATGTAAATTATCCTATTAATACTAATGATGAATCGATTGAAAATTCAAGAATAAATGGTTTACAGAATGTTTTAGGTGAATTACCTAAATGTAATTTAGCAACATTAGATGCATTATTAACTCATTTGAATAGACTTGTTCAAATAATTGGTAAAAAGAATCCTGAATTAGCAAATGATTTCAAAATCAAATTATCTAAAGAATTTTCTTCAATTATTGTCATCCCTAAAAATCATGATCATGATCATCTGTTGAACGATAATTTCCAGTATCACTTCTTGTTAGATTTATTCAGTCACAAGGATCAAATCTTTAAAGAATTAAGAAGACATAATTCTGCTCATGATAGGCTTAAAGATTCAAGTAATAGTAGCAGTTTGAAAGTAAAGAAAAAACGGTCTACTGCCGCTATTCATTCCTTTGAAGATAAAGAAAATGAAAAGGAGTTACCAACAGTGAATAAATTATCTGATGATTTTTCTGGCACCAAGGTATCTGAAGCTCCAAAAACTCCTTCTAAAAGAAAATCAAATAATTCTAGTGACTCAGTCAACAAATATGGCTCAGACATTAAGACTCCAAAACCAATAGAAAAAGATACTCAAGCAACAACTCCAGGTTTGAGAAGATCTACTTCACCAAATAAGAAATCATTAAATTCTTATTTAGATAAAAATAGCAGCAGTTCCAGTCTCAGTAGTAATAACGTTGTTTCATCTAAACCAAGTAAAAAAGATATCATTTTTTCCAATGATGTGTCAGATTTAACCCAGCCTAAATTTGCTTCTAGCTTAGGAAGAAAATCATCAGTTAAAGATTTAGCGTCGAAATTTGAGAGTCCTTCGGGAAGTGCATCGCCATCACCTACAACAAAATCAGCAGCTTCATCTACAGAGTTTCCATAAGAATTAATAGGGATAGTAATACACGATAGTTGTCTAATTAATTATAATAACTTTGAGTGTTTGATATCATGTCTCAATCTATAGACAAAAACAACCAATATTAATACAATAACTACGATTGTAAATAATGTGTATCTAATAGCATTGCTTGTAGTTTCATAGGTATTCACAGGTTCGGTCTTTTGATATTGATAATTTATTTCCTTATGATGAGCCATTAAAAGATCAACTTTTTTACCCAAATCATCAATAGTAAACTGTTGTTCTCTTACTTCTCCAATAACTTTTTGATTCAATTTAGAAATTGTGTCAATAAGTTCAGCATATTGTTTAGCAATAGTAGTTTTAAATGATTCAAAATCTATTGGATTTTCTTTAGAATTATCTGACTTACTTGATTGTAATGATAATAAAATAGTTTCAAAAGAATTTAATTTGATTTGTAATTCATTATTCAGCTTGATTATTTCATCTAATTTTGAAGTATCAAAAGATGGTGAATTGGTGAATTCATTTCCTGGTTCCTTGTTAGGTAATTGTTCTTTGAATTTTCTGTTTCTTTCCATCAAAGACTCTCTCACATCTGCTGGAGTAACAATTTTATCTTCATCATCTTTAGGTTTCTCTTCCTTCTTTGAATCCTCGTTCTGAACGACTGTTTTATAAGCAACTTTCAATTCTCCATCACTTATCAAGCCATGATCATCAATTGCATCTTCAGTTAAATGATCCCAGACATTCAATTTAAGTACTTCAAATACTTCTTCACTTATAGGACTGACATTTCCAGCTATACCAATTTTATAATTACCATCAGGGATATTAATTTTATCGGTCTTGAAACATAAATTGTTATCCAATTGAATCTTGAATGTTTCCTTTGCTTTGGAGTATGAGATTCTAACATTAAAAGGAACCTGTGAATCCAAATATACAAATTCACAATTACTGATGGCTGAAGATAACGAATTCACTAATGCTTTTGAATTATCATTAGCGAAAACTTTTAAACCTTGCTTCTCCTTAGTATTGACTAAAATTTGGAATCCAGTATACTTTGAAGGACCTCCAAAATTTTCAGCAGCTTTGGTATTTGGATCTTCTACAAGAAACAACGAGAGCCCATTTGTATTGCCATATGAGGTATCTTTGGATGTTCCTGTAGATCTGAATACAAACTCTATTGTCCATTCTTCACTAGGTTTAACTAAACTTGATTTAGACCATAATGAACCTCCCAATTTACCTATAAGAAATCTACCAGTATCTAATTTAATATTGTTGGAGAAAGTCCAATGTGATTCTAACTTTGAAATGTCATCGATTTGTAAAAGATCAGGGAATGATATAGCATTTATAGTATTGTGAATATCTGCATGGGAATCTGGGGTGTTTGCTAAACATACTCGTAGTATAATCGCCCAGATCAAGAATAAACTTATCATTGTCGATAAAATTATGATGCGAAAAACTGCAAATGAAGTAATTAAAACGAGTTCGTGTACATTCTATTAATATATATTTACAATGAAAAGAAAATGCTATTGTTGGTGTCCTCTTCTCATGATGTTCCTTCTTATTTTCCATACGCTGTTAATCTTACTGTTATAGCTTACATATGGAAAACTAGGAAGATCTCGTTTATTCTTTAACGCATGCTTGTATTTCTTTTGGTATTCTTCAACTAAACTTGGCATTAAAATTTCACAACTTGGTATTTCACTTTCGCCTTTGACTAAGAGTAATTTGTAACCATTATTGATCATAGATCTCACTTTAGTGACATTTTCAAACTCTGCAAAATACAAATTGAAATAGTTCTGGATAGTATTGATACTATGAATGATGCATACGCCTTGAAAAAGCACGTATTCAGAATTGTACACCACAAGTTTATTGAAATCTGATGCATTGAGGAAAGCTGGTGATTTGTCGTTATAATTGTACATGGATTTGTTTGCTTCAAAGTATTCATTTTCAATCAAATAATAACCAACAATTGATGCATCAAGCATCAAATGTAAATCTTCAAAGTCCATATTAATATTTATGTCATGATTCATCACAGATACTAGATTAACTCCTGTAAACAGATTATCTTGTGAAGGGTTTGTTTGATATGATACTCTAAGTGGCAGCTTTGTTAATAAATGATTTGAAAAATTGAACTTTAATTTATCAATTTTATGGAAATATGTTAGTTTATTAAAATTTCGTATTTCTGATGCTGAATATTTTGATTGAATGAAATATCCTTTAAGTGCTTTTAAACTTTTGAATGTTAATTGGTTCAAGATATCATCATTTTCCAAATTTGCAGTTAATAAAATTAAATTGTCTGGATTTATAAGTCTTGTTATTTCAGTCAATAGTTCTTTACCATACCCTTTAACCCAGCCAGGAGTATTGATAACAAGATGAAATCCTTTTTGTTTCAAATCGGAATTATAATATGCAAACAATTTTTCTACTATTATAAGATAAAGTTCAGGGTTATTTTGTGGTGTTGAAAATCCATAGAAAAAATGTCTATCATCTTGATCTTGCTGAAAATTATAGCCAAATATAGGTTGGAAATGTGTAGTAATAGATAAGCAATATGGCTTTGAAAACTCGGATTGGCCTGGATCTAAATCCAATAAAGCTACAGGGTATGAATCGATTAATTTGTTAATCAATAATTTACCTAAAGTAGATTTACCTGAATTTTTATTCCCAATCGTTATAAAACTAGACGGTTCTTCAATTGGAGTAAGTAAATCTTCTATGTCTTTAATGAGTAGTTTATCGTAAACAATTCCTTCTGAAATTTGAGTTTGGATATCAAAAGTATACCCAGGGAATTCTGAGGTTTCAAGCTTGAAGAGGTTCTTAAATGGAGAATAGTACTTACCAATATTATGCAATCCTGTTTCTATGCTAACAATTCTTATCACAGATTTGTAGTCACTGGTAAATAAATGTTCATTTTCAGGGCTTGGATTATCTTTAACTTCATTGGTATTTACGACTTGTGTACTTGAAATCACGGGGAAACTGGTCAAACTTGGTTGAATTATATCAAATTGTTGTGGGGCATGATAATAATGAGTTTTATTAATTAATATAGCTCCTCTGTCAATAATTAATCTGAATTGACCTGAAATTGTTATCTCTTCATCAATTCTAAGTCCTAGTATTAGATAATCATCTTTATAAATAAGATTATCTTCACTTATCTGGAATGTTTGTTTTAGAACTGGTTGTATAACAGGTATGCTCTGCACGGGTTGTATTGTTTCCAGCTCTGGCTCTTCCATTTCTTCATCAGATGAATTTCTCGAGTATACAACCATTACGTCCTCGTCATTGCTCGGGAAAACATTACCTTCTTGAAACGCTTCGTAGGCGCTCATCTCTTGATAATCTTCAATCTCTTCGCGAAGATAGAGCGTACATTAATCTACTTCTACGGCTTTTCCTTCCATTATATCACAAGCATGGTTGGCTAATAAGTCAGCCATTTCATTCCCATACTCTCCTTGATGACCTCTAACATGTTCAAACTCAACATTATCTACTTGCTTCAACAAATGATAACAATTCTCTATGATATCTCTATGAATTACAGGCTCATTTTTAGAAGTCTTCCACCCATTTTGTTGCCACTTCTTTCCCCATGTCGTTAAACAATTAATGGCAAATTGGGAGTCTGTTTTAATTATAAATCTTGTGTCGGGGGAATATGAATAATAATTCAAAATCAAAATTAATGCATGTCTTATAGCTAACAATTCTGTAGTTTGATTAGTTGGATTAGCTGTGGTTAAATGCTTGCAATTCTTCCAAGGAACTGCCATATTACTGAATTCTCCTTTCCCACAGTATACACCATAGCCAGCAATTCCTTCTGATCTACCATTGTTCCTTGCAGCACCATCAACGTAAATGATAACTTCTCGATCCCAGTCTGTGTCTTTCATTACTAACCATTTATTCATAGAATAGATATATGAATGATTTGGTCTGTAAAAGATATTTAAACCACGAATATCTGGCTTTAAGGAACTCTCGACTCTGCTTTTCATAGTAACTGAAGGTATTATGAATTTCTTTTCGGGTTTTTGAATTCTATTGTGTCCTCTAGAGGCTGGTGCTGAAGAATCTGTCAGGCCCTGTAAGAAGGCAAGAGCTGATTCCTCATCATTGAACTTTTTATACTTTGCATTAGAATAACCGGTTACTAGCAGCTTAGCTGCTTCCCAATTGGTGAATATTCCGGTAGTACGACCTCTTGCAACCGCATAGAAAGGCATAGTATCGCGTTCTCACATCTCCAGTTCTTTATACACAACTTTGTTATCTTGATTAAATCTATAAGAACTATATTTTGAGCTATTTAAGTTCCTTATTTTATTTTCCTTGTCAATTGATAAGGTTATTAACCCATATATTCACGTGATTCAAATTATGCATTATCGTTTCTGTATAATAATTAACTCTATATAAATTAGAATGCCAATTGAAGCTATTAAGTGGCTGAAGCTGTTAAGAGGCAGCCTTCAATCTCTGCTCCATTCTATCACAAGCATGTCTTGCTAGCAAATCAGCCATTTCATTACCTTCATTACCTTTATGACCTTTAACATGCTCTAACACAATCTTATCTGATACCAGAACTATCTGGTCAATGTCATTCAATACTTCAAAACATTTAATAATAATATCTTTATTAAGAATTGGTTTCCCTTTACTATTTCTCCAATGTCTTTTTTGCCAAATAATCGCTGATTTAGTTAAGCAATCTATGACGAATTCCGAATCTGATCTGATAATTATTATAGGCAATTCATACGGATTTAAGCCGAGGAAGAAATGATAAATTAACTTTAAACTATGGTAAACTGCTAGTAATTCTAACGTCGTACTTGTTGGGTCGGCTTCCGTTAAGTACTGACAATCGTCCCACGAAATTGAAATACTGTAAAAAGGTGATGGACCTACATAAACTCCGTATCCTGCAGTTGCATCGGGCTTACCATAGTTCCTGCAGGCTCCATCGGTATAAATAGCTAATTGTTCTAGACTTTTATAATGCTCTGTTAACGTTTTCCATTCTGGGCTGTAAGTTAGGTTTAATGTGCTAAGCCTTCGGTCTGTTTCCAGATTATTCCATTTACGTTCTCCTTGATTAGACTTATCTTCGTCTATCAAATGGTGTGATTCATTAACAGGATTCATAGTTTGAAGTCATATTATGCGTTTCTAGTTCTATTTCTATAACAAATTTTAGTGAGAATATTATCGTACGGGCCATTACGTTGTTTAAATAGTTTACGCTATTGATATATTGAAATATCTCTACAATATTTTCACTTATCTTGGTTTCTGTGGCTCAATCAAACATCATCAATTAGTCTCATATACGATACAATACTTCTAAGTTTGAAAAGCTTAAAGATGATTACAAACTGAACATAAACCTACACAGCCAGTAAGAGTCATCTACTTTTATTTCCGATACCTGGAAACCCTAATCAAACAGTAAAATTTAAATATATTTAAAGATAGTTTGTTGAAAACACTCAACATTTAACTCTGTTGGGTCAATTATGCAATTTTACCTTTGATAAAATTACAAATGCATTAAGTAAACCTCCTAACTGTAGTGGTTCAACATTCCTAATCTTACACGTATCAGCAAACTTTATCTGTCCTCAATTTAATTATATAAACCGAGTATAGATTCCTGATTAATCAGATTTTGTGGTCATCAGAAGGTGTGCGAAATTTAGTCATTATTCAAAAAAACTTTTTAATCAGATAAGATTATTAAACTAGAGATGTTTAGATTTGTTTCTAATAATGCTCTGCAGAGTTTAAAGCCTGTTCTTTTGCAGAATCTTAGGAATAACTCAGCTGGTATTATCATTCAACCTAACGCTAATTTCCAACCTAATAATAATAATAATAATAATAATACTCCTGCTACATTCCAAAGATTTAATTCATATGCTGCTAGAACTCAAACTCACTCAATAAATCCAGAACAATATGAAGATTATATCGATAAACTACAAGAAGATCCTTTAATCAAACGTACTCTTAAAAGTGATTCTCAGCATAAATTAGATTACTTCCAAGAACAAATTTATTTGTTACATCAATATAGAAAGTTAAATGACGAAGAAGGAAAGAAAGCTTTTTCTTTAACTTTCCAAAACGTTTTAAATTCGTTTAATGATAAAGAATTAAGATCGGTCTTCAAAAGTTCTGATTTAAATAGATACCTTAATGCTTTAAATTTTTCAATTTATCATAATAGAACTAATAGATTAACTGGTAATAAAAATGTTGATAAAGATCAATATAGAAGTTCTAATACTGTGGATGAAACTATATTAAAAGATGCTTTATTAAGATTTAACTCGATTGTTATTAATGGTGAATTAAAAGAAATAATTACTGCCGAATCTTTAACATTGTATTTCAATGCTATGATGCAATTTCAATTCCATAGTGAATTAATTGATGCTTGGGAATCCGGTGTTAATGATAATAAATTTGGTGAATTTTATTTATATGATATTGTTTTAGCAATAGTTTTACCTGTTGCTTATAAAATTAAAAGATTTAGTTATGAAGAAATTGTTAGAATTTTCGAAATTAATACTGCTAATTCTCCAAATATTAATCCTTTATTATTATGTTCTATGGGTAAAATTTCAATTTCAGCTGGTGATTATGCTAAAGGTTTAGATAATTTAGAATCACTTTTAAAACATTTTGAAAGTAATAAAGACAAAAAAATGGCTAATACTTATTTAGGTGATTTACATTTAGCTTTCATTGGATCATGCAAGGATATTTCAATTGCTAAACATTTCTTTGATAAAGTTATTCAATTTGATTTACCTTATGTTGTAAAATTAAAAGTTCCACATGTTCAAGAATTATTAGAAAACTGTGCTGAGAATAATGAAGATTTTGAAACCATTGTTTATTTCTGGAAATCAACTGTAAGTCATTATAGAAAGGATAAAAGAGTTGTTGAAATGAATTCTCGTTATTCTATTCTTAATAACACTTTTTTCAAATTATTTTTCAAAAAATTCCCTGAATTGAATGCCGAATCATTCAATAAATTAAAAGATTTAATTAAAGTTTATAATGATATTAAACCAATTGATGAAGTTTTCTTAAACACTTTAATTTCAAATTATAGTTGGAAAGATAAAACTGTATTCAATCAATTAGTAGATAATTATTCAGTTTTCAATGTTGATAGAACTCAAGTATCTAATAGAGTATTATTAAAGAAGATGGGAGAAATAAGTTTTACTAATGAAGAAATTTTAAGTAAATGGTATGAAAGTTTAAGAAGTTTAGATAGTAAAAAATTCCATTATATTCCTAATGCTGATTGGGCTTCAATCAGAGATGCTACAATTTGGTCAGACTTTAAAAATGATAGATCAAATTTATATTGGGCTATTGTTCAACATTATAGGAATTATTTCCAAGACAAGGGATCGTGTATTAGATTTATTAGAAACTGGGCTAGAAATCCAGAAACTGGAGCTTTAGTTAAAAAAGTAGGTGATGATAATCATAAATTTAGTGATAATAAATTTGAAGAAATTAAATTCAGATCCTTGAAACCATCGGTTGATTTTAAAACAGTTTTAAATTATGTGAAAATTTAATCCCCTGTATAATAGATTTTTAAACTATAATATTTGTAAATAGAGGTAGTGTATATAATTTTTAATTTCTCGTTTTTCTGCGTGATAGTTTTAGATCTTGATTACCTTTGTTTCCTTTTGATATAAATAGAGCTTAGATTTCCGTAGCTTAAGCATAAAATTTTGGTTGTTTTATAGATATTTATTGCTTGCATATATAATGGGAAGTTGTTTCTCCAAAGATTCGTCAGAAAAGCTTAATGAGAAAACCGGCCATAGCCAACAAAGGATCACAGAAAAGAAGATACCACAGAAAAAAAGTAAGACATCAGATGGTCATAGATTAGGAAGTGCAGATGAACTGAAGGAGAATGAGTCTAATTCAGCTCGTGATGCGGTTGCTCGAGCTGCTGAATTGCGTTATAATCAACTGCAAGAAAAATCTAAAATGAGTGAAGCCAAGCTACAGTCCATGAAAAAGATGTCAAGACAAGAAAAGGGGCTCTAAATGAACCCAGCACCCAAATATAACAACTTTTTCCCGACCTGTTCCCAAATTGTCGATATTAGGTATACATTTGTAGTTAGGAGGATTTATAATAGTATTAGGATTTGATATTCTAAATATCTATTATAAGAATCTAAATTGTTTAATTTATTTCTTAGTGAAAAAGAAAGTATGAAAAATAAAAGTACAGTTGTCATCTCGCTTATATTCTATTTAATTCTATTTATCTTATCTATAAATACAGCATACAAGTGTGCGAATATACGAAACGAAACAATGATGAAGCTCTTTGGAGGAAGTAAATCGTTCTTTGAAGAACAAAGCAAACGAGTGAAAAACGTTATCCGAGTCCCATTGTTAGAATTGGTATTGGAATATCTCCCCCATTTGCAATTGAATGTTAAAGATCAAGATGATATGTGGGAAATGATTGCCATCAAACTTAATGAGGTTCAATTTAATAATCAAATAGCCAACACAGATAATGAGAATTTAGAAGAACTACCTACTTTAAGTGGATCATTTGTCAAACAGTTGTACTTTTCGATCATGGAAGACTTTAAAAATGGAGTTCATGAATACAATTGGAGGAATAAGATTTATAAAACTAATATGATTATGGGATCCCAAAATCAAAGCACAATGTATATGGCGTTTGATTTTCCTGTAAAAGAAGCATATACTCAAAGAGATGATCTTCTTTGTTGTGAATTGTTTTATATGAAAAGTTTAGACATAGATTTAAGAGCACAATTGTCAAAAGAGAAATTATATAACTCAATTAAACAACAAGCAAGTAGCATCCTTCTGAAGCCAGATTCAGATGACAATAAGCAGAATATTCAGCAACAATTAGAGTCAATCAAGGCAAATCTGGATGCATCCAAACTAGAAGCTTGCATGCAAGAATTAAACAAGCGTAACAAAAAAATTGAACATCTAGATCGAGAAAATAAACGGTTAATGGAACTTAATCAAAGTTTACTACAAGAATTGAAAGAATTAAGGCATAATTAATATTTGCAACACTTCATTTATATAGCATTTGATAACTAGATTCTCTATAATAAATAAAATGGTTTATGCACTATCTCGCGAACGAAAAGCGACTCAAAGGTTTACTAAAGTTGATAGTATTCCATAAGATAACAAGTACTTAATCAATCAGAAATTGAAAAAGGTTCTTCAATCAAACTTGTATAATAATAGAATAGTTTTAAAAAGATGGAATCAGGATCTAAAGTACCTTTGTCACATACGTTATGGTCTCCCCATGATACTGTCAAAGATGCAGCAGAGTCTTTGGGAGTCAACTTGACAGAAGAATCAAGTAAAAATCTTGCAATGGATGTAGAATATAGAATCCATGAAATATTAGAGACGGCGATAAAATTTATGAGAAGAAGTAAACGTAAATTGTTAACAACCAGTGATATTAATCATGCATTGAAAGTATTAAACATAGAGCCGCTTTATGGATATGATATTTCTCTGGCTGTGCAATTTAAAGAAGCATTAGTTGGAGGCAGTGGTCAAACTTTGTATTATATTAATGACCAAGAAATCGAACTTGAAAAACTTATCAATCAAGAATTACCTAAAGTTCCTAGACAAACAACTTTCACTGCACATTGGTTAGCTATTGAAGGTGTTCAACCAATAATTCCTCAAAATCCATCTCCTGCTGAAATTAAGAGTTTACCTCCAGCAATTCGTGGTGCTACTTCATCTATCTTTGGTAATGATATCTTGAATATGGCTACTAATGGTGATAAATCTATTTCAAACCTTGCAAATGGATCTAAAAATAAGAAAGTCACAGATAAAGACACAGAAGTTAAACCTTTGGTTAGACATGTTCTTTCTAAAGAATTGAAGTTATATTTTGATAAGGTCGTAGAAGTATTGTTATCTAATGATCCTCAAAAGGAAACTTTAAAACATGCTGCTTTACATTCTTTGAAGTCCGATACTGGTTTACATCAACTTGTACCTTATTTTATACAATTTGTTGCTGAACAAGTAACTAACCAATTAAGAAATATTGAAATCTTATCAACCATGTTGGAAGTTATATCAGCTCTTGCTGACAACAAATCAATCTTTTTAGATCCATACGTTCATGCATTAATGCCTTGTATTTTAACATTACTTTTAGCTAAAACTATAGGTCTTCCTATTAAAGATTTCAATGAAGAAGGAGCTCGAGATCAATTAAAGTCACAGTTGGCTGTGAGAGAATTTGCTGCTATCTTATTACAACATATAATTACGATATATGGATCATCATACTCGACATTAAAACCAAGAGTGACACGAACGCTATTACGTGCATTATTAGATTCTTCTAAACCAATTGGAACACATTATGGAGCTTTGTTAGGGTTAAGAAATATGGGTGATGAAGTCATCAAGTTAGTACTTGTAGGCAATTTAAAGATGTGGTCAAATCTGGTAATTGATGAATTGACAGTTGAGTACGAAAAAGAAGTATTGGTGAAATGTGCTCTTGATGCTTTAAGTAAATTAAAGATCCCAGCCTCAGATAAAACCGATGATGCTATGGAAGAGGATGTATCTGATGATGTAAAAGAAAAATTAATTGAAAGAATAGGCCAAACTTTAGGTGAAGAAGTATTAAAACGTTCTGATGGTAAAGAGATTGTTAGAGGAATTTTCTTCGGTGAATTAAATGTATAATAGAATGAATATGGTATTAGTATATTACATAAAAGTCAACATTATCTTAAAATACAAATAATGTGCGTTATTTCTTAACTCTTTTAATGTTAGGAGTTTTTAGTACTCTAGGATGTTCTGTATTATTGTTGGCCAAAGGTGAACCATGCAAGGAGTTGAAAAATGGAGAATCTTGGAAAGACACTGGTTCACCGGGCCTCTTTTTACGCTCTGATGAGACTACCATCATTGGAGATGAGTGTATTGGAACGGGACTCATTAACGTTTCGCTTGAGACTTTATTTGAAGTTCTTTCTTCTACGGGAGAACTTATCAAATGAGAAGCGAATTCTTGAATTGGGGACAGACCAATCCCTGAATGTTGTACTAGCCTTTGAGTAAAATCAGTCTTTTGAAGTGGTGTTTGGGCAACCTCAATATCAGGCTGGGTCGTCGTGGAGCTCACAGATTTGGATTTTTTTACAGGTGTAGCCAACACTTGAGAAAATGACGTTTGCTTCTGTTTAATATTGGATATTGATACAGATTTGGGTCGAGTTGCTAATCCAAATATCTTTCCTTCGTTTGAGTTTGTCGGAAGCTCGGATACACTTTTCAGCTTCGAAGCTTTTACCTGGTTAGTCAGGGAGAAATCAAAGAAATCAACTTGACGTCGATGTAAATTCTTCGATGATGCAAGGTAGGAATTTGATCGCTTGAATGAGATGGGAGGAGCAAAGGTTTTGTCATCTAACGAACTGAGTTCTTCTTCTCTGTTCAATGCTGGTCTCTCCACCTTCTTGGATTTGACATGTTGCTTAGTCTTGGAACCTGTCCTAGATCTAGAGCTTGACCTAAGCTTCAAATTCAGACTTTTGATTCTACCAACAATATAACTTATAGTCTCAGGAAGTTTGCTTTTATAATAAGGTAAAAGCACATAGGCAACAAATGACATAGTATTATCTTGTTTTTTAGAAGAAAGTGTATCCCAAATATTCATTTTTTCGACTAACTCTTTCATTGTCGTCAACATCGTGTAAAGACTATGCACTTTTGATGTGTTGGTTTGAAGAGTTCGATTAGGTGAACTTACACCCATTCCTAAAAAGGTAGGGATAATGGTTCTTTTCAGATTCTTTCTTCTGACTAACGAATGCTTGGATTTATTCTTTGCTTTTGTCAGTTGTACTGGTTCTTTGGCATTTAAAAATTCTTGTTCGATTATTCCTGTGGCTGCTATTAATTCTAAGAGAACTAATAATTGCATCTGGGCTTCTCTCGATTTTAATTCTATTACAAGTTCATTAGCATAGTCCTCGTCTCTCGTCAAGCTTTCGTGTTTCGATATAAAATCCAGTTGGCATGTTACTTCATACTTCTGATTCAAGTGAGACAGGTTCTCTATATTATCCAAGGTCTTTAGAAGACCTAATTTACCATTATGTCTTGAATTAAATGCTTCAGTAGTTAAGAAAACTTCCGTCAACACCTCTTTTATTGCGGTTGAATCATTCTTGCATAATACCTTTAGCCGAGACAAGGCTGTTTTAGGGAAATAACTTAGTGGAATAGATGTTGAATATAATATGCTATAATACCTGGAATTCAAATATGGTAATGGTTCCAATATTTGTTCTGGAGAAACCAATGATATAGATTGTTGATTAACGTTAGTGGGGGGACGAAGAGAAAACTTTAATTTTGCTTCTTCAAAATTCGGTATTTCTACCAATTCATCTTCTGGAATTGGTTTAATTGCCAGTTTAATGTATCCAGACAAGTCTTTGAAGGTCAAACCGATCAGATCAGGGGAACAAATATTTATTCCGGTTCGTGGTCTTTTAGAATTAGTATCAATAATTCCATAAAAATCATTTATAACGTGGAATAAAATAGCATCCTTATATATGTAACTTCCAGTTGAATCTCCATAACTAATGGCAAATATAGAGGAGTTATAATCATTCAATTTTTGTTGTGTTTGTATCAGTAGTTGTAAGGTTAATTGTTCTTCGTGATGTCTCTCCACCAAATATCCCATATCTATAAATTCGAGTTCATTCTTCACATTCACAGTCAATCGTTTGCCTACTCCACTATTTTTAGTGTCTGCTATTGTATCAAAACTAGTTATAATTCCATTTTGCTGCTTAGTAGACACACACATGTCATCTCTAGGTCTCCGTATTAAGTATACGCGGCTCGCGATTTT
The DNA here is from genome assembly GCA_030566005.1 of Yamadazyma tammaniensis. Classification (NCBI taxonomy): domain Eukaryota; kingdom Fungi; phylum Ascomycota; class Pichiomycetes; order Serinales; family Debaryomycetaceae; genus Yamadazyma; species Yamadazyma tammaniensis. Next base: position 307,286 of record JAJMHK010000011.1, on the reverse strand, counting down.
AATGCGTTTCTCATTACATTTTCTATATAAATAGTATATAGTACTTATTAAATTAAATTATTGTAACCAGTCATCTTCTACAATATCAGTGATTGTCGGTCTTTGTTCGATTTCTCTGACCAAGATTTTACGTATTAAATTAATTGGTTCTTCTCCAATTACTGCTGGAAGTCTTAAATTACCTTCCATGATTTCATCCACATTATAAAACGGATTCTCTTTATAAAGCATTGTATATAATAATATACCCAATGCCCAAATGTCTTGAGGTTTACCCTCGTATGTTTCACCTCTTAATACCTCTGGTGATGCGTAATCTATTGTTCCAACGAAAACATCAAATGGACCCAGTTTAGTATATCCAGCACTTCCAAAATCAATCAATTTAATTACACCTCTTTCATCCACAATAACATTTTCATCTTTGATATCACGATGAATAATTCCATGTTTATGTAAATGGAAGATTGCCAGAACAACTTGCTTGAAAATAAATTGACATTCAATTTCAGTCATATCTTTTTTAATTTCAATATAATCAAACAAATCAATACCAGGTGGGTTACCAAATATTGGAGTCTCAAGATAATAATATTGTTCATCTTCAAAGAAGTCTATGATTCTCATTATATTTGGATGCAATTCCTTCATTAACGTGGACATGATTTGAATTTCAGATGGAATTGTTCCTAATTTCCTATCTCTAACCCATGTATCAACTAAAATTCTTTCCTTATCAATACATTTTATAATTATTTCATAGGGTTTATCATCAACATGCTGAGCAAGAATAACCTTACCATAGGCTCCTTCTCCCATATCCCTTATAACTTTAAACTCGCTAATTTTTTTGGTTCTCCTCTTTGATCCAATTTCTGTTGGCCAATTAGTAGAGCGAGCTGCCTTATTCTTAATAGCTAGATCTTCTTCTTTAATCAATTCACGTTCAGAGAATTGTTTTATTTTGACAGCAACTATATTTCCTGGTCCTAATTGATCTTTGGAGTCACGAGACAGTGCAATAGAACTCAATGTACTAGACTTATCATAAACTTCAGACATCATTCCTTCACTATTATAGGTTGCACTACTCTGCGAAGATGCTCTACTTGATACGTCTGGAAGTATTGGTTTCAAAACAGTAGGTTGTTGTTTGAATGAAGGGTTTCTAGTACTGTTGTGTCTAGAAATTTCTCCCACCGTAGGCAAAGTTTGATCAATATCAAAGAGTTTCAATTGTGATGGAAGTTTTGAAAATCCACTAGAATTATCTCCACTAACCAGTCTTGCTCTTTTGAAAATAGGTCTGAGTAAATCATGGGCTTGATCTTTTGTGTCAGGAATAGTTGTGGTATTTTCAGTTGATGCTAAACCTGGAATTGAGTAGGATTTTTTCAGTCTTGAATAAGTGATCCATAATACGAAAATATCACGAGCTGAAACTCTCAATTGTACATCAACATTGAAAACATTTCCATCCATATGTCTAGCTAATAAACCTTTGGATTTAAAGAAATGTGATTCAAATTGATATTCATCTGGATATCTCAACTTAGTATCATATTTCCTAAAGAAATGTTCAGGTAATACTAAACCAGGGTCAACTGAAAATTCCTTCTTGATATCATTAATTCCAAAATCAAAAATCTGCTTGAAATTTTCAATTAAAATATCAATTGACTTACCATGTAAATCAGAAGCTGACCATCCAAAAAGATTACTGGCAATAGCATTGTTACATGACATGATAGTAAATTGGCTAGCATCAATAACGAAAATTCCAGCAATATATGGCAATGAATGAATTTTAAGCTTCATTTCTAATTTATCAGAATGAATATCTAAGGCATTAGAAGTTACTGCACACGGTATGTTTTCTCCTTCGATCAATTGTAAAGTAAAATACCTTCTGTCATTGATCATTTCACTTTGTTTGTACGTAATATTGTCATGTTCATCATCAATTATAATCTCATCTAAGAAATTGCTAATTGACTGACTAATTTTATTAAGATAGTTTAACTCCTTTGAAGGAGTATTGAATAAATTTCCAGCAATTTCATTTGCTGAATCAACCTTGAAGTCTTTTACCAGCACACTAGAAACATCCCTCAGTATAACTACATCAAATGCATCACAAGGGATTTGATCAAACATGAATATAATCAACTTACCCTTTTGTTTTGCCCAAAGTGAAGTCCAGGCATAACCTTTATCACCTGGTCTCAAGATTGCCACGATTTCCCCACTAAATATGATATCAGTATTAGGAATAGTGGGTTGCAGACTGGATAATCCACTTAAAGATCTAGTTAAACGTTCAGTAACGAATTCTCTAAACTGAGGAGCAATAAGGTCCATTAACAGCAAAGCCCTTATCATTGTTTTCAGTACACCGAACATTAAGCATGCCAAGTCATTGGCAGCCTTTACTTGCCAAGGAGATTCATAATCTATAGTGAAAACAGATTGAGGAAGAGCATGCTTTCCCAGTGAAATTGAATGGAATGGTCTATTTCCGCTAACAGGAGTAGAAAATGTGTTAGTGTTATTTGAATTTGAGTTTAATAAATTCAATGCAATAGTAGAAGGATGGATTGAAGGACTCATAGTACCACTTTCAGAACTAACGGTAGTCATTACTGAAGTATCAACAAAAGGAGTAGATAATGCATGCATCAATCGCTTTTTAATAGCATCATACCTTTGACCATTACTATCTTGAATCAATGATAAATCATGTAATGTTGAAGCAAAATCTTTATTCTTGGAAATATTGACGTCATTATCTTCCAATAATTGAATTATATCTTTCAAATCTGTAGAAAATATATCATTGGAAACCTCAGCATCTTTTTCTTCTGTTTCTTTCACGATGTTCTTCTGTGAATATATTTCTTGAGTAGGGAAACTGTCAGACCTCCTCATTTGAGGTCTAAACAAAGCGGCCAAAGCAGCTGATGATGCATTTGATTTTAAATTCAGACCACCTGTCATGCCATTATTAAATTCTTTGTAAGAAGATCTTGGTCTTTCAATTGTCAAATGTGTATTCTTAGCTTCTTTTGGTTCTAAGAAATCTTCATACGTTTTCGGATCCTTAGTCATGGAAGTTATAAGACCGGGTCTATCTTTCAATATTTCAAGAGACCTTTTTAGAACATTTAACCTTAATGCAAGTGAATTAGGTGATAAATGAACATATGAATATGAATGTGATGATTCAACAGGGAATTTTAAAATATCAGCTTTATCACTAAAATGATCTTTTAATGACATAACGGGACTATCAAGCCGTATTGATTCCACTCCTCTTGAATTAGTTTTCATAAGATTTGAAGATGAACTATTTGCAGAAGCCTTGCCATAAATCAGAAAATCCCGATTTTTCCTTTTGGCAATGACAATATTTTGATTATTCACTTCTTCTGACAGTTTATCTAAGTCATCATCATACAAGTAAAACTGTGAGGTGTTATTAGTTTCATTATTCCTTGTCATTTCCTGGGTTGTATTTATATGCATAAGCACGTATGAACTTGTAGACGTCTATCTCTATATATTCTATATAGTATTGTAGATAGATATAGAAGAATCTAGTCTCCCAGCTTACCCTCGAACCCTCACAAAAAATTTTTTGTTTAGATAAGCGCATGCGGCTGAAACAAGATTATTTTTCTTATTTTCAGATTATTTTTAAGATATAGTACGAACTAAGCCTGATTATCAATTAAATTATGCTAATGCTAAAGAGTAAAGTCTTGAATACGATCTTCTAAATCGAGAGCCGCGTCTAAACTTGAAGCCATTGACATTCCAGGAGTATCACCTACACCATAGAGAACTCCCGGAGTTCTAACAACAACTGATCCTGGTAAAATAGGGAAATTAAATGACAGTGGAGTACTGCTACCTGAGCTTTCTGTATAGTTTGGAGGACTTAAGGTTCTGACATCATCATACATTGGTGGCACTTCATCATCCCATGAAATACCTAATCCAGACCTCTCGGTCACCGTAAGTTTAAACTGCATTCGTAATACTCGTGCAGCTCCAGTAGGAGTTCCTATAACTTGTGACTCAAGATTTTGTCCCTTAAGTCTTGGTGAATCATCACCAGAAACAACGGATGACAGAGAAATAACTGGTTCAAGTCCAGAATGTTTCAATCTATTCTTAGATGATGACTTTTTATTATGGCTAACAATCTCTTCAGCCACAACTATCTCCACAACTAATACATGTGTCACAAATATTCCCTCATTTGGATCATCTATATCACAAGCTATATTTGCTCCATTTCGTAATCCTTCAGTCATATCATTGGAAGTTGAGTATTTTGTTTCTTTATTTGAAGCTTTATTGGTGTGTCTGAGCAATCCAGTAGAAAGATCCATTGCATTGATATTAACTACCATTTCGATTTTTCCTTGTCCACTAAAATCTGATTTCCATCCAGATTTGGCTTCTCCGTGAGATACAGTTCTACTTTCTGTCATATATACATGTAATTCATTTGATGGGGATGATGAATTGGATGAATAACTAGATGTACCAGCTGCCCCAGCACTTTCTGTTGGTGTAAGTCCATTGGATCTTGCGCTTGTATGAGGAGTTAGATTGGTAGAACCAAAATCTTCAATGAAATTTTCATGAGCATGACTTGGAGCTGTTCTTTCAACTTCTGTAGTATCAATATTAGCTACTGGTGCACCATTAAAGCTGATTGCAGCATTATTATTATCATTCAGTGGGTTATTGTTGTTATTGTTTGAGCTGTTCCTTGAATCTTCATTGGCCATATCTGAAGATAAAGTTGTTGATGTTAATATAGTACTATAATGTACATTAGAAGAAGGCCCAGTTTTGGTCCTCGACATTGTACTTTTTGATTTCTTTTGTGAATTTTCAACTTGTTTTAACTTACTGTCGTGCTTATCACAACAGTAAGCTCTTATTTTGGAGTTTTCTTCGATTCTCCAAGATAATTTTCTCATTCTCCATCTTCTATCACCAGATGCATTGACAATATTATCTAGTTTTAATTCCACTGGGAATGTTGATTTGGGATATACTACATTAGGTAATAAAGCACTTGCACAAACTTCAGTTGGAGGAAACACTCTTAATGAATTTCTATCTGGACCTTTCAATATCAGTCGTGAAACATTTAAAGGTAATTTGATTTTAATTTCTTCATCTTTTGTAGGTTTAGCAATAGCTATTATATCATATTTGACAAAACTTGAGGAGTTTTTAGATCCTAGTTTACTTGATGCAGGAAGTGATCCTGGTAACAAATGTGAAAATGGATAAGCGTGTGAACCTTGGCTGAAACTAGATTGGGCAGTAACTACATCCCATCTTGCCAATACATTCTTTCTAAATGAACAATCTTTACATGACTGGACTGTGGTTGAACCTATTGCAAATGGTCTACTCAAATGAATGGTTTGAACAAGTGATAATGTAACATAATCTAGCTTTAAAATTTGGTTAGGATCTTTGAAATTCGTCGTTTTCAAAAATAGTAAACCACTTAATATTGATCCACTTGACTCTTCTGGACCTCCATATAACACTATAGGTGGTGATTCTAACTCTATAGATAGATCTATATCCATACCATTTACTTCAGGGTGTGGCTGCAGCACATTTGAAGAATCATAATTCTCGTTGCCTTTCGAATGAGTTAGATCTGGATGTTTAACTTTATTGAATAAGGACATGCCTCTATGTATAATATTTCTAGACTGTAATGATGTTTAATATTAATTTTCTAAACTTATATTTTACTCGTTTCCTTTTAGTCTTTTAGGTCTTCGCTTCTCACTAATACTCCACGAAAAATACCAAGCTTTTCAAATCTTTGACGCTAAACTTAATTTTTGTTATGGGCAACTATTTCAAAAAAAAATATATACAAGGAAACAGGGTTTAAATAATTATCTTATCAATGCTTAATCAGTGTAAATCTCTATAAACGTTGACATAACAGCTTTCAAATCAACCGGCGATGACCGGACTCTCGGTGCGCCGATTGCCTAATTGAGCCTGTTTTGCAGTCGTCCTCTTCAATAACAGTCTACGGAATATGCACCCCACTTGATCAATGGAATCTGCATCGGTTACTTAGCTGTATGACACATGCCAATCCTTGTTAACAAAATGTACTTTGCAACCAAATTTGTGCTGAAAAAAGTTTTTTTTGCCAAATAATTTTCTTCAAAATTTCTGGCGACTTCAAACAGCTTGGTTAGTATCTTTGAATCATTAATGTATATAATAGTATTGTTTTTAACTCTTTTAAATTTTTTAATTTTTTTTAAAATTCTTGAATTCAACTAATTTTAGAAATAAATATTCATACTAAAAATCAAAATCTTTTAGTCTCTAAAATGTGAAAATCACAAAAAAAATTTTTTATACATAATTACTACTAATTTCAAAACTAATCTATCTAAACAGAACACATATTGCTTATTAGGTTATCTGTATATTTTAAGTTACTTTTATAGTCTGAAAAATATTATAAAAGTGTTTAAACTTGGTTTGTTCACGTGATCATTTACTTCATCGAGTTGTACGCGAAACTAAAATCCAGTACAGTATTAAATGTCAAATCAATTCTTAGTAGTAGATAATGGATCATATAATATTAAGGCTGGATTTGCTGGAGACGAAGAGCCTCTGAAACAATTTAATGCCTTAAGTAAGGCTAAGGATGGATCGGTATATATTGGCAATGATTTCATTAAAACTAATAATCATAGTGGAATTATATTTAAACGGCCCTTTGATCAAGGACATTTAGTTTCTTGGGAAACTGAAAAACCAATATGGGATGCTACATTTGATCAAGTAACGAATAGGAAGGGACTAGATGCCGCTTCCACAGGATTAGTTTTAACAGAAACTCCATTCCAATTACCTCAATTGTCAATGAATACAGACCAAATCGTTTTTGAAGAATACGGATTTCATAATTATTATAGATGTGCACCAGGATCTTTAGTTCCTTGGACTTATGATCAAGAGAAGGACAATGATTTTAGTCTTATAGTGGATTGTGGTTTCAACGCAACTTGGATAATCCCTGTAATTTATCAATCAGTATACTGGAAAGGAGTGAAAAAGTTGCCAATAGGGGGAAAAATACTAAATGGATTAATGAAGGAAGTAATCTCATTCAGACATTATGATATAAGTGAAGAGCCAATATTAATAAATACGATAAAAGAATCTACATGCTTTGTAGCAACAGACTTTAATAAATCAATTAAGCAAAAGCAGAAATTAGGGTGTGAATTCGTTTTACCTGATTTCAAAACTACCACCACAGGTTATGTCAAAGATCCATCCTCTAATCTCAATGATATTGATCTACAAAGCTTGATATTAACTGATGAACGTTTTGTCGTACCAGAATCATTATTTCATCCAGAAATTTTATTTGATAATGCTTCTTCAAATAGTCAAATCCTACAATCTGCTCCAATAAAAAACTTATCAGATTTAGTAGTAGAGTCCATTATGTCATCGCCTAAAATATCCCGTCCATTATTGTCACAGAATATAAGTATAGTAGGTGGAACGTCATTATTACCAAATTTCAGCGAAAGACTTGAAACAGAGATTGCAAAAGAATTACCAGAGGATTGGAAGATTAAAATTGTTCCAAATAATTATAAAGCAGATTTAGTTAATTGGTATGGAGGGTCTGAATTATGTCAAAGTGATATAATCGATAAAATCACAATATCAAAACAGGAATATTATGAACATGGAGCAAATTGGTGTCAAAAACAATTTGGTTTTAGAAACTTGTAACACTGTAATTATTATCTTGTACACTATTATATATATATTTTCTCATTCTTCAATGAGGTTATTGAATGTTAAATATCTACTTAGTATTAACCACCCATATCTAAACCAGACCATTTGAGAGAAATGGCCATACGCCATTGCTGCATAACTTGCACTTAACATGTTTAAATCTGAGTATATCTTTAAAGAATTTATTTTGCTTTCTGTATTGAAGAAACTTATATTGATATTCAATTTCAAATAATTTCCTAATACCAACTTTGAAACATGATCAACAAATAATTCAATATTAGTCAAAAACGTGAAAGAATATTTCTCTAGGAAATTCAAGGACTTCAATCTATACATGCTAACTTTGGATTTCTTTGAATTGTAAAAATGTTTGACTCCATAATATAATGAAATATGATTAGAATGATTTGAGACACCTGTTTCATCAAAAGTGATTAATGTTACTTTGGATTCTTTTATTAACGAGTTCAACGTTTGACTAATTTCCAGTTCACCCCAAACCACATCCATACCATCTTTGAACTTATCTAATATTATAACATTATTAGAAGGAATACCTAAAATTTGAGAAGAATGAACCAATTCTTTCAGTCTAATGGGTCCCATAGTTTTATCAACAGAATCACCGAGAGATAAACATATCAATTTCACATCATTATTATACAAAGGTTTGGATAATTCAAGAATTGAAGGGGCAAAGAACATAACTTCATCATCAGGATGTCCAATTATGTAATAAACTGTAGTATTTTGAATAGGTATTGATGAAGTTATAGAATCGTATGGATAATATTCGGAGTTGAAATTATTAGTTTTTATACTGGAATCGGAGTATTTAGTAACACTTTGAGGTAGTATTGTAGTTAGAAAAACCCATAGTACGAATGAAAATGTTATAAATTTGAAAATATTTAATGGTACTCCAAAGAACATATCTGTATAATTTAAAGTGAAATTTGCGCGGTATCAATTTACGGTGTATATTTGATATTTGTAAGTTTAAATAATGTAGAAATAAATATTTGTTGAACAAAATAGCCGAATCAGAAAGAATTAAAGTTAAACACCACATGTGACTTATTTTTTCTTCATGAAAGTATAACCTGTATTCCAAACCAAATCGAATGGAGTTTCATCAGTCCATCCAGTTTCCTTTTTAAGCTCTTCAGCATAATCTTGAATAATAGCAGAGTCTTTGTGAGCTTCTAAATAATTATGAACACCACTATAAGTACCAAGGTACCCAAGAGTATCTTTAATGGTGATATCACTCTTAGTTAAAACTAAATCCTTCAGCTCTGATGGAGGGACAAAGTTTTTAAAGTCTGCTTGATAATTGTTAATTGTAATATCTTTAAATAAATTCTTAGGTATCTTAACATCGATTTCCTTATAGTTATGTTTAATAATGGTTCTTCCTGGCTGTTCCCAATAAGGACCAACTAAATTAGGATCATCATAAATATACTTTCTGTAAATCTTTTCAGCAGTTTGTAATGTTTCATGCTTACCAGATTTTGCATTACCTTTGAAATCAACAATTACTGGATCAACATAGTACCAATATCCAAAAACACCACCAGGTTTCAATAAATCATGAATATTTTGAAACAATTGATCGAAGTCTTTTGACCAATGGAGACATTGAGCCCCTACAATCAAGTCATATTTAGTATCACCTAATTTAATATTATCTAAATCACCAACTTGGAAAGAGATCCGAGAATTATCTTCAATTCCTAAATCTTTACATTTTTCAGCGGATACTGAATTACAAGTTTCAATCATTGAAGGTGACAAATCAAGACCAACAACTTTATTACTAATATTAAGAAGATCATATGTTGCTAAACCAGTTCCACATCCAATATCTAATGCATTCTCAAATTTAACATGATCTGGATTAGCATACTCCGATATAATTTTATAGAATGAGGGAGGATAACGTGGACGGAATGAGTTATAGTTCAATGTCTTGAACCCAGTTTTAGAAAATGTAGCCATTATTAAAAGTGATTTTAGGAAGAGCCAATTGCTATTAATTTATAGTAATCGACGTCAAACTCCATGTCCGGAGTCGAATGTGTCACATTGAAATTTACGAGGGGTGCTTACATAAGTGACATAATAGATTTTTGAATTAATGGAATATATACAAAATAGGAAGTTGAGATTTTCAACTTCCCGCTTTGGTTTTGATATAGAACCAATTCAATAGGAAACATTTATTAAACCATATAATTGAATATCAGTCCAAGCGAGGCATCGGACTTAAACCTTTACGACAATCTTTTGACCACTGACTTTTTCTTCTCTTAATAAGTTAAGAGTTGGAATAGTAGATTCCAAACCGTCATAAACCTTTAATGGTACTGTACGAAGTTGACTCAATACTGGAGGTAAATAGTTGAACCAAAAGTCATTGTAAGCAGCCTGAATTTCTGGAGTAGAATCTACGCCATAGTAATCATCACCCAAACCATTATAACTCAATGAAAAGTAGAATTGAACTCTTCTAGTGGGGTCATATTTGAGGCTTTCTTTTCTAATAGCAGTTAAATTATCAATGGCGATAGTTTCAGATCCAATTGTCGAATCATAAGTTTTCTGCAATGATTCAACTTTGCTATAAGTATCCAAAGCATACTTAATTTTACCTTTAGCATACTTTTGAATTTGTTCTGCCACATCATCGTCATGATGATTAAATACTGCTTCAGCACCAAGTGACTTCAATAAGCTGGCATTTTTAGGAGAACTAGTTGTAATGACCTTAAATCCATAAATAAGTCTAGCAATTTGAATAGCAACTACTCCAGTAGCCGTGGATCCTGCCCAAATAAGTATGTAGTCATCTTTGTTGTTAGACTTGACAACACTAAGTCTGAAAGAATAGTGAAAGGAAATGGCTATAGTTCCTAAAGCTAAAGGAATAGAGGCTAAATGCTCAAAGCTAGTAAGCGTATCTGAAGGTTGATCACCAACAGATACTTCCTTAGTGAACCTGGGGACTTTAAAAGTCCCAACAGGATTACATACAATATACTCAGCAAACCTTCCTCTTAAGCCATCGACTCCACCTTGGTCCCACGAAGCAACATAATCTCCTTTTTCAAAACCTTTTACATTAGCACCAACTTCAATAACTACACCACTAGCATCAGTTCCAATTAAAGTTCCATAATACTCTGGAAGCACAGCATGCTTATAGTCAGTAGGATTTACTGCAACAGCTTTAGTTTGGACCAAAATCTGGTCAGCATTTATTTTAGGTACTTCAATATTTTTCAATTCAAGAATTTCACCTCTGTCATTTTCTTTAATAGCAAATATTCCTTTCATTTTTAACCAAATGTGAATGTCTTAGAAGAGACATGTTGCAGCCTTTAGCCTTAAATAGGGTAAAATTGCGGAATTACTTGGTTGCAAAATTAGTAAGCATTACGTCAGCTTCAAACTATAGTTCTTGAATTTATAAGCTATATAACCGTACAAGGCTCAAAAGGGCTATTAACCGATATTATTTCCTTGGATTTATAAGCTATTGAACGGCAGAATACTCAAAATAGGTGTTGGCCGGCCCTCTTTGTCTGGAAGCATAACTGCGACAGATGGAATTACTTGCGGAAAAGTTATGAAATACAAAGTTGACAAACTTTAGGCCGATAGAAAACCCGAAAGTATTGTATCTCAAAACTCCTTGCTAGGAAACGTTTTTACTTGACAGTCTCTGCAGTACTCTCACAAATAAGCCTTATTATTAAAGGCTCCTATATGACAATCTACGAAAGAAATCAAAATCAGATATTATAAAATAAGGCTATTCAAAAGGATTGCAGAAAAAGTGCATACATTCATATTAAGTAATCATACAAAATAACCAGTAAGTTAAGGTCATTTATTGGTTCAAAAGCAGAAGCAATTCTTCTGGATCATCTTTGTTATTAAGGAAGGGGACTAAACCTAATGAACCATCAGCTGCGAATTCATTAATTAATAAGTTCTGACTTAAATTGACTTTAAATGGATCAAATTCCAATATACTATCAATGTCAATTGGATTATTATTTTCATCAAATACTTCGTTCAACATATCAACTTCTTGGGACGATGCTCCATTTCCGTTAGAATATGGTTCGGGTTTAGACAAGGAAGGGCCTGTCAAGTCATGGAAATTAACAGATTGAGATAACAGAGAATTAGCAAATGGTTTCCTCACTACTGCAGGTTTTGAAACTGGAATTGAACTTGGTTTTCTTCTAGTTAACAATAAGTTCTTATTCAGTGGTAATCCAAGTATACTTAAAATAGCCATTTCAATTAATTTGGCAGAGTTTTTAGTTAATCCACCAGGGACTTCATATCTTGATTCTCTGACCAATAAAGGAATCGTATCTAATAATAATTGTTTCAGATGCAGGTAAAGAGCGCCACCTTTAATATAATCAAGGGTACCTTTTGCAACCAAAAGAGTTAATCTTGAATGCTCTCTTGGTAAATTAAGTGGAATTGGTAATAAACTTGAATCCATAGGATTGAAGAATATTCTTAAAATCTCTAAGATTTGTAAAGATGATTGTTGTATCATGGAAATACTTGACATCACCGACAGTTTAGTACTGGTTCCTTTGAATAATTTCTGTTTCTCTGAAAGTCCGATATCGAAATTATTACCGAATTTGGAGATAATTGGTAAGAAAATCAAGATTCTAGCATGGAAGTATAAAAACACTAAACTTAATTGTTGTTTACTGTATTTCTTCCAATGATCAGTAGCCTCTGTTTCAGACTTCAAAGTAAATCCATTCATTCCCATTTCAAATTTAAGTTCTGAAGGCAATTCTCTTCTCCAGACTTCTAATTGAGTTTCCTTCTTCTGAGCGGCTTCATATTCAGATAAGTCTTGATTACTTGAATAAATACCATCCAAAATGCTTGCCAAAACTCTACCATATAACATTATACTCAAAGAAAATCTTGAGACTTTACCAACGATTGTTAATTTGGTATTATTAACGATTAATATATTCTCATTTTCATCATCATCATCGTCAACTTCTTTCCCAGCGAAAGGCAAAGCACATTCGATTTCAAAGTCTTTTAAAAGTCTTGGAACACCCAAATTTAAAGATGAATAGACATCTAATACATAAATAGACCAAAACAAAATACGTCTTTCACCTTGTTGAAGATTTCTTAAATTTACATCATTTTCATTACTTCCAGATACCCCTAAAACAGCAGCTGGGCATCTATGCAATCTCAATTGTTGAGCCATGGTTATAACTCTACCTCTTAATTCGAAACAAGTAGAAACATCACCAATTGCAAGACAGTATTGTAATGCCAAGGTCAAAATTTGCAATGATTGAACAGAACAAATCTTAGTTATTAAACAATGTGGTTTTATGAATTCATGAATTAAATAATCATAATGCTTTAAATTTTGAACATATTTTTCAACAATTTCTTGTTTAGTTTCACTTGTGGAGAAGAAAGTGTGCTTATTTGACAAGAAACTTAAGGCAAGTACTAGAAGCATAATTACACCAAATCTTTCAATCAGTTCAGGTAAATTAGTGGCTTGTGAATTTATTTTACCAGTTTCAAGTATATCAATCAATCTAGAATAATCTTTCAAAAAAGAATTTCTATTCAATATTGGTAAAGCACTTCCCCATTCTTTGAAATAAATAGTTATTAAGTGATCGAATTCCATTCTTGAATTTGGAAGATTAAGATTTTGCAAGAAGAAAATTGCTTCATCATTACTTAAAATAGTAGTATTCCTTCTATTCATAATTAATTTAAGTAATCTTTCATCAATTTGGTCATAAGTTTGAGTATCAATTGAATTGATTTCATTAGTATTGTCCTTAAGAGATCCTATAGCATTAGCAGCCAATATAGCCGGTTTCGAATCAAATCCATAAGTTTGACAAATTCCTGCTAACATCGTAGGTACGAACAATGTCTCCTCAGTACTTCTTGGGATAGATGCCGCAACTAATGCCGTCAATATTTGTTGTTTGTCAAGCAAATGCTTCGATCCAGCTCTTTGCATCTTTTCAATAGCAGTGGCGGCTGCAAATGCACCTGGTGCAGGTTTTGAACTATCATTATTGAACTTATTTGAGTATAATTTATTTCTCTGTATCAATATACTTCCTAGAGAGTTAGATATTCTTTCATCATCTGTACTAAGCAAACTATTAGTTTCATCGTCGTCATCACTCAAATCAAGCGAGTTTGTAATAGACAAAGGTCCATGATCACCATTATCTAATATTCCTGTGACGGAGACTGGTCTTTCATGAATTGTACTATCAGTACACCCACAAGAACATCCATGGCCATGACTGTGGCGGTGCTTTTGATGATTTTGGGAACTTATACTAGACGAACGTGAATGGAGTTGTGAATCATTTGTTTTCAGATAATCATGCAAGGATTCTGGTTGACTTTGTTCAACAGTCTTTGTAATCGCTTCAAGTAAAGCAGATCCATTTTTATTGATACGATCAGAAGGTAAATCCGACTCACCATCTCCTTCAGTCTTTAAACCTTTAATTTGTTCATCTCTTAAATTCACTAAATCACCCAAACGATTGTTTTCAGCCTCTAATTGTCGAATCCTTTCTTCTAAAATCTCAGTATAACCTTTTGGAAATGCTCTTCTACTTAACTTATCAGAAACAATACACTTTATACCAATAGCTTCACAACTCGAACAAGAAGGTTGCTTACCATCACATTTAGTTTTCTTAGCCCGGCATCTGTCACAAGCCTGTGCTACTCTAGCAGGACCATTCCCCATACCGTTAATAGTCTTAGTATTAGTCATAGCTCCCTTTATTTTGGCCAACTTTTTGGAGCTCAGTCCTAATGGAGGAGAAGGAGAACCTTCATTAATCATGCTTCCAGTATTCAGTTTCCGGTGTTCGATTTTAAATAAACTAAATTTGCAACCCCAAGTTTTCCAATGAGTTAGTTTGAGTCACAATGAAAATGCGAATCAAAGTTTTAAGAGAGATCTGGGCGGAAAACTTTTTGCAGCTTCTCAGAGAGAATTTAACCACGTTGAATTTCATATCAAAAATGGTGAAGAGAAAAACAAGGGAAATAAAGGTGATAAGCAAGAAAATCAAAATCGAACCTATTAAAACGGAGAAACCTACTTCTTCAGTAGGAAGATTAGGTGATATTGAAGATACACCGTACGTCTTTAATCGCGTGAAGGAAAGCGATTTGGATTCTAATGTTAAGTATCCACCAAAATGGATGGAGCTTTATAATGCATTAGTTGACATGAGGACAAAATTCACTTCACCTGTCGATACTATGGGATGTGAAAGAATACCTGATGGGATCAATCCTAGAATCTCTCAAACTGATGCAAAGACTTATCGATTCCAATTGTTAATCTCATTAATGTTATCATCACAAACTAAAGATGAAGTTAATTTCCAAGCTATGAAGGCCCTTCATGAAGGATTGAAATCAAAGGGTTTCCCTAAAGGCTTAACTTTAGAAGCGGTGGCTAGTTTGGAAGATAAGGAATTGGATGGGTATATCGGTAAAGTTGGATTCCATAATAGAAAGACGGGGTACATTAAGAAGGCTTGTCAGATTTTACGGGAGCAATTTAATGGTGACATTCCAAAAGACATAGATAGCGTAGTTACGTTACCTGGAGTGGGGCCCAAGATGGGATATTTACTATTACAGAAAGGGTGGAATATTAGTAGTGGTATTGGAGTAGACGTGCATATTCACCGACTTGCGATGATGTGGGGTTGGGTTAAGCCCGTAATAAATCCTAACCCCGAGCTTACCCGTAAAGGACTTGAAGCATGGCTACCGGTTAAATTCTGGCAAGAAATTAACCCTCTTTTAGTTGGGTTTGGTCAAGTCATATGCACACCTCAATTCAAAAATTGTGATATCTGTGAGTTAGGTAAATCAAAACTTTGTAAAGCTGCTAACAAAAAACTCTTAAATCAGGAGTTAACTACGGAGAGAATTAGTAAATTAAAATTAGGGAGAGGCGATGTTTCAAAATTAATTTAGAACTTACGTAGATACGATTTTATGTCCCTCATTGTGTGGCATTCTGTCTCAGGGAAAGTTGCAGCCGAGTTTCTTTTTTGTGCGACGCACTATCATCATTCGATTACGGTATTTACGACACCTGATCCATACATCATTCTAATTTTACTCCCGCTTTTTTGGAATATAAAAGCAACCTGAACTCGACTTCTTCATGCTAATCTAAAAGCATGATTGTAACGAAGCCAAATAGTGAAGGAATCTTATTAAAAAATTCTTATAAAAAGTTATCGGAAGTAGCCACACCTGTCATCTCATCTTGGAAAGAGTATGACCCTAGTAGATATAGAACATGGTACAATTTAGATACTACTCCAAGGGAAAGAAATAAAGTAGTATCTGTGATGTCGTATAATTTATTATCCCAGCATTATTTATGGAATGAAGTGTTTGGATGTTTGGATCAAAAATGTTTGGACTGGCTGAAACATCGGTTCCCATTATTGGAGAAAACTATTAAAGAATTTGACAGTGACATAATTTGTTTACAAGAATTAGAATCAGCTGTGTATCATGAACACTGGAGTAAGAATTTCCCTAACGAAAACTATAAATCGTTATATGTAAAGAAAAGTTTACCTAAATATTGGGGGGAAAGACCGGTCGATAATATTGATGGAGTTGGGATTTTCATCAACACTAAAAGGTTTGATATTAAAAGACATAAAGAAATCCATTTCAGTGATTTTATTAAAGAAAATCCTAAAATGTTTGAACTTGATAATGAAATTTATGACCGTATGTCTCCTAGAAATAATGTAGGATTGATTGCTGAACTTTATGATAAATATAATGATAAACTAGTTTATGTTGCTAATACTCATCTTTACTGGTCTCCACAGTATTGTGATGTAAAGTTATTACAAACCAAATTATTAGTTGATGTTTTAAATGATTTCATTCATGAATCAGAAAAGATTGACCCTCATATAATTATTTGTGGAGATTTCAATTCAACTCATGATTCTTCAGTATTTAAATTCTTAAATGGTAAAGAGTTATGTGTTAAGATATGCCACGACTTTAAAAAATTAAATATCCAAAAATTTTACGATCAATCAATTCAAAAAGATATGATAAAGAATCCATTTGAATTGAATTTTGTTTATGGACCTTTAGTTGAATCAAAGACTTTAACATTCACAAGTTATGCATCAGATTTAAAAGAAATCCTTGATCATATTTGGTCTACAAATGGGAAATTTAAAACTATAAGATTACTTGGAGAAGTAGATCAAACATATATGAAAGACGTTGTAGGGTTTCCTACAAAAGATTTCCCTTCAGATCATATCCCACTTTATGCAGAGTTGGCTTATGATTAGTATTTTTGCATTCAGTTATTTATATTAGCATCTTATTTATTAAAATGACTTATTATTTATTTATATGAATTTATATGAATTTATATGTTGTATTTTATATATATGAACATAAAAAAATCCCGTAGTGCACAAACCAATGTTTTGGACAAAATCTGCGAACAACTTTGAATCTCATCAAAGACATCATTGTAATTGATTGGAGCGATAGGAAAGTTTAAAAAACATTTAAAGTCAAGGTTACTTTGTTAACCGTACATCAAAGATCATCTTAGTGTCTAGAATCATAAATTAACAGATTATCAAACACAAAGAAATTTATCAAAAAACTGAGGAATTATCTAAAGGATTACTATAATTACCCTTTTTATTATACTGTTTCAAATCATTGTAAAGGAACGCTATATGCTGAAATTAAAAAGAAGACCAAAGAATATACTAGTATAAACATAAAAAAAAACATATAATAATAAGATTGAAAGTATGAATATAAATGCTAAGTTTCAAACATCCACAGTACCTGGACAGCAGTCTAACATTCAAGCACAACAGATTCTTTTACAACAATTGCAACAAGGTCAAACTCAACAGCCTCATCAACAAGGAGTTTCAGGCGGACTTAATAATCATTTCAGTCAAGAACTTAATGATGGTATGAATCAGCATTGGAGATCAGGTAATAACCAACAGCCACAACAACAATTCTATCCTCTGCAATATGGTCAAGGAAATCAATCAGTACAACCACAGAATCAAGTACAAAACCAACCACAACAAAATCAACAACAAATTCTGCAACTTCAACAACATTATCAACAGCAGCAGCAACAATTGCCATCACAACCTCAACCTCAACCACAGTTCCAACAAGGTCAACTGGAATTGCTTCAGCAACTTCAACAGGCCCAACAAGCACAACAACAACCACAACCACAACCACAAACAGGACTTTCTCATCAAGGTGGATTGAATCAATTCAATGGGTTATTAGGAGGTCCAAGACCAAATATAACTGTTGATAATCCCAACTCTGTCTATTGGCAACATCAACAACAATTACATCAAATATCTAGATCAGCTAATATTTCTCATTATTATGCAAGACAATATGCAGCAAATTCTAGGAAAACTAAGAATCCTTATAATAATGAACCAAAATCAGTTAGTTTATTAGAAGCTACCAAATCAATTGTTAATCAATTAGAAGAGGAAGAAAAAGCTCAAAAGAAAGCAAGTGCTACTCCAACAGCAAATGCAGCTTTATTGTATAATAAGAAAACTGTTAGCAACTATGAAGATGATACTGCTCTTGAAGAAGAAAGAATGAGAATCAGAACTGGTGGTCAACAATTATGGTGTCAATTGGACTTAAGTGGCCAAGGATTATCAAATTTATCACCTAAATTATTTAATTATGATTTTTTAGAATCCCTTTACCTTAATAATAACAAATTAACTGTTGTTCCACCAATTATTAACAAATTAAAAGGTTTAAGAACTTTAGATCTTTCACAAAATAATATTAATGAAATACCCGGAGATTTGGGTTTATGTTATAATTTAAGATATCTTTATTTATTTGATAATAATATTAAAACTTTGCCAAGTGGATTTGGTAATTTAATTGAATTATTATTCTTGGGTATTGAAGGTAATCCATTTGATTATAATCTTGCAAATATATTATCTGAAAAAGGAACTAAAGAATTAATTCTTTATTTAAGAGATTTAAAACCTCCAGCTTTAGCAAAACCTAATCCAAGACCTTGGATCTTATTGGAAGACGATGGTGAAATAATTGATGAAAAAACTAATCCTGCAGCTTATGCGGAAGATAATAATTCTAGTGATACTTTCACTCTTTTATCATATAATACATTATGTCAACATTATGCTACCACAAGAATGCATAAATATACTCCTAAATGGGCTTTGGATTGGGAATATAGAAGACCTTTAATTCAACAAGAAATTACAAGATTAAATACTGATATTGTTTGTATGCAAGAAGTTGAAACTAGAACTTTCCACGAATTTTGGGTTCCTTACATGCAAGAGCTTGGTTACAAAGGATTATTTTATAGTAAGACAAGATCTAAAACTATGTCAGAATCTGATGCTAAAAAAGTTGATGGATGTGCCTTATTTTACAGAGAAAGTAAATTTAATTTACTTTCTAAAGTTAATTTTGAATATAACAGTGCATGTATGGGATCAGATAAATATAAAAAGACTAAAGATCTTTTCAACAGATTTATGAATAAAGATAATGTTGCAATTATTGCATTTTTACAACATATTGAAACTAATGAAAAGATTTGTGTTATTACTACCCATTTACATTGGGATCCATTATTTAATGATGTCAAAGCTTTACAAGTTGGTGTTTTATTAGAAGAACTTAAAGATATTTTAAAGAAATTTTTAAGTACTAATTCTATGGAAGAGGTCAAAGGTTCACCAATTGTATTTTGTGGAGATTTTAATTCAACTGCTGATAGTGCAGTTTGTCAATTATTCTCTACTGGTGCTGTTAAAAGTCATCATGATATTGATGGATATGATTATGGTAAATTTACTGAAGATGGTTTCCGTAGTGTATTTAAAATGAAATCTGCTTATGAAACTATAGGTGAATTACCTTTCACTAACTGCACACCTGATTTTACAACTGCCATTGATTATATTTGGTATTCACCTAATAATTTACAAGTTAAAGGAGTTTTAGGTGCAGTTGATGAAGAATATGCTAAACATGTTATTGGATTCCCTGATGCTTATTTCCCATCAGATCATATTCCAATTGTAACTAAGTTCCGTATTAAGAAAAGTTCCTCGACCAGAAGACCAGATTTTAAACCTGACTTCAAAACCGGTGGCTCCAGAAAAACTTAGGTTAGAAATTTACGAAACACGGCTGAATAAAAGATAAAAATATTTATAAAAAATCTTTACTTTGTATACTACAAATTATCATGATTATTATGATTACGTTCCTACCCTTTTGCTTTTTGGTTTTTATACATACTGGTGCTTGTCTGAATATTTTATATTAGAGTTTGCTTTTTGATTTATATAGTTTATCCAAACAAAATATTTAATTACTCTACAACATATTCTGTACCTTACAAAATAACCTGGCTTAGCATGTGAGTCTTTGTAGTCAACAGCAATCTAGTTAAACTTTTACAGCAATGTGAGACAACGGAATTCAGTTAGGTAATGAAAGGCCATAGATTTATCTGATTTTGGCAATATCATGGCAGTGATGTAACATATATACTGAAAGTTTAAAAAGATAAAGTAGCAAAATTAGTAAATCATACACTAAAATATAGAAATTAGTATGAAGAGATATTTCCGTTCTAGGAAAAAGAGTTGCACTGCGACTGCAAAATTTCCTAGAAAGTACATTCGTAAAATCTTGGCCCAGTAGTGATTTTTGCTCTAAACTGCACACAAGAACAAGTCATTGAATAACTACTCAAGTGTCGTTGTTGAAATTATAATTATATTAACTTGATTGTTTCCCTTAATAGACTATTTAATGAGATTGTTGCATACTTGTCTAACCTTGCTATTTATCCACCATGTTGTCGCATTTAGTTGGCCTTGGCTGGATGATAATGATAGGAATCCTTACCAACCATATACAAGTACATGTCCAAGTTTAAACTTATTACGAAAGGCTAATAATTTATCACAAGAGGAGCAAGATTACATACAAGAGAGATATTCTAAAACCAATAAGTATTTAGAGGAGTTCTTGAATGAAAGAGCACAATTATCTGACTTCAATGCATCCGAATTCATCAATGAATATTCAGATTTACATAATATTTCAATCGGTTTAGCTTTCAGTGGAGGAGGATACAGAGCTATGTTGACTGGAGCTGGGGAAATATTAGGTCTTGATAGCCGATACGATGATTCTAATTCAAAAGCTTTAGGTGGATTACTACAGAGTTCAACATATGTGAGTGGATTAAGTGGAGGAAGTTGGTTACTAGGATCATTAATATTCAATGATTGGGCTTCTGTGAAGGATATTATCAGTGGTGATCTCGATATATGGAATTTAGAAGATTCAATATTCAATCCTAATGGAATAAATATTTTCAAAACGGCTCAATATTATACCAATATTGGAACTGGAATAAATGCTAAAGAAGGAGAAGGATTTGAAACTACACTAACCGATATCTGGGGAAGAGCTTTGAATTATCAGTTTGTTACTTCTGATAATGGGGATGAGAATGTTACGTGGTCGGATATGAGTGATATTCCAAGCTTTAAAAATCATGACATTCCTTACCCAATAGTCATAGCAAATGGTAGATATATTAACACCAGAATTGTTAACTTAAATTCAACAGTCGTTGAAATAAGTCCCTATGATTTGGGTTCATGGGATCCAACATTAAATGCATTCGTTAACCTAAAATATACTGGAACTTATTTGGACAATGGTAAACCTAATTCTTCAGACAGCTGTGTAGTCAATTATGATAATGCTGGGTTTATAATGGGAACTTCATCGACCCTTTTTAATCAGTTTTTAAC
This sequence comes from Yamadazyma tammaniensis, assembly GCA_030566005.1. Classification (NCBI taxonomy): domain Eukaryota; kingdom Fungi; phylum Ascomycota; class Pichiomycetes; order Serinales; family Debaryomycetaceae; genus Yamadazyma; species Yamadazyma tammaniensis. Next base: position 285,450 of record JAJMHK010000011.1, on the reverse strand, counting down.
CAGATTAGATGAGTTCAAAGTTAACAAAGTATTAAAGTCCATAGTAAACAAGATTTTGAATACTGTGGATCATAGTCAAGACGATATAGCTATTTACCAACCAAATCCTTTTTATAATAATGAATTCGGAAATTCAGATAATCTTAACTATAATAATGAATTACATTTAGTAGATGGAAGTGAAGATGAACAGAATATCCCTTTATATCCATTAATTCAGTCTAGAAGAAATATGGATGTTATATTTGCATTTGATAACTCTGGTGATACTACAACTGAATGGCCTAATGGGTCTGCAATTATTCATACTTTTAGAAGACAATTTGTAGACCAAGGAGCTGGATCTCCTATACCATTTGTACCGGAGAGCTACGAAGAGTTTATGGATGCAGGATTACATGAAGAACCGGCTTTCTTTGGTTGTCATGCAAAAACTTTAGACAATTTAGTAACTGTGAGTGGAAATGATGATATAAATTCAACAGATGTTCCTTTGATTGTATATATTCCAAATCGTTTTATGTCTTTCAACTCAAATACTTCTTCATTTAAATTGACTTATGATGATGATGAAAGAGATGCCATGATGACTAATGGGTTTGAAATTGTCTCGAGAAATAACTTATCTGATGATAGACAATGGCCCACTTGTGTAGGATGTGCCATTATTAGAAGAACTCAAGAACGATTTAACTTGGATCAATCTAAAGAGTGTCGGAAATGTTTTGAAAAATACTGCTGGGAACCTTCAAAGAATGAAACTGATTTAGATCAACTTTCTAGTACAAAGAGTGAAATTTCAAAATCTACTGCATCCGTTGAAGACCTGTCTGATCAACCTACTTCAACTTCAAGTTCTTCATCCTCAGGAAATAATCAGAATAATGATAATTCTGGTCAAAGCAACGACGATTCTGATGATTCTTCAAGTTCAAGAAGAGAAGATATAGGAGCATTAAAGACTTTTTCTTGGTTATTAACAACCATAGCTGTTGTAGCACATATGATACTTTAGATATATATAATTTTGCAGCTTAATATAATTGTACTCATCGCGAAAAAAAATTTAGTAGTAAAAGATTAGAAGATGGTTAAATCTTATGATCGTTATGAACAGGAAACTTCATTTGGAGTTATAACATCTCAATCTAATATCTTATGGTTACCACCTTCAGAGTCACAAAGTAAGAAATCTGTAGGTAGAGCTTTGACTTCAGCAGTTGAAGATATTTTAGTATGGGATATTAAAACTGGTGAAATATTACAGAGATTACAAGATGGATTAACTCCTGGAGCTTCAAATGCACCTACTAGTCAACCACCCAGCACCGTATCATTCTTGGCTTATAACGAAGCAAGTAATATAGTAGCTAGTGGTTACAATGATGGGACTATTAAAATATGGGATTTATCCTCATCATCAGTCATAATGAAATTTCAAGGACACAAATCAAGAATAAGTAAGTTGAAATTCGATAGAAGTGGAACTAGATTAGTGTCCGGATCAAATGATTCTAGTATAATATTATGGGATTTAGTTGGTGAAGAAGGATTATTCAAATTAAAAGGACATTCCAGTGAGATCACTGATTTAGCATTTATAACAGCCAATCAAGAGTCAAGAGAAATAGATGAAATAGATGATTATATTTTAAGTGTATCTAAAGACGGACTTATTAAATTATGGGAATTAAGCTCAAAACAATGTATTGAAACTCATATTGCTCACTCAAATGAGTGTTGGTCTTTAGGAATAAATCAAGATTCCAATATATTAATTACAAGTGGTAATAAGGATCAAGTTAAAGTATGGTCTATTGATTTAACCAAGCCTAATATGGAAAAAATCATGGAAAAAGGAGTATTTGAAAAACAAAGTAAGAGCAGATGTAATGAAATCAAATTTGAAACTATCATAAAACAAGATGAAGTCAATGAAATATTTTATTTACAAAACAGCGATCGTTCTATAGAAATATTCAGAATCAGAAACTGGAAAGAATTACAAAAAGGTATAAAATCCAGAACTAAAAGATTAAAAGAAAAAGGTTATGAAGATGATGAGATATTAAATAATATTAAAGAAAATGAAGTAGGGTTAATGATTACACCTTTTAATATATTAAGAACCTTATCTAAAATCAAATCATGTCAATGGGTTAAAATTGGAAGCGAAATCAATTTACTAGTAGCCTTAGTAAATAATTCTATTGAATTACATAGTTTGAAGATTCCAGACAATTTAAAGAAATCTAATGAAGTAACTATCAACAGATCTAATGTAATAGATACTTTGGGACATAGGAATGATATTAGATCTATTGATATTTCAAGTACTAATGATCTTTTGGCAACTGCATCTAATGGAGAATTAAAGATTTGGAATTTGAAGACATTTAATGTATTGAGAAGCTTCCAATTAACAAGCGGATATGCTTTATGTACTAAATTTTTGCCTGGTGGATCTTTAGTAGTTGTTGGGTTTAAGAATGGAGATTTAGAGTTATATGATTTGTCGACTTCATCATTAGTAGATAAGATTGAACAGGCTCATAAAAGTCTTGATGACAAAAATGAAGATGGAAGTGCAATCTGGTCTCTTGATTTGACACCCGATGGTAAAACTTTAGTCACTGGTGGTAATGATAAATCCGTTAAATTTTGGGACTTTAAAATAGAACACGAACAAGTTCCTGGTACTGAAGAGTATGTTAATAAATTAAAGCTTCATCATAAGCAAACTTTAGAATTGAGTGATGAGGTATTAGCAGTAAAGATTTCACCTAATGGGAAGTTACTTGCAATTTCGTTATTGAATAATAATGTTCAAGTTATTTATTTCGATAGTTTGAAATTGTTCTTAACCTTATATGGACATAAATTACCTGTATTATCTATTGATATTGCTCTGGATTCAAAATTAATCATTACCTCATCTGCTGATAAAAATATCAAGATATGGGGTTTAGATTTTGGTGATTGTCATAAATCTATTTTTGGTCATCAAGATTCGATTATGAACGTTAAGTTTATTGGAGATAGTCATAATTTTTTCTCAAGTGGAAAAGATGGTCTTATTAAATACTGGGATGGTGATAAATTTGAGTGTATTCAAAAATTGCCTGCCCATCAACTGGAGGTCTGGAGTTTAAGCGTAAGCGGTAATGGATTATTTATGGTATCAAGTGGCCATGACCATTCCATCAGACTTTGGAGTGCTACCAATGACCAAGTGTTCCTAGAAGAAGAACGAGAAAAGGAAATGGATGAATTATACGAGGACAATTTAATTGAATCATTAGAAAACGAACAAATTACTGAAGAGCCAACTAAGGATGAAGAGGATGGTACTAATGATAACGACGAAGTGACTAAAGTTCATAAACAAAATACCGAGTCTTTAAAAGCTGGAGAAAAATTAATTGAAGCTATAGATATTGGATACGAAGACTTTACTAAACAGCAAGAGTATCAGCAGGAACTCCAACAATTTGACAGTGGCAAACTGAAAACCAAGCCAGTTAAACCAGAATCCAACGCTATCTTAAATGCTTACAATATTACAGGAGAAGAACATGTTTTTAAAGTCATCAACAGCATTAAACCATCGCAATTAGAGGATGCGTTGTTAGTTTTACCATTCTCATATAACTTGAAATTAATTCAACTTATAGAAGTCTGGAGTAACAAGAATAATAACTTGTTTACAGTAACTACTATTGGGAAAATTTTAAACTTTATAATCAAGTCAAATATGAAAGAATTTTCCAATCAAAAAGATTCAGTATTGAAAAATCAATTAGTTAATATCAAAAAACAATTAAGATCTCATTTAATAGAAAGTTCAGATAGAATTAATTTCAATATTCAAGGATTAAAATTCATTAAACAACAATGGGATTTAACTCATCAAGTTGAATTTATTGATCAACAACAACAAGATGAATTTGAGGATTCAAAAGCCGTTAAACGGTCATTTGTAACTATATAGTTAATGTAGCATATTTAAAGTTTTATTTACTTGTCAAAAAAAATTTCTCACTGGTTAGTTGTAAAATTAATTGATTTTTTAGCAATAATCGTACCAGTTCTAACAAAATCGCTAAATCTTTGGTTGGTAGCGAAACTTTAAAAATAGTTTAGGATTAATTGTGGAAATTCCAGTCGGGGATCATTTTGAGAATTTTTCGGAAGCGCTCAGCGGAGTAAAACTTTAATAGCAAAAAGGACCTTTACTATTATCGGCTAAGTAGGCAAAAAGAAGCCACTTCAAAATAATAGGCCCCATTAGTTGGTATATAGGTTACAATATTTTGCTTACAATTCCAATTTATTTCCGTTAAACTAGTGTTCCCTTTTTTTCTAGTAACAGACACGGCTTACGATAAGCGGATAAGGCTCAGCTGACAAGTCAAGGGTTTAAGAAAAAAGAAGCTAAAAGAGACTTGATAGGTTAGTGTAATCATACGAGACCAATCTAAACCAATAATCTGTGATTATTTTTTGAAGTCGATTCAAACATATCATCGAGGCTGTTATAGTTTCCGTAATAATCATCAATTTTCACTGATTTCAAATTTTTAAAGTAAAATCAATTTAAAATGAATCAACAAAATATGAATTCCGGTTCCGGTACCTGGCATTCAATGTACAGTGTTACCGATAGACAAAAAGTAGTTCATATTTTGACAGCTACATTAAAGGAAATCCAAAACACGGGCTACAATGAACAAAAAGCAGCTGCAATGGCTACAGAATTTGAAAAGTATACATTTATGAAATCCCAAAGCAGAGATGAGTATTTAAGAGTTATTAAACAAAAAATTACTCAACTTAGAACTACTATTAGAAATAATGCTAGTAATAATACGGGTTCAAATCAACAACAACACACTGGTGGCAATATAAATCCTAATATGAATACTAATATGAATAATATGTCTAATATGAACAATATGAATAATATGAATACTAATATGAATATGAATGATATGAGTAATATGGGTAATATGAATGTTAATAATATGAGTAATATGGGTAATATGAATAGTATGAATAATTCTAATATGAATAGTGCAAATATGAATTTGAATAATAATTCAAATTTCTTGCAACAACAGCAACAACCTCAAAATAGGCAACAGCCAATCCCACCACAACAACAAAATGTACAAATGAGGAATCAAAATCAACCAGTTAATAATAATACTGGCAATAGCATGCCTAATCAACAACAATTACAACAAATATCTTCAATGATTAGAAATTCTCCAATTCCTCAGGCTTTATTAGCAAAAATCCCAAACTTGCCTCCTAATGTAAATACTTGGAATCAAATTTTTGAATTATATAGCAAAAAAATGATTCCTTCCACTGCAATGCCATTAATCAAAGAAATTCATAACACACATCTTCAATTAGCATTACGTCAACATCAACAACGTAAATTATCTCAAATGAATAATCAAAACCAGCAGCCAAATCAACCTGCTCCATCACAACAACCACAGTCTAATCAGCAACCACCAAATCAACGTGGAATGCCTCAAGGAAACAATTTCAATATGAATAACTTGGCTCCTCAACAAAGGCAGCAATTGATGCAAAGACAAGCTCAGCAGAAGCAACAACAACAACAGCAGCAACAGAATATTGGAATGCAACCTAACCAGCAAAGACAACAATTTCCAGTTAATGGAAATCAAAATCAAAATCAAAATCAAAATCAGAATCAAAATCAAAACCAACAATTTAATCAACAAGCTGGTCAAAATCAATCTCAAGCTAATCCTAATTTAAAGCCTCCAAATTTTAATATTTCACCTCAAGATATTATTAAATATAGTTCAGAGGCTATGATGTTATTAGGTAGACTACAAGCCAGTGGTTCCATTCAGAATAATTTAGATCAAACTCAGAAAGAGGGTTTTATCAGAAAATTTATTATTCATCAAAAGACTTTACAATGGAAACAGCAAAATGGTCAGGCTGCCAATAATAATAATGCTGGTAATAATATTGTCAACAATAATCCTCAATTAGCACAAAGAAGAGTTCAACAACCTAATCAACAACCTCCACAACAACTGCCTTTAATGGCTAATGGTCAAATAAATCAAAGTCCAATGATGAAACAAGGACAAATGAATTTATCCTCACCTGTTATGAATCAAAGGCAACCCATTCAACAGCATCCTCAAAATACTCAGATTAATATGCAAATGCCTATGAATCAACAACATCAAACACAACCTGTACAGCAACAAAGACCTCCAAGTCCTAATAAAGGTGGAGTAGCTTCTATGATTCCTCCATTAACTGAAGATATGAAATTAAAATTAAGGCAATTGATTGAAGAAGTAGCTAGAAATAATGTCGCATTGAAAGATGTTTCTACCTTATTATCACAATCTGATAAGAACTTAGTTAAAGAAATTATGCAAAAAATTTCTCAACAATATTCAACTGTTGATAGTATTATTAGTTATTTCTTTATCTTGACTAAGAATATTGAGGGGACTAAAAGGCTCATTCAAATGAAGTATATGACCAAAAATATTATGGAAAACTTACAAAGAGGAGTTTTCTTAGCATCCCCAGATTTGGCTGAAAAGTTGAGAGCTCAATATGCTAAGTATTTTGATTATGTTAGGGAACAATTCAATAACAAGAGGCAACAATTGATGCAAAATCAACAAGGTGGACAACTTCCTCCACAACCTCAAGATCAAGTATCGAATCAAAATCAACATTTCAAGCAACAGCAACAACAGCAACAACCACCTCAACAAATGGGATTTAATACCAACCAAAATCAAGTCAATTTGGGACAAAATAATCAATGGCCAAGTGTTGGACCATCATCAAATCAACAACAAAGAATTAATAGTCCAGTGATTAATAATTCACCTGTTGTTGGTGGACAACCAATGCAAAACCAAGCACAACAACAACTTCAACAGCAAATGCAACAGAATAAGACAGTTGCAAAAGCACCACCTAAAAGACAATCCACTAGCGCTCAAGGAGGTAGAAGGAAATCTACAAAGAATAGTGTTCCAACTCCTTCTGGTACAGCTACTACACCTGCATCATTGAGTAATACTATTAAGACTCCTAATAGTATTCCAACCCCACAAATTCCACAAAGTCATAGTAACAAAAATACACCGAGTGACCAATCACCAAACTATTCTAATAAAATCGTTGGAGGTAAATTAAATGAACATACAATTGGTGATATTTTCAGTAGCGATACTCCAGTTGATTCAGAATTGAACAAGAGAAGAGAATTATCTACTCAAGATCCAGAGAAATTCTTCTTTGCTTCATTATCCAATTTATTAGAATTAGATGATAGCGTTGTTGATTCTAAAGGACTTCCAACACCATCACCTTCATTAAATGGAAAATCTTCAGTATCTTCAATTAAATTAGGTTCTAATGCTGACCATATCAGATCGCCAGCATCACCAGCTTACAATGAATGGACTAGTAGTATTAAACCAGACGCTATAATAACAGCTTTCAAGCAAGTTAGTATAATTAAAGAAGCCACGTCATTAGACATTTTAGAGGTTTGTCAAGATAATGCTGAAAAGGAGTTTAATCTGCTCAAACGTCCTCACGAGGAAGATGAAGATATCGATATTCTATTCAATGAAAAGAAATTTAAATCTGAAACAGATGAATTTTCTATATTTAATGATGAGAATATTGGTTTTGATGCATGGAAAGATTTTATTATATCTAAGGAAAAAGCGTGATTGGAATTTTATTTGTATATTTTTTACTTCGTTTGTGTTATTTTATCAAAATCTTAATGTGAATTTTAAGGCATCCATTCTTTCTTTTGTATTTCTATGTAGTTGTTTCAATATAATTGATACGCGAAATTTATAATGAATGCTCTGAAGGATACTCCTAAATTAACTAAGCAAGGGTTAAATCTAGTGTCAAAACTAATAGAATCCGATACGTTAATATCAACAATTGATTTAAATCTATTAGAAAATTTAAATACTAATCAGTCGTTGAATTATATTAAACTAGAAGAGAAATTAAACCATCTTGAGAATAATAATACAATACTATCTACGATAAATGAAGAATATGCTCGATATAAAACGATGATTCAAGATTTAGATAAATCTACGAATAAATTGGAAAAATTGGTTAATGAATTGGATGACTGGTCAAAAGATTTAGAATCAAGAGTTAGAAAATAAAAAGGATTATCATACACTATTATACATACTATACAAGCTTTTTAAGTTTTTCTTCAACTACATTAACTTTATCAATAGCTTTTTGAACTTTATCAGTTCTTGTACCTACTCTAATATCACTTTGGATTCTAACTACACCATTTTCATGTAAAAGTTCATGTAATTCACCAATCTTAGTCATAACTTTATCCCAAGTTCCTTCAATAGTAGTTCCAGCTGAATGCAAGATTACTTCTAAACCATCATTATTTTCTCTTAAATATTTAGTTATCATAGTGACTTCGTCTGAAACTGAAGCTTTACCAGTCCCAATTGGAACAATACAAACGTCGGCAAGACAATGCAAATTAACCATCCTGTGTTGAAAATTGAGATTTCTTACATTCCGCACCTGATGATTTTACACCTTACTTTTTAGATACGGTTGTCTTTTTAGCTCTTCTATTTCTTTCATCACGTTCTAAATCACCAGTAACTTTTTGCAAATATTGAGGAACAGGTAATCCACTTTTCAAGAAAAACATTTTCCAATTTCTTGCTTTATCTTTTAATTGAGTTTGGTTACGATTTTTCAATGCTTCGGATATTTGACCTCCTGGTCCAAATAACTCTAAAATATTAGACCAATGAGGTCCTTCAATCTCTAAAGCTTGTCTTAAAGCTTTCTCTTCTTCTCTAGTCCAAGGTCTTCTTGAAGATATACGACTAGGAAGTTTAGAATTACCCATTAATTGTCGTTGTTGAATTTCTGATGGTAATAAATCTTCATGAGTATCAATTGGATTATTATTACCTTCATCATTACTTGAATTACGGTCCAAATGTAAGTTTGGTGAATTAAGATTAGGTGAACTAATGCTTGGAGAAACAGCTTTTTGAAGTTTACTTATTTCATCTTTCAAACTACCGACTTTTTTATTCCCCCAAATTAAAAATGCCATATTCTTACTTAAAAAATCAAATAAATTTTTAAGAAATTGAAACCATTCATATTCCAGACTTAGACTAGAATCATCAATATGATTTAATAATGCAATTCTTCTACTTTTACATTTATCAATAAATTCCAACTCTGATTGATTTAATAAACTTGTTCCTCTTTTTTCAATTAAAATATCATGTAAATTTTCAGGAAGAATATCATCTAGTATTTCTTGTCTTGATTTATCACCGGTTTCTATGGCTGATATATAAGCTTGAGTTTTTAAATCCAAAAATAAAATTGCTTGATGCTTTAGAAGCTTCCCTATTTTGGCATGATTATCATCTGTAAGTAATGAATTATTAGTTGCTTGAATAATTTTAGTATTAATTTGACATATACTAGTTTCAGGATCCAAACTATTTAAAGGACAAAAAATTTCTAAAAATGATTCATTTAAATAGAAAAAACCAACTTCTATTATACCTAAAGTAGCTAATAAAAATGTTGATAAATTCACTTTACGTAAGGTTGATTCTATAGTTTGTTCGTAATTTTTAAGAAAATTAGCTAATTTTGCATCTTGTTTCCATACACTTGGAGCGATATGATCAATGGATAAAAAAGGTTCATCATCACTATATAATTTCTTTGTAAATTCAAAAATTGATGTTAAATCTCTGAAGGTAGCCCCTTCAGGATTTTCAAAATTCGAAGCTAAATCAATAACTTTTTGATAGGGTCCAACAGTAAATATTCTTAATAATTGAGTGGATAAATTGTCTAAAGTCGGTAATGTTTGAATTAATAATTGAGCTCTTGGTGACAAATAATCAGGAGATACAACAGGTAATGGTAATGCTGATAAATGTGAATTTTTCATCATTGGAATTGATGGATATTGACTTACCTCGGAATAATTAGTGAAAGCAGAATGTGATTTCAACAATTCTGAATCGGCAGGAATTTCAATACCATCATGAATAACAGTTTTGGAATCTGAATGATTTAGATGTTGATCCGAATGTTTATTTTCATCAGTGTCAGATTCATGAGACTTATGAGTTTCATTTTGTAAATCCAATCTATGTTTTGCCAACGCTATTTCCAATCTTAAGTCAATATCATGTCTAGAACGTTTACTATCATGATAATCATCATCAATTTCCGAAGAATCACGCTTGTTTGACTCAAGTGAATCAATATTTACATTGGGGTCTTCCGTGTTGGTTCTTGAGTCTAAATGATTGTTTGGAATATGATCAGGAACATGACCACCTAATTGTGGATCAATGTTATCCGGAGTAGCTTTAGCTACATCATGGATAGAATCATGAATGATTTGGTCTATATCCAAATTCACGTCGACCTTGTCTTTATCTGAACTCATACTGTATACGCTTATGTAGGATTGTTTTTTTAAGATGAGAAGATTTATTATGTAGTGCGCACACCGAAGATAAGATGAGAGGCATTCAAAAAAACACTTTTGTTAGTAGGAAATGAGGGAATCAATAGTGTGGGATTGATTTTGAATTGTTAGACAGTTACTTGTTTTGTATTTAGGAACAATGAGCGAGAATTAAGTTGAGGTATAAAAAATTGACCGAACATTTAACAAAAAAAGGTTTCTGTTGAAAGCCATTTATAAAGAACAATGCAAGTTTATATAATTTTAAAGAAATTCCGCTTTTCCAAGAGTTGTAAAGTATATGATAAGCCACATTCCTAATAGGGGATTGATTCATGATGATTTAGAAATTTAGAATAACCCCATCAGTTTCCGCAATTAACTTCTCATTTGGAGATGGCGCTTATTACCTATTTGGGAAATTGCGCTAAGATCATTTGCATCCGTCCTACAAAACCTAACACTATTCTCTGTTTTTAAAAATAATTTTTACACCTTTACAATGACTGTTTCTATTGTTGATAAATATTTCCCTGATGAACCTTCTGGTCCAAATGTAATTAAATTTCCAGGCCCACAATCTAATTCTAAGAAAGAATCATTAAATAATGTATTTGATAGTAGGGCAGCTTATTTCGTGGCTGATTATGATAAATCAATTGGTAATTATATTGTTGATGCTGATGGTAATACATTCTTAGATGTCTATGCTCAAATTGCTTCTATCCCATTAGGTTATAATAATCCTGCTTTAATTGAAGTAGCTAAATCTCGTAAAATGATTAGTGCTATTGTTAACAGACCTGCTTTAGGTAACTTCCCATCTACTGATTTAGAATCAATTGCTGATGATTTATTGAAAGTAGCTCCTAAAGGTCAAGATAAAGTATGGTCCGGATTATCTGGAGCTGATGCTAATGAATTAGCTTTTAAAGCTGCTTTCATGTATTATCAAGCTAAGAAAAGAGGTTATAGTACTAAATTTTCTGAAGAAGAAAATGCATCAGTTATGAAAAATCAAAGTCCTGGATCTCCAGAATTAGCTATTTTATCTTTTGAAAGATCATTCCATGGAAGATTATTTGCAACCGCTTCTACTACATGTTCCAAACCAATTCATAAATTGGATTTACCATCATTCAATTGGCCAAAAGCTCAATTCCCTTCTTATAATTATCCTTTAGATAAACATGCTGAAGAAAATAAAAAAGAAGATGATCGTTGTTTAAAGATTGTTGATGATATTTTTTCTACTTGGTCAGTTCCAATTGCTGCTTTATTAATTGAACCAATTCAATCTGAAGGTGGTGATAATCATGGTTCTTCATATTTCTTCCAAGGATTAAGAGATTTAACCATTAAATATGGATCTTTATTAATCATTGATGAAGTCCAAACTGGTGTTGGTGCTACTGGTACACTCTGGTGTCACGAACATTTAAATATCTCTCCTCCACCTGATTTGGTTACTTTCTCTAAAAAATTCCAATCTGCTGGATACTATTTCCATGATCCAGAAATAATTCCTAATGTTGCTTACCGTCAATTCAACACCTGGTGTGGTGATCCAGCTAGAATGATCTTAGGTGGTGCCATTGGACAAGAAGTTGTTAAACATGATTTACCTGCAGTTTGTAAAAGAGTTGGCGATTACTTGTTTGCTAAATTAGAAGGTTTACAAGCTAAATACCCCCAATATTTCCAACAATTGAGAGGTAAAAACAGAGGCACTTTCATTGCATGGTCATTAGAATCTAGTGCTGCCAGAGATAAATTTTTAGGTGATATGAAGAATGTTGGAGTTAATATTGGAGGATGTGCTGAAACTTCTGTTAGATTAAGACCAACTTTAGTCTTTGAAGAAAAACATGCTGATATCTTAGTTCAAGCCATTGATCAAGTTCTTTCTTCTTATTAAATACATCGTATTGTAGTAATATATTTTAAAATTCACAGTATAGTCTTCAATCGCGAATCCGGATGCGAATAAGATCCAAAACTCTTTTTCAAGATCTTTTGAAGTCACTGGAAAGTTTACAAAGTGTGAATGATAAAGTATATTGAAATAAGGAAACTGGAACTGGATTAAGCTGTACACTATGGACTATTCTGTCTATATAAAACTCAAAGATTTAATAAAAGATAACTCCAATGCATCGTTGATAGCTGGAGGTGCGGCAGGAGCAGTTTCAAGAACTGTAGTATCTCCTTTTGAAAGAGCAAAGATTCTTCTTCAATTACAAGGACCTGGTTCTAAACAAGCATATCATGGCATGTTTGCAACCATTGCGAAGATGTATAAGGATGAAGGATGGAAAGGATTATTTAGAGGTAACACTCTAAACTGTATAAGAATATTCCCATACAGTGCTATTCAATTTGCAGTGTTTGAAAATTGTAAACAGTATATCCTCCAAGTAAATCCCAGACAATCCAATGAATTGAATAGTTACGAAAGAGTTGTATCGGCGTCTTTTGGAGGAATTCTTTCAGTTCTCGCTACATATCCGCTAGATCTAATAAGAGCGAGAATCAGTGTGAGAACAGCATCTTTAGCTAAGCTAGATAAGGGGAAATTAGCTGAAGCACCATCAGTACTTGGGACACTTCTAGAAGTTTATCATAAAGAAGGTGGATTTTTGGCATTATATAAAGGAATAGTTCCAACTACATTAGGCGTAGCGCCTTACGTGGCTATTAATTTTGCATTATATGAGCAATGTAGAGAGTATATGAATAATTCCCCTAAAGATTATTCCAATCCATTATGGAAATTAAGTGCTGGTGCTTTTGCAAGTTTCATTGGTGGAGTACTAGTTTATCCACTAGATGTTTTAAGGAAAAGGTATCAAGTAGCATCGATGTCAGGAGGAGAATTAGGGTTCCAATATAAATCTGTAATGCATGCATTAACTTCAATGTTTAGACAAGAAGGATTTTTCGGTGCTTATAAAGGATTAACTGCTAATTTATATAAACTTGTACCTTCAATGGCAGTTAGTTGGCTCTGTTATGATACATTAAAAGATTTAATTCACAGATGGTGACCCCTATTTGTTAATAGTATTTATTTCATGCATAGATAGACAATATTACAATAGATAATTTAGATTACATAGATAAAACATTAATACAGAACACACAATATTGTATATAATTGACCAATTAAATGTAAACGGTATCAGCACGACTCACTCGCACAAAATAACCAATGGTTCGATTTAAAATATAATAAAAGATTTGGAAACTACTTAGTTGGTAAATTGAATAGTAAAATGATTGCTTCAAGAGTATTAATGAATGCTGCCAAAAAGGCACCAAAGACTCCAGTACCTGTGGAAATGTATCCATTGTTTGCTGCTGTTGGTGTAGCAGTCGCTTCAGGATGTTTCTTCACTTATAGACATTTTGCTCATGATAAAGAATTGAGATTGTGGAAGAATGCTAATTTATCTTCATTAGATGATGTACTTAATGAAGATGCTAAGAAATCTAAATAATCTTTTTGTCAATTTGTTTTACAAGTTCGTTTTTAATTTATGAAAAAAATTATATTCAATAAATAAATCTTGCATAATATATAAATTCTTTATGTACAGTTATCTACAACTACAGACCTTTGTCTACAGATTCTATATGCTTGACTACTAACTTTCATCTGCTGGCTTGATATTTGTATAGTAATCGGTGATTTCTGGAATATCGTCTAACATTTCAAATGCTTTAGTAAATGCTTTTTCATTTTCTTCTGGGAATTCTACATAATTATCAGCTTGAGGTAGGAAATCAACATTAGTATCCTTCAATTTGTATCCCTTTTCTGATAATTCATTGGAGATCTTATTAACTTCACTAGGATCGGTGATTACTTGATAAAGTACTTCTTCATTATATTCGTTTTCTTCATCTCTATAAGGTTCAACATCTTCAGCTCCTATATCAATAGCTACTTCTAATAAATCATCAGCAGTTTCAGCTTCATTCAAGGGAGAGAATACTATAATTCCCTTTTTTTCAAACATATAGAGACAAGGACTCAAGGAGGCATTAAACTTAGATAATGCATGTTTAACTAATCCAATAGTTCTATTTTTATTATCGGTTTCAGCTTCAACAATTATCGCTACACCTCCAGGTCCCATGAATTCGTAAGTTACAGCACTAGTATTTTTTTCATCACCTGTAGTTTCACCTAAACCTCTTTTAATAGCATTATCAATAATTTTTTTAGTGACATTCAATTTTTTAGCTTTTTCGACTAATGTAACTAACTGGGCATTACCTTCAGCTCCACCAGTCTTAACACAAGAAACTATTCTACTTGCCATAGAATAAGCTTCACGAGACTTCTTAGCATCATTTTTAGCTTTATCATGTCTAATATTTTGCCATTTAGAATGTCCCGCATTTACCACTGTAGATACTTGGAATTGTCTTGTATAATACAGTGGTCTAGCCACATTCACATTCACACCAGATCTTACAAGCCTAAATCTGTTCATAAATCCTGCAAAGTGAAAAATCAATTTGTGTGTCCAAACCGTCGACTCGCACTGATTATTCCAATTATAAGGAAGTAAACCGTTCACTTCTTCAAATAAAGATGAGTTCTGCCAATGATGCTATGGCAAAACGATCATTATTAGCAGCCATTGCTGATGAAGACTCCATTACTGGATTGTTATTGGCCGGTGTTGGTCAAGTTAGTGGAGAAGATGGTAAAGAAACTAATTTCCTCACAGTATCTCCAGATAAAACTACTGTCGAAGAAATTGAAGAAGCTTTTGATAAATTTACTACAGAAAGAAAAGATATTGCTATATTATTGATCAACCAACATTTGGCTGATTTAATTAGATTCAAAGTTGATAATTATACAAATGCATTCCCTGCTATCTTGGAGATTCCATCAAAAGATCACCCTTACGATCCAGAAAAAGATTCTATTCTTAAGAAAGTTAGAAGATTGTTTGGAGAATAGACAGCTGGCCATTCAATTCTTAATAACAGATTTTATATACAATACAATACTCACAGAGAACTAATTTTATCTATTAGATTATCTAATTTTTCTTTTTATTCTTTTTCTTATTCTTCTTCTTCTTAGCTGGCGTTTGAGGTGTTGCTCCACCTTCATTAGTTTCAGTTTCTTCGCCATCTTCGCCTTCGTCTTCGTCATCATTTTTGTCTTCTATTGGTTCGGTTTTTGAGTCGTCGTTTAAATCAATTTCAACTACAGAGTCTTGTTGTGCAGGTTCCACTTTAGGTTCTTCTTCTACAACATCTTCTTTAACTTCCTTAGGTTCTTCCTTTACAACTTCTTTGACTTCTTCCTTAGGTTCTTCCTTTACGACTTCTTTGACATCTTCCTTAGGTTCTTCTTGAAGTACTTCTTTAGACAGTTCTTTGATTTCTTCTTTAGGCTCCTCTTTGATCTCTTCCTTTGGTTCTTCGTCAGTTTCTTCCTTCAACTCTTTTTGAGGACCTCCCCCAAGTATTTCCTTTTCCTCTTGAAGTTCTTCCTTTGGCTCAGTTGCATTATCATTTATAGCATCCAGTAATTTTTCATTAAAAGTTTCATTTATTTCTTTTGCTTCAGTTTCAGACGGTTCAGTCTTTGTTTCAGGCTCTTGATGTTCTTTTAAATTTATTTCATGAATTTCTTCTGGCTTATCTTCTTTAGAAACAGGTACATCAGCAACAGGTGGCGAAGAAGGTAAATCGGGTATTGGCTTATCACCATAATTAACAGGATTAGCAATTGGAGTTGAATCGGCAGCAACAGAACCATTAGTAGGTTGCTTATTCCAAAAATTTTTAGCAAAAATATCTGGTAATACACAATCTTTAACATAATAATCTCTAACTCCAACAATACGTTTGTCTCTTTGACAAGCTTTTAACCATTCAGGTCTGATGATTGGAATATTCAATTCACCAGCTCTAATGAATTCAGGATTTGATTTATTTTCTCGTGTACAAATAAAATGTGTAGTATCAACACTAACTTTCGATTGAGCTGGTGAATGTGCACCCATATCTTTCAAAGCATCTTGAATGTCATCAACTGTGAATTGTTCATTAGGTCCAATGTCTCCTAAACAAGCTGTTATACCTGATAAATCTGTCATTTTATGTGTGGTAACTTCTAAAGTGTCTGATACATAAACTCCAGCTGTAGTGTCTAATCTTAATTGGAATTGGAAAGTTTTATCTATAGGTAAACCTGACAATTTAGTAGTTCTATTAGTTAAAGGTTGAGGAATGGCACCTAATTTCTTACCATCTTTAAATAAAAATAAATTCTTTAAATTAGAAGTACCTAAATTTAATTCATCCCATTCTAATACACAAGAAGTTTGAGTAACATTTTTAATTTTTAATACTGGACTTTCAGGTAAATTCTTACCGAAAGTATCAAGAATTTCATCTTGGATTGTTTTAAATTGTTTTGTTTCTACTTGTTCAGTTTCGAAATCTTGATCACATTTAATTTTAACAATTGATCCTGCTTTTACACCATTAGGCAATAAAATTGTCGGGAATTCAATCAAATGATGATCTTTAGTTAATAATAATGCCAATGATGCATCCAATTTACCTACTGTTAACGAGACCTCCACCATGATTTTCACTTATACAATTGACTATTTTGATTCACCACTATTTAGTAGGCGTTGATTGTCGAGTTCGCGAATTGATAGTTTCCAGCAGTCTCAACTTAGTAGAGTTTCAGTTAATGATTTATTAGAATAAATTTTATATAATACCCATTGCTGTTAAATCTTCAGCAATTTCATCATCATTAGCATGAGTCATTAATAGTTCATGAACAGAAGTATCGTTATTTAATAAATTAATAGCAGCAGGCATCCCATGGAATTGAACTAATCCATTAAGTATACCTAATTCATGATTATAATCATTACGTTGTTGTACCATTTGCATTAATTTATTCTGTTTCGCCACTTTCTTAGAAATTGGTGCATCTGGAGTTGGTGAGGTTTCATAAAATCCATTCATAATATTATTTTGTTCATGATTAGTTGTTGATTGTTCACTACGTTCAGGTATTGCTGAAAATGAAAAATCAGGTACTAATTGATCCATTTGATTTCTTTCTTTATTAATTTTATACCATTTTGATGTAGTATCCAGTATCATATCATTTTTACCATCTATGAGATTTTTCATAAAGTCTTGATGAATTGCAGTTCTTGTAGCTATGGTTTCAGTATTTATACACTTTAGTCTATAATTGAGAGTACTATTAGCCAATCTTAAACTATCTTGATAAAATCCATTAATTTTATAGTATATTTTGGCTAATTCTGGATGGGATCCTTCTAAACAAAGTTGAAGTTCATGCTCTAAAATCTTTAATTTATCTTGATATAATTTATCTCTGATTTCAACGAATGCTTTTTCAATCGTGATTAATTCTTCAACTGCTAGTTGTCGCTGTTCATTAAGGTCAACATCGTCTCCATCTTCTTGGTCCACCTCTTCTTGATCGGCTTCTTCTTGATCTTCTTCTTGATCTGCTTCTCGGTCATCATGATCTTCTTTATGCTCTAATTCACCATCCTGCTTTATTTCGTCATCTTCATATTCTTGTTCTTCTGGTTCTTCATGTTTATGGTGGATTTCTGAATTATCTTGATTGTCATCTTGATTGTCTTGATTTAAAGTTGATTTTTCCTCAATTTCAGGTTCCTTGGTCTCAGTTTCATCAACTGTTGAACCATTAACTTTAATCTTTTTGGATTTTGATTCATTATCTTCTTCCAACAATCGTTTATTTCGACTAATATCATTGTCATTATTATTTTCATTAGATTTATTATTTGAAGGTAAATTCCCATTATTAAATTCTTTCTTAATTTGAGTATCATCTAAATCATCATCACTATCAATTTCTCGTAATCTGGCTAATTCAGTTAATTTAGATAATGTATTTAAATCCAGTACATTTTCATTACTAGAATTTTCAGATCTTAAAAAATCCATATTGTCAGTTTCAGCTTCAGATTGATCGTCACCTAAATCACTTAATTCTGAACTATCGTCACTTTTAATTATATCAAAGCTTTTAGAATTATTTAATTTAGAAGTATCTTCAATTTCGGGGTTTGTTACTTTCAGGTTGTTATCAGAAATTGATGCTGTTATTAATTCCTGCTCGCTGGGCATTTATACTTTCTTATCTGTAAGACCTTCGTCTACTATAATAAATTCTCTATCAAAGTGTTGGTATTTTCACGACAAATATTTCAAGATTCTTCTCGATGAATGAAGTAATGTGATATAGTCAGTCAGAAATGTTATGCAACAGGTTCTTTAACTTTCTAATCACGTTAGTTTCTTATATTAAACAAGTGTACCACTTAATATTAGTTTGGGGTCCACTTTTAAAATTATTCAAAAATCCCAGCTGAAAGGAATTTAAAATCGGAGTTTTCGTTCAATATAAGTCTTTTATCAATTCTTTTAAATGATTTCCAGTTGTAACTGTTTAATTTACTTGATTTTAACCTTTTTAAACCTATTAATTCAATTATTATTTACTATGTTCAGTAGAATTTTTTAACCCTGCGCGAGGCCGAAATTACTGTGGGTGGGGCAAGGAATGGTGGGGGCACACTCTTAGTTTTTCCTGATGAGATGAGATAATTTAAATCGTTATTAAATATGTCTGCATTTAAGTCTTTATTTGGTAAAGTCGGACACGATGATAAGGTGGATGATTTGTTTAAAGTAGAGGCCAATGCTGTTGATAAGGGGGCGTTGATAAAGCAGAGAGCTGTCGTAGAAGGAGCTGCACAATTGAGTAAGAAGGTAGAAGAACCAAAAGAAAGTGATGAGGAAGAGAGCGAGGAAGAAAGTGAGGAAGAAAGTGAAGAAGAATTAGAAGAAAAGCCCCAACCTAAGAAGTCTAAGAAAAAGGATGAAAACGAAAACCTTGAAGCTGATTATTATAAGAAATTATTGAAGGAAGATGAAAAGGAAGACGAAGAAGCAGCCGAAGATACTGAAGTTAAAGAAGAAGTACCGGAACAAAAGAAAGAAACTAAAGCTAAATCAATAGACTTCAAAGAAACTGAGCTTGCTAAAGCAGAAAAAACAATCTTCGTAGGAAACGTGCCAGTATCAGTAGTTACATCCAAAGCTACTTATAGGAATTTCAAGAACCTCTTCTCCAAAATCGGTAAGATTGCATCTATTAGATTCAGATCAATTTCATTCGATGAAGCCTTGCCTAGAAAAATAGCATTTGCCCAGAAGAAGTTCCATAATTCAAGAGAAACTTTAAATGCATATATTGTTTATGAAAGCAAAGACGTCTCATTAAAAGCACCAGGTTTTTATAATACTAAAGTATTTGAAAATTTCCATTTAAGAGTTGATCACATAACTCATCCATCACCAAAAGATAACAGAAAAACTATTTTTGTTGGGAATTTGGATTTTGAAGAAAAAGAAGAAACTTTATGGAGATACTTCAATGATAAATGTGATAATGATGTTGAATCAGTAAGAGTTGTAAGAGATTCTAAAACCAATATAGGTAAAGGCTTCGCATTAATTCAATTTAAAGATTCCTTATCTGTTAATAAAGCCTTATTATTAAATAATAAACCAATTTCTGAAGATAAGTCAAGAAAATTACGTATATCAAGAGCTAAAGCCAATGCTAAACCATCAGTTTTATCACCAAATCATATTGATAATCAAAAGACCAACAAGAATGTTTCGAAAACCAATAAACTTTTAAACAAGTTAAATGATAAACAGAGGACTAAATTGGGAAGATCTAAAGTATTAGGTAAAGCCGATAAGGCCACCATTGGATCCAAGGTTATTATTGAAGGTGAAAGAGCTAAGAAGGGAGGTAAAATCAATAAGAAACCAAGACATGATAAGAACAAGAAACCTAGAATAAGAGAAAGAACCCAGAACTATAAGAAGAATTTACAGAAGGAGAATAACTCACAAAAATAGATTAGATTAATGCATAATTGTAAGTAATTGTTAACTATTAGGGTAAATTAGTTTTGAGCGCGGGGATCGGCATTGATTGATAAGAGAGCCACACGACTTAACACCCCTTAATACCTTTCAAATTTGAAGTATAAATAGCTAGAAACCCCCTTAAAAACTTCAAACAAATATGGGAAACAATTCATCAAAGCCAATTGAGTCAATCAACGAAAACGACTTGAATGAAAAACAAATCTACACAGGATCTGAAACTGAATTAGATCAGTATAAGAATCTCTTAAGGAATTTGAATATAAATGATTTAACTGATTCAGAAGACAGCGGAGAAATCGGCGTAGGTACATTAAGCAGCTGGGAATCAGATTTCCAAAACGATGCAAAGAATCTTTTAGCGCAAGGAGCTATTTCTAAGAATGAGATTTATAACGTCATTGCTGATTCAAGTTATGCTACTAGAAAGAATGAACAGTATCATTTCAATGTTCAATTGAAGACCATCGGAAGTCCTTCATTTTACGATAACCAGAAATCTTCAGGAAGATGCTGGATGTTTGCAACTTCTAACATATTAAGAAGTCATGTTATTAAGAATTATAATTTAGATCCTGAACAATTCCAAGTATCTCAAGCATATTTATTCTTTTATGATAAATTAGAAAGAGCTAATTATGCATTGGATAGTTTAATTGATACTTATGAATTGCCATTAGATTCTAGATTAGTTAATTATATTTTAGGTGATCCAATTGGTGATGGAGGTCAATGGGATATGGTTGTTAATATTTTAGATAAATATGGGATTGTACCACAAGAAGTATTCCCTGATAATGCCCAATCATCATCGTCAAGTACTTTAAATTATATTTTAAAGGAAAAAATTAGAGAATTTGGATTAATCTTAAGAAAATTAAAGACCAAAGGTGCAGTTGATGTTGTAATTAAGTCAGTTAAAAGTGCAATGATGAAAGAGATTTATAATATTGTTTCAATTGCGTTAGGAACTCCTCCTAAACCAACAGATTCATTTACTTGGGAATTTAAGGACAAGTCTGGTGCTTATAAATCTATTAAAACAACTGCTAATGATTTTTATAAAACTCATGTCAATTATGAAGGTAATAAATTCTTTTCGTTAATTCATGATCCAAGAAACGAAAGTGGTAAACTTTATACGGTTGATAGATTAAACAATGTTAGTAATGGAAGAAAAATTCAATATGTTAATACTTCGTTGTCTTCAATAAAGAAAACTGCTATTAAAATGTTAAAAGCTGATGAACCAGTTTTCTTTGGTTGTGATGTTGGGAAATATTATAATAGAACTACAGGACTTTTAGATGTTTATCAATTCAAATTCCCATTAGCTTTTGGTACTGATTTGAATATGACTAAAGCTCAAAGATTACAAACTGGTTCATCAGCCATGACTCATGCTATGGTTCTTACTGGAGTTCATTTAGATGATAAAGGAGTTCCACTTAGATGGAAAATTGAAAATTCTTGGGGTCCTGATGTTGGTGATAAAGGATATTTCTTAATGACAGATGATTGGTTTGATGAATTTGTATTTCAAATTGTTACATCAAAGACTTTTGCATCCAAAAAAGATTATGAAGTTTATTCATCTCAAGATTTTACAGTTTTACCATTTTATGATCCAATGGGTGCTTTGGCCAATTGAGCTTCATATGCTCTTAAGCTTACTAAGTTAACCAGTGAATTTCATCACCTTTAGTTAGTCTCTATATTATGAATAGATTATGTTCTTATGTGCTCTAAGAGTAATTCTCACTTCGCGGTAATTCAACGAAGTGCTAACAAACACCTCATTTAAGCTGTGTCATTCCTAGCTTACTTCGGCATTCAGTGTATATAGAGTCGATAGAAAATGCCACAAAGTGAATATTCTTCAGGGGTTCAACTTTTGAATAAATCAGAGGAAGAATTGGCTAAATTATCAGCAGAATTTCAAACAAAGTTTGAGGTGGCTTCAAGTGAACAAGATCTAAATGATTTGATTTCACAGATAGATAAATTAACCGATGAGGGGAACGAGCAGATAACGAAATATATAAATGGGAATTCAAGGAAACTTCAACAAGAAATCACTAATATTGAAATCGGTAGAGCTAAATTATCTGAAGCTATTAATATTAACGACGATTTGATTAAACTATTTTCAACTTCAAATGATTTAGGTAATAGTTTGACATTCCAATTAAAGTCGCTAGATATAGAGATCAGCCGGATCAAAGAAGCCAAAAGTTTTGTTACGAATACTAAATTGTTGAAGAACAATATTAATCAAGCAGTTTATGCATTAGAACATAATAATTGGGAATTAGCAGCTAAATGTATTCATACAATTAAACTGGCAATTCCAGATTCATTAATTAATGGTGAATATGCTTCATTAGTAATACCTTCGACAGATATACCTGAATTACCTCAGACTGTAATAAATGATTCAATTAGTACTTTAGTTAAAGTATTTGAGGATAAATTTAAAAAAGCTGCTAACGAAAAAAACATCCCAGAACTTACAAAGTATTTCCAATTATTCCCATTAATTAATCAAGAAGAGATTGGATTAAATTGTTATTCTAGATTCATTTGTAATATTATAACCGATACTTCAAGAAGTTTAATTCAATCTATTTCATCATCTTCTGATGGTAATAAAAAGACAGGATTATATTCTAGAATAAGTATGCAATTATTTGAGAATATTTCAATGATGTTATCACAACATGCTCCATTAATTAAGAAATATTATTCAGCAACGTATCCTAATGCTATAAACTATGTAATTATTAAAATTCAGCATGAAATAGATTCTCAAATTGGGTTAATAACTGATACGTTTTATGATAATAATAGAATTGGTAAGACTTTACAAGATATAAAGATTTATAGTTTCCCATTTTTGTCTAAACGTTTACAAACTGATCAACAACAGCAGCAACAAGTCCATAATCCAGATGGCATTAAATCGCCAAGACATTCATTTAATGACGAAAATGAATTAGTAACTATAGTTGAAGCAGGTGATTATTTTAACGAATTTGCAGGAATATTTAATTATTGGTCATTATATTGTAAATTTATTACTACGAGATATTTTATTCTGGAAAAAGAACTACATCAATTATCAGAAACTAATAGTAAACTTGAAGTTCCACAATTAATTATTGAATCGAATTTCACAAGAAAGATTCAATCAAAATATTTATCAGCATTTGAATCGATATTTAAATTTTATTTCAGAAGATCGATTGAAAAAGCTATAATAATTGAAGAATTACCATCATTAGATCCTTATTTATCAAATGTTGGAGTTTCAAAACATCCTGATCAAGCTCCTTGTTCTTCAGTGATTGAAGATTTTTCCTTGGTGTTAAACACTTGTCTTCGTGGAATAATTGATTCAGCACAACAAAGTTCAGTCAAACTATTTGTTACTGATGGATTTAAGGTAATACAAAGTGATCTTATAAATGGATATTTGATTAAAGAATTAAATGATAACACTCCAAGGTATAATTCTTCATTAACGTTGATTTCACCTAATAGAGCCACTACATCTCATTTATTAAGTGGAACAACGAGTCCTAGAAGTCTGAGAGGTAATACACCAGGACCTGAATCAGGAGGAATGGGGTTCTTAAAAGGTGCTACTAATGCATTTGGTAATGTAGTAGGATCTTCAACTTCATCAACAGCTAATGTTTCATCTACTGTTAATAATTCAAGATTAACCAATTTTATTTGTTACTTAAATACAATTGCTGTGGGACAGGATTATTTGACGAGAATAGTAGGAAATTTCACCAAGAATGACTGCAGGTACTTGAGGAATAGTTTTTCATTTGGCGATGACGCTGAAATTGTTAAAAACATTTTAAATGACGAATTATTAAATCCTTTCATATCAATGACTAATCGAATAATCCAAGAAGCATTAATTAATTTTTATAATCAGTCTATTAAAAGTAAAATGTTACAAATTATAAGTGAATTTATTAACGACTCAGAAGAATCGAATTATATAATCTATTCATCAGGACTGTTGAATGATACTTCATTAATATTTTCATTTATAAATGAATGGAGAAACTTAATCAGACCCTATAAACAAGTCTTGCATCATGAATTAATTTATAATAAACTTATAAGGTTAATCATATTAAACTTGGCTAATATTATCGAGAAAAGGCTCATATTAGTTCTTAAAAAATTTAAGATAAATGAATTAGGATCATTGAAATTAGAAAAAGATATTTCATCATTTATTAGTGAAGTTTGTGAAGATAATTATGAATTAAGAGAGAAGTTCGTACGAGTTACACAATTAGTTTTATTAGTAGGAATGGATGATGAAGAATACGATGAAAGTAATCATCCAGACAATAAAGAAGATGATGATACTTATGGACTTAATTGGGTATTGACTCAACAAGAGAGAAGAGAATTTAGACGATTTAGAATCTAATTTGATTATGGATATTTCATTAATCTATACTAATCTATACTAATATACATGACATTAATTATGCTTTACTTATTCTTTAGTTTCTTCTTTAGCTTCTTCCTTTTTAGGATCTATGTCAATATCTTTATCTGGTTTTATTCTCATTCTATCAGTTATTTGATCATATTTAGGATGAGTAAAATCACATTCATAACCCTTTGGACAAAAACCAGTCAAGTATAAAGGACACATGATTTTACGAACATGACGATTAACACATTTTGGGCCTTCAGGACAAAAACCTCTTAAATAATTAGGACATTCTGGGATTTTCAGCTGTGGATCAACATGCAAATAAAGACATTCAGCAGTTTGAGTACAATAACCATTTCTTGAATAGAATAAACATTCAGGCATTTTTCTTAAATTATACTCATGAAGAAACTCACAATGATCATTCTTCTTACAAAGTCCTCTTAACCAATGCTTACATACGATTTTATTATTATACATAGCTGACACATGTTTATTTGGACAATTATTACCATTAGGACATGAATTAGGCACTAATGGATTATAAAACAGACAAACGGGTCTATCTGGATTTGTACCGAAATTATATTCTTTCCTTAAGAACGGTTCGAATTTAAATCTTTTATTATGATTATTAGGATGTATTACAGGATTAGACTGAATCATTATGAATGCAAGTAGGATAAAAGAATAATTATTAATGAGAATTGAATCAAATAAAAAGAGTGCGACTAATGGCCATATACACGACCTTTTTAAAGGGATAGAAAATTACTGATCATTTCCTTTTTTGCACCCATCACCTGACAATGTGCATTAACTAGCATGGAAATTTGCAACTTTAAAGTTCTAAGAAAATAATATTTTAACTAAGCAAATGCCGTTCCTCAAAAAAAAACTTATGAAATTTTATCTTTGATAGCAATCTTTGATACTAATTTCCTAAAACTTTAATTATTAAAATCAAGATAAGTAAATTTACATTTATTTTAATTGTTGCCTTCGTATTTTATCGAATGTATCGAAGAATAATGGAGGAAACTGTTTATGATGCTGTTGTAATTGGAACAGGTTTAGCAGGTTTGACTACTACAATTAGATTATTAAATTCTCATAAATCTGTTGTACTTTTAGACAAGGCTCCAAGTTTTGGTGGTAATTCAATTAAAGCTTCCTCGGGAATTAATGGTGTGCCTACAAAATATCAACCAGTAATGGGTGATAGTGTTGGATTATTTGTACAAGATACTATTAGATCAGGACAAGGCTTAAGTAATGAGAAATTAGTTGATTTGTTAGCCCAAAATTCTAAGAATGCTATAAATTGGCTTGTTGATGATATGGGAGTTGATTTACTGACTGTAACTCAATTGGGTGGTCATAGTATGCCTCGTACGCATAGAGGTTCGAACTCAGGACCTCCAGGGTACGAGATAATTTCAGCATTAATGAATAAAGTGAAGAATCATGAGAATGTTACTATATTAATGAACTCAAGAATGACGGGAATTAGAATGCAGAAAGAATTAGTTGCTGGTATTGATTATGTTTCAGGTGATAGTCAATCACGTTTTATTAGGGCTAAAAATGTAGTTCTAGCAACTGGTGGATTTTCAGCTGATGTTAATACGACAGATTCTTTAGTTCAAAAATATCGTCCTGATTTAATAGGATATCCGCTGACAAATAGCAATTATACATCAGGGGATGGTCATAAGATTGCTGAAAGAGATTGTGATGCTGAACTTATACAAATGAAAGAAATTCAAGTTCATCCAACTGGTTTTGTTAAACTTGATGATTTAAACAATGGTAAAAAAATTTTATGTGGTGAATTATTAAGAGGAATTGGTGGGATTTTAATTAGTCCTAGCGATGGGAAAAGATTTATCAATGAAATGGAAAGACGAGATGTTATAACTGGTTCTATATTAAAAAATTGTCAAGTCAATCAAGAAGTGTTCCCTACTTCAGCCCAATCTAGTGTTGCAATTATAGCAGTTAGTAATAAAGATTATCCAAAAGCTAAAACTCATATTGAATTTTATGCTAAGCAAGGGCTCTTATTCGAAGGTAATATTGATGATTTACATCATTTAGTTCAGAAACTTAATCCTTCTATTAAAGCCGAAACTTTACTTCAAACTTTAAATAAGTATAATGCTGTAATTGATAATGGTGATAGTTTAGGTAGAAGTGTATTTGGATCAACCTTTAATCCGCAAGATTTCTACTTTGGTTTAGTTACACCAGTATTACATTATACTATGGGAGGAGTTAAAATTAATGAAGATTCAATGGTTGTTAATAAAGATAATAAAGCTATTAAGAATTTATTTGCAGTAGGAGAAGTTGGTGGTGGATTACATGGCCATAATAGATTATCAGGTAGTTCATTACTTCAATGTGTTGTTTTTGGAACTCTTGTCGCCAACCAAATAAGTAGTTAACCCATTTAAAGAATTAAGAAAAATTAATGTTCTATTTGTATATTACTCTTGATACCTAAGAGGTGGGATTTCTTGTTCAAGTTTTGATGCCAACTCTTGTAAATTTTCATCATTTAAACTTCCAATTACTGGACTTGAATTAACCGTATTAGTATTTGATCTCTTTCTTTCTCTTCTTTCTTGTTTATCTCTTGTAATAAGCTTCTGTCTATCCAAGATATTCTCTTCACTATTGTTACCAGTAACAAAATTTAATAAATTATTACGTCTTCTCATCCCTTCATGAAGCCAGAATTCACTTCTATATAATTCCCAACCTTCTCTTATATCAGTATTAAAAACTCTAGCATTAAGAACTAATTTAACGTCAGCTATTCCTATTTTCGGTTGACATTGCAGTTGACAAGAAACTAAAAGAACTTCTAATTTAGAATTCTTATTTTGTACAGTAGTTGGATCAATTTTATGAAGAACATGAAGACATGTTGTAATTAAAAATAACAGTAACTCCCTTGTAAGATTAGCAAGGTAATCTAAAAACGGAACTTTAATCTTAATTAATCTAATATTTAATTGTCTTAAACCTTTATTCGTTGATGAAAGAAATTTCCTTGGTAATACAATAGTTTTCTGATACTCTCCTGATAAATAGTATAATAATAAAGTTACTAATAATGCTAATAATACAAATGTTAAAATGACTCGAAATGATGATTTGGGGGTATGTGGATTGTCGGACATGTATAAATAATGACCAATAGATGCAATCATCGAACAAAGAATTGCCATGAAAGTTAAATACTTCCTTCTTAATGCCTTCTGTTGTATCACTTGTTGTCGTAAACTCTCCTCTAGGATTAGGAGATTTCGAAATACTTTCCCTGTAGCTGGTGTCAGCGTATATCCACTTCCTATAAGAGGATGTGATTTTTCACTGCCATCTGATTTATTGGATTTTCTTCGTATTCTCTTCTTAGGTTTGGGTGTACCTTGGCCAGGCGAGGCTTGGCCCGGCGTAGTAGCTTGTGGGGATGCAGACTCCCCCAGCTCTCTTCGTGGAGAAGATTTCCTGCTCCTTGAACTTTTAGATCGTCTAGATTTAGCTCTTATAGGAGAACTATCTCTGTCAGAAGCCTTGGGACTCAACTCTAAAGAGTTCTGAGAACCAATTTCTGAATCCGAATATATGACGAAATCATCATTCGAATTATATGGAGTGATATTTAACGACGTCGTAGTCGACATCATTGGCAGTTTAGGTACAAATGGTTCATGGTCATCGATGATACTATCCCGATGGCCATCATAATGTTCAGTACTATGTAGAATAGGAGTCGACGGCTCTGAATTTTTATCATCTGGTTTCGTATCCAGTACCCAATTTTCTAGCGACATCTTTGGATCTGTCTCACTATTTCACACTGCTTTACTGTCAAGTTGCGGACACTGTTAAACGGCTTTTGTGATGCGTGAAATTATTCGCGTGAGATTTTCGTTTAGATTCTGCTAGTAAATAGTATAGGCGGGGAATGTCATTGAAAGATCAGAAGCAACAATTTGTGTCTGACTTAACTGGCGGGACACTTGGTGAAATATACGCAATTGTATCGATTCCGGTAGTTGCATACTTTGCTTTCAAGTCATTTCGTAAAGTTCTCGGACAATTACAGTTCTTTGGAATCCATGATGTTTACTTTAATCTTTACTTCAATCTGGTAGTGCTAGTTCTGGCTGTAACGACGTATAGTAGTAATATAGGGGTCCTGTATAGGGGATTGGTGTTGGCTATAGCTGCCCTTTTTTTTTCTAGGCCCTTTTTGTATAAAGCTAAAGAAAAGAAGCCACCTGTACAGTCATCTAAGAATCAAGATATATTGGTTCCAAAAGGTTTCTTAACAGCCTATCGTGCACATATGCTAATTTTCACTAACATAGCCATTTTGGCCGTGGATTTCCATATTTTCCCAAGAAGATTTGCTAAGGTTGAAACCTGGGGGACGTCAATAATGGATATGGGAGTCGGATCATTTGTATTTTCAATGGGTCTAGTCAATTCTAGAAGTCTTATAAAGCAGAAACTAGTGTCAGACAAACAAAAGAAATTTGATTTTGGCAGTTATATTCAGTTAATCATTACTAATTTCAAGAAGTCCATACCGATGTTAGCATTTGGAATTATTAGACTAATCAGTGTTAAAGGATTGGAGTATCAAGAACACGTTACCGAATATGGAATCCATTGGAATTTCTTTATAACGATCGGATTCTTGCCTATATTTATTGCTGTTTTGGACCCATTATTTGAGTTGTTCCCTCGTTTCTTAGTAGCATTCATTGTTTCTATCTCCTATGAATTATTATTAAACCATACTTCATTGCTTGAGTTTATAATTACGTCTGATAACAGATTAGATAATATAATAACCATGAATAAAGAAGGAATATTCTCGTTCTTTGGATACTTAAGTATATTCATATTTGGCCAGTCATTTGGTTCGTTTGTTTTAACGTCAAGGCCCACTTTGGATAATCTCATTACATTTAAGAATAAATCAGCCGATTCGTGGTTCACCGTCAATACCAGCTTAGGGTTGGTTATAGCTACAATTTTCTATCAATTGATTTTCAATCTTGTCAATGAATCAACTTATTTCTATGCCATCTCCAGAAGATTGGCTAATTTATCTTACGTTTTGATGACAGTTTCATACAATTCATTCTTCTTATTGGCCTATAATCTCGTCAATGTCACATTTGGAGATAATATCACAGATTCTCCTGTGTTGGAAGCCGTCAATAAGAATGGATTGGTGTTCTTCTTACTTGGTAATTTGCTTACAGGTTTGATCAACATGAGCATTAATACCTTAGAATGCAATGATAAATTGGCGTGGGCGATTTTAATGGCTTATTCGATTTTTATCATCTTGGTAGTCTACATTATGGACAGATTTAAGATTTATGTAAAGTTTTAAATATTCATTTATAGTATAAAATTAAAATATATACGCATTTTTCAAAAGTTGCAAAAACTGTAAAATGGTTGCAAAAATTAACATGGAATAAAACTCCTCTCACAGTAGACGACAATATCGCCTTTAATATAGTATTCAACCCCGTCAAATATTTCTTCTTCGCCCGTTTGTTGAAGTTTATTTTCAGCATAAATAAGTCTCAGTCTCTTGATCCTAGGAGTCTTACCTCTTTTAACAGTGCTGTATAATCTTCCATATTCACCAGCTTTGACATCACATGATGCACTAACACTATAGCTGAGAGATACTGATGGCTTGAATTCAACTGATGCAGAGGCAGAGAAGAAAAATATAGCAAACAGAATTCCATACTCTCCAGTAACTGCTACACCTAGCTGTCCAGATAAGCTTTGAGATACAGAGCCACCAGAGCCTGAAGCCATGTCTAAACAGGTGCCTGTTATGTAGTGTTTTTCTTCAGTTATGTGGCTATCTTCAGGAAGGAATTCGTATTTATAAAGGTCTCCATCGACGTATTTGTAATTTCCATTATCGGATCTAGCATGGAAGCAATTGTCTTCATTTTGTAGTAATTCTCTGGACTTAGGGTCGTTGTAGAAGTTGTTTATGTCGTGGATGATGTAGTTTCTGGTGCTGGTGGACTTCACTTCATCATTGCCTTCAATACTATTCTCTTCAATACTAGTCTCTTCCATACTAGTCTCTTCATAGAGTGGAGTGATGCCAGTCCCTTCAACGGACGAATTTCTAGGAACGCTTGCACAAAAACTTAAAGATATAAATATCCAGATTAATTTCATCACTAGACTAGAATATTAGTTAGTTTTAGTGTTTTAAGAACATCCAGCTTATATAGGCCTATTAAATATATGCTAAAGAAACGAGAAACTATAAAAACTCTTTCACAAAAACCAAATCAACATAAAAGTCTTTACATAATCAACATATAATATAAAGAACTACACTCTATACAATACAAACACCAATATCCTAGTATTTGTATTGACCTAATAGTTAATCATGTTGCTGCAAATGATTCTCACACGACGTTTCGGCATTGTCGCATTCGTTTATATCCTTACCGTAAGTAAAATAGTACCAGCAATTAATAATTAATTTTAATATTTGTTAGTAAAACTCATCAATTGTCAGGAAATCAAGCAAGGAGATTCAACAGAACTATATAAATGACGAGTATTGCATCATCCTCATCTTGGACATCATTTTTGAAATCAATTGCTTCCTTCAATGGAGACTTGTCAACTTTAACTGCACCACCATTCATCTTATCACCAACTTCGTTATCGGAATATTCACAGTATTGGGGAGAACATCCAGATTTATTATTAGAACCTAATTTCTTAAAATCCGAAACTGATGATAAAGATGAAATCGAGGCTATGGCCTTAAAGAGAATGGTAGCTGTAGTTAGATGGTTTATTTCAACATTAAGATCACAATACTGTTCAAGAAATGAAAGTATGGGATCAGAAAAGAAAGCTTTGAATCCATTTTTAGGTGAAGTTTTCGTTGGGAAATGGAACGATAAAAGTTCAAATAATAAATACGGCGAATCAATTTTATTATCTGAACAAGTTTCACATCATCCTCCAGTAACTGGATACAGTATAATCAACGAAAAGAATAATACTTTGTTACAAGGATATAATGGAATCAGGGCTACCATGTCAGCTACCTCAATTACTATTAAACAATTTGGCCATGCTATATTGGAATTTAAAGACTTAAACGAAAGTTACTTAATTACTTTACCACCCTTACACATTGAAGGATTAATAACTGCTTCGCCATTTGTTGAATTGGAAGGGAAATCTTTTATTCAAAGTTCTAATGGATATACGGCTACGTTTGATTACAGCGGAAGAGGATACTTTTCAGGCAAGAAGAATACTTTCAAAGCTAGAATATTTGAAGATAGATTATCGGCAGAGACTAAAGAAAAGGCTTTGATTACTATAAGTGGACAATGGTCAGGCAAATCGTATTTTAATAAAGGATCAGAATCGCCATCATCAAAATCTAATGATGATATTTTTTACGATGCAAATAAGGCCGAACCTGAACATTTAGTAGTCAAACCAATTGAACAGCAACATCTTTTAGAAAGCAGAAAAGCTTGGTTGAAAGTAGCAGAAGCCATCAAAAAAGCCGACTATGATTTAATTAACACTGAAAAATCAAAGATTGAAAATGAACAGAGAGAATTAAGAAAGAAAGAGCAGGAAGATGGTGATAAATGGAAGACAAGATGGTTTGATGAAGTTGATTATAGTGAAGCTGTCAATGATTCATTTACGAATTTAATTAATTTATCACAATTATCAATTAAGAATTGTCCATCTGGCAGTGTAAAGAATTCAAAATACGATGAAGGAACTGCTTTACATTGGAGAGTTAATTTGGATAAATGGCACAATGAAAAGGATATAAAGATTTAGGAATGAGATATAACTGTACTCTTGCTGTGTATTCTGTACACTGTATTCTCTATTATCTTTCTTGCTTTACAGTATTGTTTACTATGTGGTACTCTTTATTAAGAAGCCTTGGAAGCCTTAATAGTGAGCTTCCAAGGCTTCTTAATAAAGAGTACCAAAGGCTTCTCAGGGCACCCGTCACATGCAACATGATAGGGCTCCCTTTAGGTCTCGACCAAACTCTCACCAAAACACCGGTACGCCCACGACTTACTGACTGCGAATCTAATATACACTCCATTTCCACACCAGTACACCTATACTCAATTTGCGAAAACTAGTTTTCACTGGAAAAAAAATTTTCAACTAAGTAAAACTATTTTACAGAACAACTAAAATGGCTGAATCTCATAGATGTATGTACAGAAGATAGATAATAAGTAAGAGTGTTCTTGGTGATAGGACTTATCATGGGAGGTCAACAGAAGTTATAATAGTGGAAGAATTCATAGATTAAAGTGGAAGAAAATGTTGAACATAAGATTGAAGATATGAAAGAGTTCAAGATAAAGGTTCAGAATGAGTACTGACTGTTACTGATAGCTACTATAAGCTAAGTCTTCTAGTACGATTTTATCAATATCTTGTATTCATGACAATGAAAATTTTTTGACTAAGACTCCAAACATTCTTATTTACAATAAAGTAAATTAATACTAACAATCTAGTATACGTTAAAGGTAAACACTTATCCTACCAACGTTCCAAATCAGTCAACAACCCAAATGTATCTTTAATTAAGATAGAAGGTGTTGAAAATCCAACTGATGCTAAATTTTACTTAGGTAAAAGAATTGCTTACGTTTACAGAGCTTCCAAAGAAATTAGAGGATCTAAAATCAGAGTTATTTGGGGTAAAGTTACTAGAACTCATGGAAACAGTGGTGTAGTTAGAGCTAACTTCAGAAAAAACTTACCACCAAAAACCTTCGGTGCTTCTGTTAGAATCATGTTGTACCCATCAAACATCTAATCACATATAACTTAGAACCAATTTTTATCATAAAGGAGAGAAAATATTCATGGAAAACAGGGAGGTTTTGAGTGATTGTATTTATTTCCTTTTATAATAAAACGTCTTAATGTATCCCTTTTTCTGGTATATTTCTGTATACTATATATAAATATCACTGATAAACAGCTATAAGTACGAAGTACTTATAGTTTCTCTGTACTATTCTCTCCTATTCTCTCCTATTTCCACCCATTTCCACCCTATTCTATCTCGTCTCTTAAGGTTGTCTAAACTTTAAGCTTCGCGATTTAACAACTCATTAGTATGGCTAAGAATAAGAAGAAAGGAGCTAAAAAAGCTTCTAATGGGACAGACGGGGGTTCCAATGGTACTTCGAATGATAATATAGAGGAGAAGATCGATAAGCCAGAAGAAAATTCTTCAAATGAAGATGGCGATGTTGAGAACTCCGACAATAACACTGATGTACCAGCTAATTCTAGTAATGGGAATGATGTGATAAGTGATTTAAAACTACAAATAGCGAAACTCAAAGAGGAATCAGAGCAGAGGGAGTCTAAATTAAAGCAAAGTCAGCAAGAATCAGCTGACAAGGCTAACAAAATTGAGCAACTAGAATCAGAACAATCTCAGCTACAATCTAAGTTAGATAAATTGTCTATCAATGAAACAAAGGGGGAAAATAACGAATCAGAGCAAGTAGAAGCTATAACTAAAGAAAGAGATGACATCCAAGCGTCTTACAATGCATTATTGAGCCGATTATCAGGAATGAAATCAGTTTTCAGTAAGATGAAGGAAGCAGAGAATGAAGCTGATGAACTTAGAGAGAAAGTTGATCAACTTACGAAGGAGAATGAAGAATTAGTAGAATCAACCAACAAGTCTAAAGAGGAGCTCAAGACTTTAAAGAATCAGACCACTGACTTAAACAGTGAATGTGACAGATTGACTACATCCTTAACCACTGTGAGAAAAGAGTTTCAACAGAAGGAAACCACACTTCTTGATGAGAAATATGAGTTGGAAAATACGATTTCTAAGCTTACGAAGAAGAATCACGATTTGAAGTCACAAATTGGTGAGTACGAGATCTTGAAAAATGATACGATAGTTGAATCTAAGAATCTCACATCGATTATAGAAGAATTGAAACAGACCATCGACTTAAAACAGAAGGATATCACTAATTTGAAGGCACAATTGGCTGCTTCTAACCAAGAATCCCAATCGTTACAGCAGTCTGCCAAACAATCCGAATCAGCATATCAAAAACAAATAGACGACTTGAAGCAGCAAATAACTGAATTGAATGAGACAACTACGAGTTTGAATCAAACGATCGAATCCAATTTAAGCCAAATCAAGCAGCTTGAATCTGATAATTCAAAGATTCAAGAACTTGAAAAGGAAATAGAAACCAAACAAATATTGCTTGGAAAAGCTCGACACGAGGCCATTATTCTTAATGAACATTTAAGCAAAGCATTAGGCATGTTGAAACAACAGCTGAATAATTCTAATAATACCATAGATAAAGAATTAATTTCTAATGTATTGATTAATTTCTTACAGATCCCTCGTGGAGATACTAAGAAATTTGAAGCATTACAATTGATGAGTTCATTATTGGACTGGGATGAATCGAAAAGAATAGCTGGGGGATTAAGTAATAATCAGCCAGGGAAATCAACAGACGATAATAGAGGAAGAGATAGTTTTGTTTCACTTTGGACTGATTTTTTGGAGAGAGAGTCGGGGAGGAAGGCATAACAAGCACTGCAAGTACGAAGACTTGTAGTGTTTCGTATAGTTTCTCAATAATACATGCACGAAGTCACTAGTTCTCTATACTACTACCTAGTTATTACGTTCCAGCTACTTCTACATCTACCTAGTTACTACCTTGTTACTCTTCGTACCATAAGTACTCGTACTTGTAGCTTGTAGAAATGCGATTTAAAACTGTCGCGTACAATATGGTTCTGGTGACGGATTTCTTTAAGAACCAAGGTTCAAAGGTATGTATCAATTGAGGGTAGAATCCTTCGGAAATAAGAGGCATTTTACTAATATTTAGAAACGTGGTACCGATTCAGACAAAGGGCCTTCAAAGAAACAGAAGACGTCTCCTAGTAAGAGTAAAGACACAAGCAAGTACTTTGAAAAGGAAGTAATTGATGTAGATGAAGAT
Organism: Yamadazyma tammaniensis; assembly: GCA_030566005.1. Lineage (NCBI taxonomy): Eukaryota > Fungi > Ascomycota > Pichiomycetes > Serinales > Debaryomycetaceae > Yamadazyma > Yamadazyma tammaniensis. Next base: position 249,269 of record JAJMHK010000011.1, on the reverse strand, counting down.
GAAGATGACGATTTTGGGGATGATGATTTCAAGGAAGAGGACGAGGAAGAAGAAGATGACTTCAAGGACGAAGAAGATGAAGACGATATGGAAGTAATTGAAGTAGAACCTGAGACTCCTAAGAAAGCTAAGAAAGCTACTAAAGAGACGCCTAAAAAGGAGATTAAGAAAGAAACGCCTAAGAAAACGCCTAAGAAGGAAACTAAATCACCTGCTAAAGCCAAAAAGACTCCGCAGAAGGCTGCAGGTGCTTCTAGCGCCGTCAATGTTGAGGAAGTTCTAGCTACAATTGATGATGCTGAATTGCCTGATAGTAATGGAGAGAAACTTAGTTTCTTCCAATTACAACAACGTAAAAAAGAAGCTGCTCCCTCCAGTGGGAATGCAGATATCCCCGAAGCTCAGCCTAACTGTTTATCAGGATTAACTATTGTATTCACAGGTGTTTTACCAAACTTAGAAAGAGGTGACGCTGAAAATCTAGCTAAGAGATATGGAGCCAAAGTTCCTAAATCCATCAGCGGAAAAACCAGTCTAGTTGTTATTGGGAACGAAGCTGGTCCATCTAAAGTTGAAAAAATCAAGAAATTAAAAATCAAAGCTATATCAGAAGAAGGCTTCATTGAATTGTTAAGTAAAATGCCAGCAGACGGAGGATCAGGAGAAAATGCAGTTAAGGCCAAGTTGAAAAGAGAGGAAGAAGAGCGGAAGATTCTCGAAGAAGCAGAAGAAGAAGAACGTAAGGAACAAGAACAAAAACTTAAACGAGAATCTCAGCTGCAAGAACAGAAACAGAAACCATCAGATCCTAATAGATTACCACCGGAAGTTAAACGAGAAATCAGTAACGATGAAAAATTATGGACTGTTAAATATGCACCAACTTCTATGGCACAATTATGTGGTAATAAAGGACAAATCAATAAATTGAAAACATGGTTAAGTAATTGGTTTGAATATGCTAAACACGATTTTAAAAATCCTGGTGCTGATGGATCTGGTGTCTTCAGAGCTTGTTTAATCAGTGGCCCTCCAGGTATTGGTAAGACTAGTGCAGCTCATTTAATTGCTAAAGAATTAGGGTATGATGTACTTGAAAAGAATGCCAGTGATGTTAGATCCAAAAGTTTATTGAATAATAATATTAAAAGTGTATTAAATAACACTTCGGTCATTGGATTTTTCCAGGGCCGTGGGAAAGAAGCTACTGATGAGTATAAACAGGGGAACGAACGGAAATTTGTCCTTATTATGGATGAAGTTGATGGGATGTCAAGTGGTGATCATGGTGGTGCAGGTGCCTTATCACAATTTTGTAGAATCACTTCAATGCCAATGATATTGATCTGTAATGATAAATCCTTACCTAAGATGAGAACATTTGATAGAGTTACTTATGATTTACCATTTAGAAGACCAACAGAAAATGAAGTTAAAGCAAGAATTATGACAATTTGTCACCGAGAAAAGATTAAAATAGATCCTTCCATTATAGGACAATTAGTTAGTACTACTAATAATGATATCAGACAAATGATTAATTTGTTATCAACTGTTTCCAAGAATCAGAAAAATCTCGGTCATGAACAAAGTAAAGATTTCAGTAAAGCATGGCAGAAACAAACGGTATTAAAACCATTTGATATTGTTGGTAGGTTGTTGAGCAGTGGGATATATGTTAATCCTAATCATACTTTAAACGATAAGATTGATTTATATTTCAATGATATCGATTTCACTCCACTAATGGTTCAAGAAAATTACTTATTCACTAAGCCACGAACTGGATCAGATGATAAGACTCATCTTAAGTTAGTAGCACAAGCCGCTGATGATATTAGTTTAAGTGATCATGTTAATTCGTTGATTAGAAGCAGTGAACAGCAATGGAGTTTACTCCCATTCCATGCAATCATGTCGTCAGTCAAACCAGGATTTTCCGTTGCCGGAAATATCACTCAGCGTATTAATTTTGCCGGCTGGTTGGGCCAGAACTCCAAGGCTTTGAAGTACCAAAGACTCTTACAGGAATTACAGTATCATACGAGATTAAAGACCTCAACCGATAAGAAAGAATTAAGACTTGACTATATTCCCTTATTGAGCAAGAAGTTGACCAATCTTTTAGTCAATGAAGGAGAAGACGGGATTGCCGATACGATAGAACTCATGGACGATTACTATTTATCGAAAGAAGACTGGGACAATATTGTTGATTTCGGAGTAGGCACTTCTAAAGGAGATTTAATCACCAAGAAGATCCCCACCAAAGTAAAGACATCATTTACGAGGAAATATAATAGCAGTACACATCCCGTAGCTATTTACAAAACAGGTAATTCTGTAGCTTCTAACAGAGGCCAATCCCAGAAAGTCGATTATGAAGACGTAATTGAAGATGATACGGCCAAGGATGAGGAAACAGAGGAAGCTGATAGCGACAAGATCGATAAGAAAGATAAATTAATCAAAGAAGTTAAACCCAAAGCAAAGAAAGCCGCTAAGAAACCTAAAAAGAAAAACTAACCAAAAATTCATTATATAAATATATAATTACTACAATTAAACATAGGCATTTTTAGTCCGACGCAATAAGGTTCGAAACTAAGTTTAAGCAGGAACGCTCCTTCGAATTTTTCATTCTCAAAAATTGTTCTACGCAAAACATAGAGCTAGATATATCAGCCATCTAGCCAAGGAATCGTAAACTTCTTTCACTAGTACGATATCCTAGTACAAATATCAATAATCTAATACCAACAGCCGAACAGCTTCAATTAATTCATCGTCCATTGACGTTAAACACGTCCTGCCAAGTTAATAATTTTTAGTTGTAAATTAGTCAACTAGTAAAGGAATAAAATCCTTATAATAGAACCATATAAAATTTCATGATTAATGTCTAATTCACCAATTTTTAATATTCCGAAAGCTCAAAAGAATGAGTTGCCGTCGCTATCTATAAATGTAGAGCCACGGTTTGACGAACCACGGTTTGACCAACCACGGTATGATGATCAACCAAAATATGAAGAGCCAATTATTAATATCAATCAAGAGAGATTGAGTCCAGGATTGACTGGTAAAAAACTCAAGCGAAAACCACCGCCTATTGATTTTCTGAAAGTAAATGGATCTCATTCTTTTGAAGCTCCTAGTACTGAAGACAGTACTAATAGCAGTTCAAGTTTTGCTGGAACAAATTATAGCTCTGTGAGTTCAAATCAGCTTGATTTGGATGTGTCTAATAAAGAATTACAAGATATAACTAGTGAAGAATGGCAAATGTTAGCTAATACCAATCAAATAATTGAACTAAATAAATTGGGTGAAGGGAATGGTGGGAGTGTTTCTAAATGTAAGTTATCTAAAAATGACGATAGCAAGATATTTGCATTAAAATTAATAACAACCGATTCAGATCCTTCAATTCGTAAACAAATATTAAGAGAATTGCAATACAATCGATTGATTAGCAGTGATAATATTGTCAAATATTACGGAACTTTTTTAATTGAACAACAAAGTATGATTGGTATAACGATGGAATTCATGGGAGGGAAATCATTGGATTCTATTTATAAAAGAGTCATGGAAATTGATTCATTAAACAGAATTAATGAAAAAGTATTAGGTAAAATTGCTGAAAGTATATTAAAAGGACTTAATTATTTACATCAACAAAAGATTATTCATCGAGATATCAAGCCATCGAATATCTTATTAGATTATGAAGGTAATGTTAAGTTATGTGATTTTGGTGTTAGTGGTGAAGTTGTTAATTCTCTAGCAACGACATTTGTTGGAACTCAGTATTATATGGCACCAGAAAGAATTATGGGGAAGCCTTATACTGTTAATTGTGATGTTTGGTCATTAGGATTAACTTTATTAGAGGTTGCATCTGGCAAATTTCCTTTTTTAGATATTGATAATAATACTAATCCAAATATTGGACCAATTGAGTTATTACAATTAATACTTGATTATGAACCAAAGTTGATGGATATACCAGAGGAGAATATTTTTTGGTCCGAAGGGTTTAAGAATTTTATTTATTATTGTTTAATTAAGAATATTGATGAGAGGCCAAGTCCAAGGCAAATGTTACAACATCCATGGGTAATTTCTCTGGAGAAAATTAAGGTAAGGATGGATAAGTTTGTAAAACAGTTATGGGATTATTAATGTACGACAGTGAGCGGTAGCTGTCACCGTATTCTCTACAGCGATAGCGAGCTGGTGATAAGACTAGCATACGAATACTCTAAAGAACGTTAGAGTTCTCTATAAAATAAGTTCTACCAAGAGTAAGCTTGGAGTCTTGTGGTATTGTTGCAGCGTAAAATGCATCACTGGGGTTAAGATTTTCCGCGTAAATGTCATACCGCCGAACCTCAGGTAATTTACCCCACTCAATTTTAACCAAAATTTGCTTGAAATTTAGTCAAATTGCAGCAGTGCACAGATACAGCGTACAGTAATTCCGTAACCAGTTTACAGCACAATTGAAGAAACAATGGCAAAGTAATAGGTACATAAAAGTGAGCACCAGAGCTGGGTAAATGCGATGGTAAAATGGCGGTAGGACTAGCACCTATTATCTCCAAAGTCGCGGTAAATGGTGGAGACACCCCTCGCTCGAGGTAGTGTACAACCATCGCGAAAACCTCATCCAATCAACACCAACTAAAATCATCAAATATGCCTGTACCATTTGAAGGATTAATCCCCTACACCATCATGGCGGCATTCTTTGCCGTTGCAGGACATGGAACTAGTTTCGTAAGGTACTGGGATAATGGCTGGAAAAATGATAGATATGATTTAGATCAATTTGATACAAAGATGATGGAAAGAGACTTTTTATTAACAGGTACTAAAAGAGGACAAACAAGTGAAGCTGTAGCACCGGAACATTTCAAGACTGCTCAACCACAATTACAACAATATTATACTCCATACAGAAACCAATTCTTTTCGTTCAGAGAAAGATTATACAGAGGTTATGTCACTGGAAACTGGGAATTCTCCTAGGAATTCTCCTAGCCTATTTATCTTAATGCATACGAATTATAAAATTTCTAGTTAAAATGAATCTATTATACAGTAAATACTCTAAAGTCTAACGGAAATCTTTGTATGACCATTTCTCAGTAATCTTGGGCTTATACTTGGATTTCTTAGCTACAGGAATTCTAGTTTCAATCTTCCCTTTGGATTGCAAGTTAATAAGGTTATCGTATAATAAATTCCCTTCAGATTTCAAGTTCTTCAAGTTAGAATTAAGTTCATTAGATAATTTAACTTCTAAGGGTTTTTCCATAACATTGTATTTGAATAACTTCTTAGGTTTCTTTACTTTCTTTGCAGCTTTAGGTTCTTTAGTTTCAACTTCATCATTAATTTCATTTAATTGGTTTAATTGATGAATTTGAGCTTTTAATTCCTTTAATTTAGCTTGTAATTCTTGTCTCTTTTCATGACGTTCTTGTTTATTTCGTTGCGTTTTGGTCTTCTTCTTAAGAACTGTTGGTTTATTGATGGACAATTTAAATTTATCCAGATGCTGTACTTCTTCGTCTTCCTCCTCCTCTTCTTCTTCATCACTTGATTCTTCTTCTTCAGCTAACATTCTGCTTAACATTTCCTGCTTTTCGATGATCTTTTGTCTATCTAATTCCTTTATTTTCTCCATATCAAACTCTTGGTTGATTAATTGTTTCCATGAATCTAACGATGGGTTATATGATTTACCAGGATGCAATTCAGTAGAGCTAGCTTCTAACTCAAGAGGGGCACGAGTAATGGTTGATGGAGCTTTAACAGTGGATTTCAGTGGAGCATCAATATCCCAAAGATCAACATTATCAACATTAGTCAATCCATCCTTATCAATTAATGCCATAGATGTGGAGTTCTTATCTATTCTACCAGAGATTTCCATTAACCTTTTAACATTCTTGAATTTAGTTCTCTTGTTTCTATCGATTTGTAAGCTTGGAACTTTACTTTTATTAGATAAGATTTCTGTAGACTTTAATTTCTTTGTAGGAACTTCTTTAGTCTCATCACCAGTTTCATCAATTATAAATTCATTATCATCTTTGGTATCAGCCCCGAAAATTCTCTCTCTTTCTCTTCTGGCTTCTAAATTATCTTCTATATCTTTCAAGTCAATATTTTTGACCCAAGTCTTCTTTGTTTTACGTGATGTTTTAGCCATATTGTGGTTTATTAGTAGATTTTTTCTGATGAGATGAGGCGACATATTGTGTTGCAGCCGCGACAATATGAACCATACACTAAAGAGAGAGATTATAGTGTGGAATTCAGTACTAATTCACAGGCCTTTTACCGTCCTAAGTCACAAGACTTCGGTGTTTATAGCATCAATTGATAAGGTTGTTTATGAATCTTTTTCATAGTCATCATTAATTATGCAATATTGCACCATTAATGATGACTAAACCCTTTTCGGGAACAATCAACAGCCAAGCCAATGGTTTATGAGGCTTATTGTTATGGAAGAATTTCTCCGTATGCAAATGCTATGACTAACGTTGGTGCCGTAAAGCCTATCCGCCGTTCGCACGCCAACGGAGCCTAAAGTGAGTCCGTTGATTCCGCCGTGTAGAGAGAGTATGAAGAGGACACTGTATACACCTACAGTAACACTCGAACTATATAACACCACTGTAGCAACTTATAAGCTACTTAATTGGACCTATAAATAACTAGGAACAAACTTATTAGGCTAAAAACGACCTAATCAGGATGTTCCAAATTCTCCTCGTATATTGAAATCTAGAATTTTAATTATTAATATTTGTAATTTAGCTCATGACTCAAGACATTCCCCACATACTTTGTTATTGATTTATTAGCCTTTCATCTTGTCTCATATTACATATCCCGTTAGAATTTACATTTCCATTGCTACAATAGTAGCCGTTTCATTATTTCATTAGTCTGGTATGTCTAAACCAATCAATTCCGAACCTGATCTTACTCGAGACGCTTCTGAAATTGATAATGCTTTACAAAGATTAGATGAAATTGTTTTCTCTCAATCAAAAGCCAATTATTTCCCTATAAATATTACCCTCCCCCATTTATCATCCCAATTGAGTAGTATTTTATTCGAATTTGGTTTGCCTCATCAATCTACTATAAATATTGTTAATAAAGATATAGCTGATAAATTAATACCTAAGTTGTTAGAAGTCGATTCAAATATCCAATTAGATTATTCAAGCTTTTTAAGCCATCCAGGGAACTTATTTGTTAAAGGATTCTCTAAAGATCAAGTTACTAAACCTAAGTTGATTAAGTTCTTTGACAAACATTCCATTTATAAGTCCTTACAAGCCGTATCGTTATTCAGTAACGAAGACGATGAAGTTGATTCCGATGAGGATATGTTTGCTATCCTAAGATTTGGCAATTATCTTGATGTTGAACATGTTTTAGCCAAGTGTTTCAAGACAAATCCTTTTAATTCCGATCATAGTGTTCCGCTTTATTTGAATAAGTATGTTAATAAGAAACAGAGAAAATTACATGGCAATGAACAAATTGATGATGTTAATAATTATAATACACTTTTCTTAGAGAACTTATTCCATTTCTTGCCTAAAAATTATAGAGACTTTACATTAGATTCAAACATAGAAAACTTTACTAGTTTCTTGAATAAATTTAAAATATTTGGTGATATTCAATCAGTTTATTTCCCTTTAATAGGGCTGAAACTTTTAGATTTTGGATATATAAATTTTGAAACTAATAGTAATGTTGAAGAAAGTGATAATTCTAATTTTAGCTTATTGAATTGTATTTATTTCTTGAATAATCTTACTTTTGAAAAGTTTATGCTGTTTGAAAAGTCAATGATTTATAATTTAGCAGAGGACTTAAATTATGATAAAGTGGTCGGGAAGGTTCACAGTGACGTTCTGAGTATAATTGATGAAGAGTTCAATGAAAAAATTAACATTACCATTGCTCAGCATAAACATAATCATCATTTATTACTGTATCATCCTGATTATGTCGATTATTCCTCGTCAATGGCTACAATCCAATCAATAAATATAGGATACTATTCAACGTTAGTTAATAATTACACTAAAATAACTAATTATCAAGAGAATAATATTTACGTCAGTAATTTCCCATTACTTTTCAATAATAATGATGAATTATGGTTGAGATTTTGGAGCAGATTTGGTCAAATTAAACTGGCTAAAATTATTAAACCACAATTCTATGCTAAATCAAATCAAACTATTGGTAAAATTGGTTTTGTTTTCTTTGAAAATTTTGAAATGGCTTTAAGAGCTATTATTGTAACTAATAATAAACTTATTAATTTTAATGCTTCGAATTCTTTGATAAAAACTAGTTTTGCTATACAAAAATTGAATAAGGAAAGAAAGGTAGAGGCCGTGCCTTATCCTATTCCTACGCCATTTCCAGTCCAAAGTCCTCCTTTCCCCATGAGTCCCGGAAATATGGTTCCGATGGAGCCAGCTTTTCCTATGAGCACTTTTGGCCCACCTCCAGGTTATTGGCAGCAGCCACCCCAGCCCCAAGAGGGTAGAGATAGCGCAGAACAAACAAGCGGACCAGCGGGACCTTTCCAAGCCGTTCCTCCGTGGTTCCAAGCTCAAGGTCCATACATGTTCTACTACAACTACTACAACACATATCCTAATCCTAATTAACCAAAACTGTACATAAAATCTTGTAAATAAATATGAAACGACTTATACTTTTACTATATACAAAGGTCAATCTATATCTATAAACATCTGAATAAATTCTTATAAAACAGGAGGATTTCTTCTCGGAACTAAATTAAGTTGAGATTCATTATTATCATAACTTGGTTGTGCATCTACTTCTTCATCAAATTGCTCAACTGATTTAACTTCTTCAATATAATATTGTAACATACTTTCTATACCATTCTTTAATGTTACACTACTTGAATCGCATGATCTACAAGCACCTTTTAATTTTAAAATTACTTTACCTTCAGGTTCAATAAATTTAACAAATTCAATATCTCCACCGTCATCTTGAATTGCAGGACGGATTCTTGTGAATATTAATTCTTTAATCATTGAAACAATCTCGTCATCTTCATCATTAAATTCCATATCTTTTGAGATTTCAGGATTACTTAAAATAATTGGCGTTCCATTAGTTAAATATTCAGTTAAAATACTGAAAATTTCGGGCTTTAATAATGACCAGTGCAAATCTGTTGATTTCTCTATAGTGATGAAATTCAGTCCAAACATTACCAGTCTTATCCCATCAATTCCAAATAGTTTAAGTGCCAAGGGACTCACACTGGCTTCTCTCCCACTTAAAAACTCTCTGGTTTCATTTTCTTCTAATATTTGCATCGATGGGAGAAACTTTAATGCTTGTTCGTTTGGAGTTTCGACTGTTTGAATGAATAAATTACGTATACTAGATTTATTGCCGAGATACGTGAAGGTTGAATTAAGCTTTGGAGTCCTTCCGCTTGTTATAAAAGATCGGTTCATACATTTAACGCCATTCAGTATCACTCTCGATCCTCTACTCACGCCCACACTCCCGACTCTAGTCTTTAAACTCGTTATAGCAAGTCTTCCAACTAACATCACTTACTAATGACTTTTGTTTGCGATGCTCGCCTTTCCGCACTCTTTAATAGTATCAAAGAAAAGAAACTAATTATCCAATAGAGCAAATGTAATTTTTTTAAATGAATAAAATCTATTTTAAATCTATCTAAATGTATTTAATGTTAATGTTATTAAGCAAATAATAATTTATCAAACAAATTAACGGCTTTTTCTTCAATTACATCTCCTTCTGTAATACTTTGATCTAATTGAAGTTTATTCTCTGCCAATTGAAGAATATTCTCTTCTACGGTATCTTTAGTAATCATTCTAATAACATTAACTTCCTTGGTTTGTCCCACTCTATGGGCTCTATCTTCTGCCTGCTTATCGTCATGAGGGTTGAATGATTGGTCGAAAATTATAACATTATTTGCAGCCACCAAGTTAATTCCAAATCCTCCAGCTCTGGTGCTTAGAAGGAATATCGGGATGGTCTCGTCGTCGTAAAAAGTATCAATGACATCTTGTCTATTTTCGACTGATGTTTGTCCGTCTAATCTGACAAATTTGTATCCTGAAATCAGTAGAACTTTCTCTAATATATCCAAAACTTGAGTGAAGAGGGAAAATATTAATATCTTCTCTTTCTTTTCGATAATATCTTTTAATATTTCAAGTAATTTCATCACTTTACCACTGTTCAAATACTCTTGATCGTCTAATATGAATTTTCTTAATGTTACAGGGAATTTAATGCATAAATTATTCAATTCATAGTCAGACATTACTTGCATATCTTCGAAAATATACTGTTGATTTGCATCTGCATATTCAGGCTCATTGGTTATTAATTTAGACATCTTTCTTAATTTTTCTTCAGTGAAGAGCTTACGGAATAATAATGGATGCAAGGATGCTTTACGCAATGACATTAATACGTTGGATGAACTTGGAATAGCTATTTTTCTAGCTTGTTCTGCTTCTTTTCCAGTTAATAACTTTCTCCTTTCTCTTTCTAATCTTGTAGCCTTTCCTTGATTCATATACTCATCGTAAATCACCTTTTGACTCTCAGTTAATTGACACGATTCTACTTTATGCAATTTATCAGGCAAATGCTTTAATACTTGTAGTTTCTTACGTCTTAATACAAACGGTGTCATCATAGATTTGGCTTTGGAAATGGCTTGCTGAGATAATAATGGATTATAATTCTCTTTCAAATCTTTTGTTCTAACTTTTTGATTGAAAATTCCTTGTAAATCTTCACGTTTATCACTAAAATATTTGGGTAACATAAATGCTAATAAAGAAACTAATTCCTTTAAATTGTTTTGTAATGGAGTACCAGTTAACAATAATCTGAATTGAGCTTCAAGTCTCATTAATTTGTTATACCTTTCAGAATTTGAATTTTTCAACATATGTCCTTCATCATAAACGATCATATCGAAATTATTTTTAACTAAAAATTTAAAATCATTTGATGACCCGGATGCTAAATTGTATGTGGTTACTAGAACGTCGTATTTAACTGATCTTAATTCGTATCTTAATTCTTCTCTTTCTGATTGACTGCCATAATAAGCTTGAACTACAATATCAGGACAAAATTTACTAAACTCTCTTAACCAATTTTCTAAAGTTGACGATGGTACAATAACTAAATGAGGACCTTTCAGTTGATTAGTCACTTTTAAATGGGCCATAAATGCTATAACTTGACATGTTTTCCCAAGACCCATTTCATCGGCTAAAATACATGATAAGTTATTGGTATAAAGTAAATTAAGCCAATTAAGACCAACCACTTGATAATTTTTCAAAGTGAATTCCTCAGAGAAATTTGGAGGAGCGTCTGTAATATAAGTTAATGTCTTCTTTCTGGTAATATGCATATCATTATCTTCATCAGAATCATACTTTTGTTCGACCTCAATCAGTCCATTACCTTTAACATCAATATCAACCATTTCTAATTCTCCATCTCCAAGCACTGTAACACCCCAAGCTTCCATTTGCTTAGAAATTTGAGACCCAATCTCGTCACATTTCTTAACTAATGAATCAACTGCTCTATAACCTTTTAAACTTGACTCAGTGTTTTCTATAATCTTCATCCCATTTGTCTTTTTATTTCCTTTCCTTTTCTTCTTGGTGTCTTGCTCAGAGACTTCAGCATCTTCAAAGGAGTTTTCACTTACTTGATAAATGTCTTTGAAAGGTCTCATTTCAACAAGCTTGGAGATAATCGTCGGAGAAGTATTACTTATTTCAACAATATCTTGTAAATCAGCGTGATTTAAGAACTCTAAAATTTGATTATCCATCGAAGTCAATCCATAAACTTCATGCTGATAATCATCTTCAGACATGTCATCATCCACATCATCAGAATCATCATCAATTACTACTGCTCTTGAATTTCTATTAACTGATTTGTTCTTTCTATTCTGTTTAATTCTAGCTTCAAGTATTTCAAGTTCATCCATTTGGGGAGATGGTGATCTAGATTTCGAACTTGATAAGCTTATATTAGGAGAAGCATCTCTAACATAAACCCCATTTGATTTAATGAAATTAGGTCCTTGTTCTGTATTGCTGAAGGACTTTAAAGTATCAAATGAAGAGGGAGGAGAAGCCGAATCATGCAAACTTGATAATCTTACTAATTTCTTGTCTTTTGGTTGACTTTTTGACATCATATTCATTATATTACCTTGAGTACGATTCTTATATTTATCAAGAATCGACATCTTAGGTCTGGTTAACTCAACTTTTGTACTTATAGGATGGTCTTGAGATGCTTTAGGAGATTCAGGTAATTTAGGTCTTTTGATTCTAGGTTTTATAGGCGATTCTTCCTCTGAATTATTAGGGAAACCATTTTGTTCATGCTCTTGTGGTGGCTGGAAATGCTTAATACTATCCAATATTTGTTTATTACGTGATTCAGTGGCTTCAAATTTAGTTTGTGGAACTGAATCAGATTTCACAAGTTGACCACGGTCAAAATTTTCAGTTAACCAATCACTTATTAACTTTAAATTCCCTTTTCCCTTAACAAAACCTTTAAATATATCACTTTCTTGTAAATAAGAAAATTTTTTACGGATCAAGGGGAAATCTTTATGGTTTCTAATAGCTTGCCTTTTCGCCTCTAATTGCTTAGCTTTTTCATCGAAAACACTAGGTAGCGTCATTTCTTGTCGAACTGGTGAGGATTTAACTAGCAAAGGGGATGAACTTGGCACTTGGATATAAGAATCAGAGCTCTGTTTCTTTTCAGGCGTTGATTCAACGAGGATTTTAGGATTTTGGGGGTTGTACCAACTCATATCGCGATGATTACGCGTGGATAAAAAAGTAAGTAGCGATGCCGCAATTAGTACTGAAATAACTGTTGAGAAGGAACTATTCAATAGTTAATTCGATACGAGAGGGATTATTAGAAGAAGGATCGAAAGTATACGGATTAGGTTCTTGATGTTGTTTAATGTGAAGAGTGAAAAAACTTGATCTACATTGATTCAAACAAGAAGGAAAGAAGGACATATACGAAGGCAAACATATCCTCACTCTGTCAAAGGAGCAATACCTCAATAGTATAAATCATAGTAAAGGTCTAAAAAAAGAAGAACTCCTCTACTAAATTGGTAAACTAAGATACTTTTTGCATTCGCACGGATAAGGATTGAGATTCCTAATCTAAGGATTACTACATTAGTTTTTCTTATAATACTAATTAAGCTGTATAAATAAGTTTCAGCCCTATATTATTTGTCAATTCGATTACCTAACCAATCCTAGTTTAATTGTTTCCATTGCTTGAAGCTACTTCTGTCATACGTTTGATCACACGATATTAAGACCGATCCCTATGGAACCAAGTGTTAATTTTCATATCCAGACAGGACTGACTCAATTCAAAGTTCCAACGGAACTCATAAAGAAGAACTTTAAACTCATACAAAGACTAATTGAAAAGCAGAAGAAACAATTAGCAGCTGATATAACTAAACTTGAATCATCTAATCTATCGAATAAGGAAAAGTTAGAAATCACCAGAAAGCTCATACATAATTTTGAAGTATTCCAAACGAAATTAAAGCTGTTAGTTGAAAAAGATGCTGATTATAGGTCCAGATTAGTTGCTAGATTAGATAATCTTAAACAATTGACTAAATTCACAGTTGATCATGAAGATACTGATAATAATTCTGACGATAAAGAAACTTCAGATGAAAATACAAATACAAATACTCCAACAGTAAGATTGGCACCGACAGACATAAAGAAAGACCTTACGTTAGATCTACATAACTCCAATCTTATTAACTGGTACAGAGATCAAGCTAATTTGCTTATAATAGATTATCTCATTAAATCAAATGTTAAAGCCGAACAAAGTATAGGTATAAAGCTTCTTAAGAACTTATCAATAACCAATCCGCAATTTATGAAACTCATTGATTATGATTTATTTGAAAACTTCAACCAAGTATTTGTTTCCATCATTGAAGATCATGATTTATCTCTCGTGATATCGTGGTTTGAAGATAACCGTAATTCGTTAAAGAAAATAAATCTGAATTTGGAATTTGAAATTAACTACTGTAAATTTTTATCGTTTATTGAGGAAGGCAAAACCGATGAAGCTATTAAATTTTCACAGAATCATTTGAGTAAGAATGGGAATAAATTGAATTATCAAGAGAACGAAATAGATAATTATAATAAGAATCTTGATAAATTGAAAAGTATAGGTGGATTATTAGTTTATTTGGCAATTAATGAAACTGATGCTCAAGTAGTGAATGAACCTTCATCTCCAGCCATGTCATTTTCTTCGAAATTGGTGAAGAATTCACAGAGATTTCATGATTATGAGCTTCTATTAAGTGATGATAGATGGACTAATTTAGGTGAAGTGTTTATTGAAAATTTCACTAAATTATATGGAATTTCTAAGAATTATCCATTATTTATTTACTTATCAGCTGGATTATCCAGTTTGAAGACCAAATCATGTTATTGTAATAATGAGAATACTATATTCTTAAACTCAAAAGAAGGTAGTAATTATACTACCAATTCTCCTTCAACTGACAGGAAATATAGAGGACCTAATTATTATTATAAGATATTAGGTAAAATTAATCATTGTCCAATTTGTTCGCCAGAGTTATACAAATTAAGTCGAAACTTACCTTATGCCCAATTAATTACGAGTATATTTAATAATCCTTTTAAATTACCTAATGGTAATATCTATCCATTTGATAAGCTAATTAATCCTAGTGAAAAGTTTTATTCAGAGAAAAATTCATTGTTAAGAGATGGCAAAATTAAAGATCCATTGACTAATGAATTATTCTTTGTTGATGAATGTGTAAGAGTTTATCCGGCATAAACTACTCACTATCACTATCATCTTTAGCCTTTTCATCGTCTTGTTTCTTGGAATATTTTTCAAATACATAGATTCTTGCATCTCTTTCACTGGCTGGTTTAGTTGTGTCTCTAGTAGAATTTGTTCTTCGATGATGATATTCTGGGAATGATAACCAATCAAATTTCCCTGATTTCTCTACTCTATAGTTTTCACTCCGAGCTAACATCTTAACGCCCCATGAATTATAAGGTTCACCTTCAAAAAGAGCTAATAAAATCTTCCCATCTTGATCTTTATTAGTGTTTAATGCAAAATCATACCCAGCAAAATCATTATTGGAATTATCATTTATCACGTCGAAAAGGGCCCTACAACTTTTGAAATAATTCAACATCAACTTCTGATGATCTCTTATGTTCCTATCCATATCTTTCATTCCTCTTCCTGTATGTGGGAAATTAAACATGATATAATCGAGCTTCATGCTGATGGTCTTAACTTTAGATTTTCCTTTTTTAGTATCTAGCTTAAAACTCGAAATCAAATTGTTAGCATCTATTTCATAGTATAACTTGACTCCTTCTTGTGTGAGGTATTCGATATTCAACTTAACATCAGGATACTTTGAGTCCAATTCTTCTAGACTATCATAACTTGTTGCAACCAAGTTCTTTGGATTTATATAGTTCTGCTTAACTATACTGACTGCAAACGAAAAGTCTCCTTCTCCTATAAGCATTACATTATTATCATACTCAAACGGTATAAGCCCCTTTTGGTTAGAATGCTGCTGCTGATGAATACGTTTTGTTTTAGTATTACCATTTGATTTCGATTTCTGTTTTAGCTTTGCATTTTCAGCTGAGGCTTTCAATGCTTGGATTTTCTTCTGATTATGATTCTCTAATGCTACGTGACGAGCCAAGGCTCCATGGAGTCCCTTTTTATTGATCTTCCCCTTAGGTTTCGCCATTTAAAGTGGTATAAATTGTATTAAAAAGCGATGCGCATCGCACTTATCTATCTACTTTTACATATGGAAAGCTCTTTCTTCACCAATATTATAATTTCTCTGTTCTTCATCTTGATCAGAAGTAGAATCAGGTTGTGGTTCTGGATCAGTATCTAGTCCACTGCTTTCATAAATATCATCGTCGTCTTGCATACGAATTACTGGCTTTAAACGGATTGAATTTGCACCTTCATCTTCATTATCTTCTATTTCACCTGATGAATTGTATGGTTGTGGACCTTGGACGTCGTTATTATCATCTTCTTGCATTGGATCTTCTGGCCCTTCTTCGTCAGTTAAATCACTTTCATCTAATGGAATTAAATCTTCATGAGTTCCATCATCAAATTCATAGAATAACATGAATGTTCCTGAACAATTCAATACTTCTTCTTCATCAATTACATACACAGATTCATCGCTAATTCTCCACCAAGTACCTCTTAACTTTCTGTAGCAGATATAATGACCATAATTATGAGTACCATAATGAGATATAACTGCCTTTAAGTTATAAGCTAGTTTAGGATTAATATTATCAACTGGCTGAGTTTCAGGTGATAATTGAGGTGTTACAACCGTTGAATTTGTCTTTGGATTATTACTAATGATTTCATCATCAGATGATGTGGAATTGGAATCTTTTTCGTCTTTATCGTTATCAAGATGACCGTTATTTGATAAAGTATCAGCCTCATGATTACCATCAATATCGAATGGTTTTCTTTCATCTTGTTTTCTAAATGGTAATCTAGCATCCATATTAATATCTTTTGGTTCTCCTATATAAGGAGCTAAATTCAATTTCAAAGGGAATGAAACTTTACTTGAATTTTTAACAATCATATAAGTTCTTGGATCAAAAACTGAACGATTTATATGCATGGCTAATAATGGAGGTGGTCTACTCATTAAAATTTGTTTCAGTTTCTTAGATTTTTTTATCATTTGTTTGATAGTTAATTTCTCAAATGCTTCATCTGTTACACAATGCTTAGATAATTCTTCGTTAATTTCATCTAATCTTAAATTGAATTGTTCAATAATCTTCTCGTTACTTGACTGTTTAATTTTCTCATTTATAAATTCTTTAGTTTGCTGTAATCCACATCTATTACAATTAACATCTTCAATTATTTCAGGAGTTATCCAATCGTTTAATAATTGATCTAATTCATATGTTGTATAATAACCCATATTAGTATTAGGTAAATTTAAACTTAATCCACTAATTAATGAATATCTAATACCACCAACCTCTCCACATGTTAAACAACCAATTCTTTCAGCTGATACTCCATCCACTGGAGTTATTAATTCTAAAGGTTTGACTTTATGATCTGCATCAACTAAATTAGGATCAACTTGTGATGCTGGAACGTATACGTTCCCCAAACTACCCAAATTATCACATCCACTCATTAAATCAGCTACTAAAGAATAATCAATATAATTTTTAGAATTAGCAGCATTATCTTTAGCATCAGGTTCAGGAGTTGAGTTTCTTGAACTAGTTAATTTCTTATATTCTTTTTCAATAAGATTCATAACCAACTGATAAAATTCTTGAGCATCTTCTTGATTATAACCTGTGAAAAAATTTTGTTTAGGCCCATTAGGCATTTTATTTAGTAAAGGCTTTGTTGAAAATTCTTTGCCCCTAGTTCCGTATCTACCATTAACATTGTCCAACATAGTTTTCAAACTTTCAGTGAAAACCAAGTTAGGATTAGCTCTTTTATTCTTTTGGAATTGAGAATCTATTATCAACGAGTTGGATACTTCATCATAAAGATAAGAATCAATGAATTTAATTAATTGATCTGAAGATGCTAAGGACTGAATTACTGAATTCATAAAACATGTATTACCATCATTACTAATTCCTCCTAATTCCCCACCATTTTTTAAAGCAAATTTTGCCTCTTTTGATTGTTTTAGTCTTTTATTACCAAATCTCCTGTTATTCATAAACCTATTCATGCTAAATAAATTATTACCTGGAGTTAAGTATTTATTCAAGATAACGACAGTAAAGATTAATACAGTAGTGGTGGAAACTAGTTGGAAAGGAATGGATTTAATAAGCTTATTATAAAATTGAATTAACTGCACCTTGAGTTGTAAGTCTGTAAAATCGATTAAGCTAAATAAAGTGAATCCAATAAAAACTATAACAATTAATAAAAATTTCATAAAGAACTAGAATTAAAGTTCTTTGTTTTTTTAGGGTTTGTTGGTCCACTTTTTAAGAATAAACTACAAGTAACTTATTCTGTTTTTAGACTTGGAATCTTAATGATGATGACGATGGAGCTAAAAAAAAATACGCGCACGACTCTCCAGATTTTTTAAATTACATAGTAATCCGTTTCTAAATGTATTTACAAATATACTATATACGAATAAACTATCGATACATTGGTCTATATTGGGTTTTATCTTTCCCCCAACCACATTTTAAAGGCCTACCATTAACATTAAAACCAGCCAATTGAACAATTGCTAATGCAGCACGTTCATGACTATCATATTTTACAAAAGCACATCCTTTATCAGGATAAAACTTAAAATCAACAATATAACCAAAATTAGTTAATAAAGGAACTAAATCAGATTGTTGAGTAAAATGAGCTAAATTACCTAAATAAACAGTTGTTTGCCAATTAGGAGTTTGTTTTAAAACAATTTCATAAGATTGTGGAGTCATTATTGGAGGTGGTTGAGGTTGTTGTTTATCGTTTAAATCTAACATTTCTAAACTTCCAGTTAAATCACTAGAATTTGATGATTCCAAAAAAAATTGACTCAGTGGAGTTGAAACTGAACCAATTGAATAATCATTAATATTAAATCCAGTTGATCCAAGATTTAATGGATTTAATGGGATTCTTTGTCCAAATTCTTCTGAACTATGCAGTTGCTGTAATGGGATGAACTGATTAATTGTTGATGATGGAGAAATAAATGGAGAATAACCAGACAATGTCAGCTGGTGATTATGCAAATTAATATTATTATTAGTATTATTGTCATTATTATTATTATTGAGATTATTATTACTATTATTTTTAGAATTTTGAAGTTTTTGATTGGTTTTTTTACCATTCATTTGTTTATGAGATGCCCAATTACACCTTATAACTCTACCAGAGATTTTTTCACCATTCATTGCTTTTAATGCAGATTCTGCATCAATTTGATTTAAAAATGTAACAAATCCATAACCTCTTGATCTTAAAGTTTTCATATCCCACATGACATGAGCTTCCCTTAAAGAATTAAATTTTTTAAAATGGTTAAATAAAATTTCATCATTAACTTCAGGTGCTAAATCTCCAACAAAAATATTAAAAACTGGTTGTGAAGATTGAACTGAATTTGCATTTGATGAATGATAAGCCCAATTAATTTTAATTGAACTATTTCTAATTTTTTTACCATTTAATTGATTTAAAGCTTTTTTAGCCAGATGAGATTGATTAAATTCAATAAATGCATAATTTAATCCCAAATTATTTTTATCATTTAAAATTTTTGACATTTTAATTGAACCAAATGGTTGAAAAATTTCAATTAATTCATCTTCATTAAGTGATTTATCTAAATTCCCAATATATAAGATTTTATCAGAAACTTCTCTGCCACCAAGTGCAGTAGCAGGACTTGGACTTGAACTTGGTTCTGGTATATTTGGATTTGAATTTGGAATAGGATTCGGATTTGAATTTGAATTAGGACTAAGGTTAGGAATGGCAAAATCTTTTTTATCAAGATTTTCCTCAAGGCTTGGTGGTGATTTTGGATTCATTATGAAAAATAGGCAAGGTAGTTGATGATTTAAGCAAGCCGAAACTTATTTAGGAAAGATATCTTGGAAAATAATAATCAATATAATAAGTTAAAAAAATAAAAAGAAATAATCAATCACGTTAATGCAATATAATACAAGCAAAGAACACCAAGGAATCAAAAAGAACAAACAAAACTATTAAAATTCACCTGATTTGGTAAAACTTAAACTCGAGAAAACAAATTAAATGGCAACTGGTCAGGTAAATGGAAATGACAATGAATCTGGTCGCTTTGGGTAAAGAAGCGTGATCCGTGGAACTGAATGGAGATGGTTAACTTTGGCTGACAGTGAAATTTTCAAAAATTTTTTTCGCTCACCAGACCAATTAAATAATAATCTGGTTAGGATTTACAATTAATTTAGTTTTATATAGTAAATACTGGTTGTTAAATACTACAATAATTATAAATAGTTGAATAATGTATTACTACTAATACCTTTGTAATATCTAAAACTTAATTTAAAAACATGAAATATCATTCTTTATTACATTAAATTGTTACCCAAATAAGCAGGTTCTGCATTTACCTACATAAAAATACCACAATAAGGTCAATCTTTTACCATGCAAACTTCTGGGGTTAACTAACCTTTCGGTTATGAAACTCGGTCCAAATTTTCTTTTTCATTTATAATTAGCGGTTATACTATTTGACACTGCACTTACTGAATCACGCCTGGATAATTGGATGTGCATGAGTCACTCGACTAAAATATAGAGTAGTTTCATAAGAGTATGAGTTGTATACAGTTCCGAGAATCCCTTTAAATAGATTTCACTCAACGGTCTCTGTTTAGTTTCAGTTGCTGAAACTGGCATACCATAACCCCGTTCGTTTTGTTGCCTTGAATTTGTTTTGATATGCACTCTTATTTCACATAGAATCTTCTGCTTTTTATGGCGAGGTTTTACGTCTAGCGCCACACATCAACAAAACTGTATTATACGTGATCCTAATTAAACTTCCTGGATCATTTAAATTTTATCGGTGTTGAATTGTAGTATTCCTTTACGGTTGGCCCGTCGTCGCCTGCTTATGTAACTCTTGCATGCATATATCATGAGATATCGGAGAAATGACTGCAGATTCTCACGATCATTGTTGCGCCAGCCACCGCGTCCTGGCGGTATTTCCCGGCGATGACCGGCGTAGGTCTAGGCCGACGTAAAGACGATGCACACCAGACCCATCTTACTATAGTTAATTCCTTTATGTGCGGTGAGCCGCACACCGTAAACTGAAAACTAATAGGCTTTAGGCTGCAGCTTACAGTCTACTTCTTACACTTGAACGATATAGATAGCCCATTTTGCAGTCAAATTCAGTTTGAAATCAATTTTGACTTTGCAATCAAAATTTCAGTACGGTTATATTGAATTTGTTCCAGTCAATCGCTTTCTGGTTGTAATTTAGAGGACATTTTCTTAATTAATTCGTGTTTAGCTTGCTTGATTTGATCCAGCAAACCTCTAAGACTGAAATTTTCAACTCTAACTTTTTCTAGACTATTTCCTAATTCCATTATCTTCACCAATTAAACATCAAAGTCTTTCTTGTTTCATATTTGCTAAAACTTTATTATGACTTTACTACGGCAATAATATTTTTATCCTCTCCACTAGTTCTCCATTTGGTTTTTTTTTCTTGTCTTTGTCCACTAAATTTCACTAGGAAGCCGAGCCCCAGTAAACCATTCTTAATTCATTTGCTGTAAGTATTTACTGTAAGTATTCCGACTAGATAAGACTTGAATTCCTTCATCTTTTGGAGCTGAAAACTCTTTTGTGGCCCTGAATTATAGATCCTTCAACCTTTCTTCTTCTGAATGGTCTGAATCATCATACAGTTTTCGGGTTTCTATTTTTCAGTTCCCTCAATTGCTCCATGCTTTCCATATGCTGCTGAATCTGACGTCCTTTGATACCTCGAATAGCTACTTGTGTCTCAAGTCGTTCTAGGAATTCTTCTAAATCTTTACCAATTCAAGTTACCAATTTAAGTAATCTTCAAATTTAGAAAACTTTATGGTTTCCTCGGAATTTTTTGATTCAATACCATCGTTAGCTGTTCAAATGTTTAAGTTCTGCTAATTGGCGTGAAATCCAGTTCTATCTGCTCGTATTGCCCTTGAATCCGTAATCTGATTTTTCAACTTTAATGCGACATGCAGTTTGCAGCTATTCACATTGTGTTTTAGACAGGCGACTTACAATGTACCTAAGGTAAATTGTGACTAAAAAGTAGTGTTTTTGAACTAATTGTTGAATGGATTGTCAATCTTTCTTCTTTAATTTTTTCTTTTAATTGAATAATTATTTTTCCAATATACGAAATAGTATTATATTTTGTTAATCTCACAGAATAGAGGTTTCTTTAAAATATTTTTTAAATATAAAAAATTCAAAAGTCCATTATTAATATTCTTATATACTAAAAGAACCATATTAATAGTACATTGAAGCAAACCCTTCAATATTGAATCAAATCGACCTAACTACTCTGTTGAAAGACTCGCAGACTCACAAAAAAGACACTAAAAACAGACACTAAATAATTCCTAGAAAGTGAAGCTAAGTATGAGAATCCTCAAATGAATAATTTGCCTCTCTTTTCAAAAATTAAACGGCCTCAAATTAGCCTTTCTTTATACCACATTTTTACCCAACAATAAAGGAAGCAAAAAATGTAAAAAAGAATGATTTTGCCCAGGATCGAACTGGGGACGTTTTGCGTGTTAAGCAAATGCCATAACCGACTAGACCACAAAACCATTTCTGATATATTTTGTTAAAACTTGTATGAAAAAGAACTTACTGCCTTTTCCATTATAACATCTCCGACGGTTTTCAGTCTCTTTCTTGTGTGCGGGCCATTTTTATGGGAAGAGTCTCAAAAGACAATCTCACTGGAAAATAGTACTGGTGTACCGAAGTATTACTTTATATACCAAAACAACTTCTTTCTTGTTTGATTTTTGAATACTTATATTCATACATAGTTTATTAACTGTAATGCCAATTTTGCACCTAATCTAGAATCACCGTACTCTAATCCATACTAAGGGCGTATATTTCGCAGCTGCGCGGAATAAATCCACGTAATGTTCAACTTTGTCACTAGAGCTCAGGCTATCTCCAATCATGTATTAACATGTTCAGTAGCGTTAGCTGTATTGGTAAGCATTTCTTCATTAATCCAACTTTATACCAATGGAGCATGGTCAATCAATTCCACTAGCATTTCTAATATAAAAGCTCATGCTTCATTGAAAAATTCATATCAATATGGAGCTAAACGTAATAAACCAAAAGAAAATTCAATGATTAAATTTGATCTTGATGCTGATTTAACTCCATTATTTAATTGGAATACTAAACAAATATTTGTTTATTTAACAGCAGAATATCCTGGTAAAACTGATGATGCTATTAATAAAGTTACTTATTGGGACAAAATAATTGAATCAAAAGAAGAAGCTATATTGCATTTATCAAATCAAAGAGCTAAATATTCAGTTTGGGATGTTGAAGATTCATTTAAACAAAAAACTGCTAATTTAACTTTAGAATGGAATGTTCAACCTCATATAGGTGCTTTAGTTTATGGCAAAACTCAAACTACAACACCATTTACTTTTGCTGGAGTTCAAAAGAAATCGGCTTAGATTTATTAGTAATATATATTTACATGCTATTATTTACAAATGCTAATTTCTAAATGTTCTGTGTAATGCTCTTAATGTTCTTATTCTGGTCTCATTAAATGATTCTTGTCTATCAATTGGAGGTGGGATTACTTTATTCATGTGGGCTCTGAATACTTTAAATCTTATTTTAGACGACTCAATGAGTAATATAGCTTCCATTGCTGAAGGGTATTCATCCATTAATTTGAAAAGTTTCCGTTTATCGTCTTTACCATGGGCCATTAATCGGTAATATATGAGGTTTCCTAAATACAGACTTAACTTATTGACAGTTTTAATTCTTCTTTCAGGTATGAAGAAGATTTCTGGTTTATTGAAGACAAAATCAATATCCCAGTTACCTACTTTAGGGAATCTTCTCTTCAACTCGGTGAGTTTCTTATTGACGCTGCTTTTAACATCATACATTTTAGGAAATTCAGATACTAATTTCAGAATATCTTCAACGTCATAAAATTCATTAAGTAATTTATATCGATTCTTAATAGCTGTTTCTGACATGGTTTTCGATTTTTCAACAATGAATAGCTTATATATGGTCTGGAAATATCTCATTAGTGAAACTTCATTCAAATTATTATCAGCTAAATGTTCATCAATTATCGTTAATATAGGAATGATGGCCTGATCATTAGGTAATTTTAAAAGCTTTTCAATTATAAGCTTATAATCATTACCATTTAACAGAATATTATTCTTATGAGTGATTTCCCATACTTTTAAATATTCAATTGGATTCAGTTCACTTTGGTTTAAAATTTGCAAGTTTAAATTGATCAATTGTCTGAAATCAATGGCTAAATTTCTTGGAACTTTGACTTCAAATTTATAGTGGTGATCTAGTGGGAATTCATCGATATACTTGGTAATAAGCTGATCCAATTCTTGAATCCCATTGTTAATTAACGATTTGGCCGCTGGTAATTTATTTAATTGTCGATAAAGATTACCCATTTGCTTATAAATCAAGATTCTTAACGTACTAGGCATTTGATTATTTAAACTATGTCTTAACTGAGTTAAGAATGACACTAATAAATCGGCCTTTTCTGATTGACTTCCTGGTGTACTAGCAATATATGATGCTACCATATTACATAAATAAATTGAATTATCAACTATATCGATTTTAATAGACTTATCCAATCTTACTTGATTCTTATCAGGTTCTAGAATCAACCCGTTTGCTTCAAAAATCGATTCTAAAAGTCTCTTGGAATTATTGAATCCTTCACCTTTATTCCCATCTAAAATTAAAATAGATTTGAAAATAAATTCATACGATCGAATACTTATGTCGACATTATGCTTGATCATCTCTTTATAAATATCTAAATTCTTTTGGTGGAATGTTACATCATCCTTTTGGGAATTATACTTCATCATTGGGATATAGAAATCTTCTATGGGTCTTAAAGTATTGGTAGCTTCTTCCAAATAAGATTCAGATACCTTAATTTGATCTCTTGCTAGGTAGAATTTAATGACTTCAATGTAGACTGCTGATAAATTACTGGTTATTTGACCATTTTTGAATTTCCCAATTATAAAGTTTCTCCTGGAATCTATATAATTCTTCATATGTCTATCTTCAAAGTCCCTGTACCAGTATCTGTAGTTTTTAAGCTGAACATTAAATATCTTTCCACTCTTTAATGGAACGAGAGATGAATGATGTGCTTCAAATATTGTTCTTTCAGCTAATTCATATTGATTAAACCTGATATATGCTCTTATAATTGCACAATAAATATTCTCATCCATTAAATTTAAGCTGGATTCAGAAATCATTTCTTTAACTAGCTGGATTTCGTTGAATGCAAAATTATCTTCAAAATATTTGATCAATTCAACTATAGTTTTGGCGTCAATTAATTCTATTTGCTGTTCATTCTGCTTAGTTAAAGTCTCTTTAAAGAATGAGAATACTTTATTAGGCTCAAGTGATCTGAACTGAACTCTGAAAATTAACATATAAAGACTTGAAATCTGTAAGTCTTTATTCTTCATATTTGGTAATACTTTCACAAATGATTCAAATATCGACTCTGCTTCTTTAAATTCTTTCTGTTTAATTCGTGAAATCATTAACGCTGCAAAAATACTTGGCGTAGGAACAATTCTTCTCTTCTGTAATTGGGCGAAAAGCTTATCAACATCCTCTTTAGCTCCTAAAGAAGCCAATGCATTCATTACTATAGAATAATGAACATCATATGGCAATTGTCCTTTCCCATACATGTTTTCAAACTCATTTTGAAGTTGATTCCAATTCCCTTGTTTGGCACTGATTTTCAATAGTATAACTAACTGATCATCATGATTTAAATTTGGATGGGTTTTATATAATTCAAGAGCATCTTGAAATCTTCTTGAATTGAATAATGCTATCATTGAATAAGTCAAATCTTTGGTTGTTAGAATATCGTTAAACTCTTGTTTCTTTTGTGAATCAAGTTTCGTTTGCCTATCAAGTTTGGCTTGCCAATACTTTAGAGAAATATGGGGCATTTTCTCGTTATTAACCTTTAACAATGTGGTTAGGAAATTATAAAAATACTCTTTCTTAAGGAATAACTCTTGAAACATATCTTCTATAGTACTTAAGGACTCATTTTCTATGCAATCTGAAAGAAATCGTAGTGAATTCTGATATGGTAAATGCTCAGGTAAATCAAGTAAGCAATTTCTGTCTTTAGTTGATTCCAAAAGTTTTAGAAAAGTATATATAATGTATTGTCTGTCTTTTGGGAAGCTTATTAGTCCTTTTCTGAGGAATACTGCAAGCATCGTACGTTTTTCATTGATAGAAACCTGATCTTTTAAATATTTAGCGATATTATCGTAATTGAAAAGCTCTTGTTTATGGGAAAATTGTAAAGTTGATGCCAATGTATCACACCATTTCTTATTAGTCAATTCTTTCTCTATCATAGGTATCACCAAACTCTCATATTGATCATAACTTCTGGTGTTAATAAGAATATGAGTGAAAATTTCACGTTTCTCAAGCAACTTATGCTGAAGAGTACTTAAATTGGTTTTTGACTCGATATTTTTGAATGCCTTTTTCCATATATGACATAGGAAATCCAAAGCTTCCTCGTCATTGTCTGCAGATACGAAATCGATTAAGTAATTGAACGTTAAAGATATACTCTCAATATCATCAGAAGTCAATGGAAGATTGATCTGTCTCAATAAATGTCTCTGTCTTTCAGGCTGGGATAGTATACTATCTGTGAATGTATAAGGCGTATTGACCCTATATCTGACTCTTTTTGGTTGTTCAATTGTACCATTAGCTATTTTAGAACTATGATAATGGAGTTGGTGATTATGAATCAATGTAGAAGAAAAGCATGCAATGTGTTGATACGTATTCCTTTGAAAGGGAACACCTCCAGATATCCTTCTATATAGTCGAAGTCTATAAAAGTTCGACAACAGTCGTATCATGGAAATATGTGAATATACAAGTGAAAATTGGTGGTAGTTTTGACTCGCGCAGCTCATCGTAAGACTACATCGAAAGGTTAGAGAGGCACTGGAGACAGAGAAAATTTATTCAAATATACATAAAAGAAAAGTAAAATATATCAACGTTTCATCAGAGTCATTAAATCAGTATTTTGGTTTGTAGTCAATGAAGCAAGCTTCTCGTACAGTGTGAATATTAGGAGATCATCATTGAAACGTCAACTTAGAAGGAGTTCGAAAATTCCTAAAAGCTAAATATGTTAGTATTACCATATTGGGTACGTTAGCACTTTATGCTATTGGCATAAGTCTAAGAATCTTTCAGTAACGACATTCATCAACTCTTATCAATCAACAGCTCATAATTTGTACACAGAACTGCGACTCCTCAATTGTACAAAGGGATCAATAAGCCATATGTCCGCCCGGTCGAATGTTTCATCAGCAAGAACTCAATAACAACTCAATTGTACATACATTTACTAATTGTTAGTATTATCAACTAATATAACAAGCTCATACAAGGCTGAAACTTAACGAAATGCAGATGTCAACCCGGAAAATTCAGTTGGAACAATTGGTAATGCAAATAATCATAGCTTGGTAATTTTAAACATACTTATACTTTAATCTTCTTTTATGTAGATTCAAATAATGATAGTTTTTTTTGAAAATTTTTTCTTTCTTTCTCATTATTTGTTGGTAAAGACACTCCTTACAAAAGCCTATACTATTATACAGTGTATAGAGTAATCGTATCTATTATAAATCTATACATTAATGCCAAAGAAACTGATCTTTACAACTACAGTAAATGCGGCATGAGCTAAGCCAAGTCCTATCATAAGAGTTAAATATAACCTTCTTTGACGATCAGGATCAGATTCATTAAGCAACAATGAATTCTTTTCAAGTACTGGACCAATCTTGGATAAATTACTTAATCCTGTAATTGCTCCACTAATTAAAACAATTATCCATTCAAGGACATTCAATAATGTATGATGTTTACTATTGCTAATTAAAAGAACAATTAAGACATTGATGATGGTGATTGGGAACCATAATACATTAGTGTATCCATAGATTGAAATTAATTTAGTTAAGGAAAAAGTTTGGGGGAATTTGAATATCCATGTACATACAACATAAAGTGTGGCAGGAACAAAGATATTATATCCATAAAATAATGCAATGGAAAGTGTAAGTAAATCAAAATCATATTCGTATTTCTTTTCTTTACTGGAATGAATAAATTGGGAGAGTAAATTTGATCCGGTTGAACTTACAAACATCAAGAAGATTAAAGTTCCTGTTATCCATATGAATCCATATAATTCAGCCACGTCATCTTGCTCTTCATGGACTGGTGATAATGATTTATTTAAGGGATTGATTGCACTTTTAAGTTTCTGGAAGAAATCTTCAGTATTTAAATCAAAGAACCTTCTATAGAAGTTTATTTGAAACATATGTGATTTACCTGGATCTGGCAATTGTGGCTGTACCACTGGCTGTTGTTGACTTGAATTTGTGTATGGAGATTCTACATCTGAGTTGTTAGTACTAAACGTCACTGCAATGCTATATTTATTACATACCATTCCCAATCAAATCTTCATCTTGATCAATTAAAGAATTCTATACCGTTAGTTATGCTCCATTCATACTCGTTGTCTTTCTATCTCGTACATACGTTTGCTCCATCAATATTTTGGTATCGTGACATGTTAAATTGATGAAATAAATGCTGCGAACTGTCAACTCTCAGCTTCTTAATGGATTCTTTGATTTCTTTACTGGGTTAACAACTTGTTGATTACTAAACTGTTGACCGAATTGTTGATTTTGGAAATAAGTTTTCAGGGTAGCTCTTAATGCATCAAATTGAAGGAAATTTTCCAGTTTAATTGGACTTGTTTCAATGACTTTATCACTTTCAATACTTGGCGAATTATGATTTGAATTGGTTTGATATTTAAAAACTTTACTGTTATCCCAGTCTTCTGAGTAAAATGAACTGTTGGCTGATGTATTCATGTATCTGCTTATTGTAGCTGTTTCTGCTCTTGTATTGTTGAAGGTGTTGACACTATAAGTATTTATTACTTCATCAACAGTATCCGATTTATTTCCACTGGTTTGATCAGAAGATCGATTACTCAGTAAGAAATTAGTTGTATCAGAAAATGCCGTGAATCTATTTCCAGCATTCATTTCAGGAGGATATAGTTCTGGATCTTTTACGTAACCTTTAATAATTGTTGCATTGGAATTGGAATCGGAACTAGATGATTTCATAATATCTTGGATTTCCAGAGGAATAGACTCGTGTTCATCTTCATTATTTAGTAATTGCTTTTCTTGTATTGTTTCTTCTGGTTGGGGTTCTAATTCTTCAAGTAAAGTTGAATTATCTGGGGATGCTGTCAATTGGTCTCTTGATTGTACTTCATGAACTTTGGTTTCTGGCATCTGTGTAAAGAAATAAGCACCAATTAATGCAAATATGCCCAATGCTAAAAATACATACTGTTTCACTAACTGGAAAGATAACGGTAATATCAACGTCATGGTAGCGTTGATAATCCAACTCATACACATGCAAACAGCCGTACCTTTAGCTCTAGCTTCATCAGGAAATATTTCTCCAGTATAAACCCAGCTAACGGATGTTATTAACGAGGAATATACTGATATCAAGAAGAAAAATAATGCTACTATAGCTGAAGCTGGTTCTTTTTCAAGTACCCAATTGAAAGGTGAATCAAAGTCGGCCATATCTAAAGGCTTTGCAAAGAAAAGCAGCAATATGAATATTGTTATAAATGTTAAACCAATGACTGAAATTCCATAAGTCATGAAATCGACTCTTCTAGCATCATCTAATAAAAGCACTGGTATTAACGTTAAAATTCCTAGGATAATGTATTGAGTTGAAACAAATATCATTTGGATATTTCCTTGTAATCCACACATACTGCATAAGTAGTCGAAAAAATACATCAATGTAGTCACACAAGTCAATTGGATGAAGAAATGTAATATTATACCAGACCAAGTCTCTCTCCAATACTTTCTGGAAAATAAGTCTCTATACTTACAGTATCTGATTCTATTGCTTTTAGTATATGCTCTTGTGACGTATCCCCTTTCGTTAGAGTCTTTCTTAGACTTTTTAATTGTTCTGACTCTCTCTAAGATTTTTGCAGCCTCAACCCATTTGGATTTTGATGCCAACCATTTAGGCGATTCAGGCAATACAAGAGTCAAAACCAATTGGAAAAATGATGGGAAAAATCCAACTCCCCAGGAGTATCTATAGGTACTAAAGTTCTCTGTATGTTTCTGTAAGAAATAGCATAGAAAGTACATACTGAAGGTGCCAGACGTGGTGAATAAATGGAAGAATGAAATGCATGAACCTGTTTGGTTGGGCGGGAATAATTCTGAAATGTAAACTGGAACCAAACAACTAATAAATCCAATGGAAACGCCTTTTAATGCTCTTCCTAGAATAAGTATATAGATATATTCCAGAGTTACTACCACTATACATCCTAAAATCCATAACGTATTTGAAATCTGGAAACTGATTATACATCCAAAAGCATCACAGAATGTTCCACACAATACACAGCCAACTAAATGTTAATATCTTGCCAATTGATAAATAAATCTATAACATACTAACCGCACCAATAGCATTACTGGCTGCTAAAAGTGCTTGTTCCCTTTTCAGAAGGACTCCAAAATAATCATTAAAAGGTTCTGTTTTCAAAAATGCACTCAATGAAGATACTTCGGAACCTATCATAAGTCCTGAAAGGGCAATGATTACCATAATAAGATTTTTATTGTAAGTATGTAACTTCATTTTGTATTTGTGATTGCAAAAAAGTTCGCAACTATTTTAATCGCATTTTTTGATAGATAACTGATTTGTTAGTTGTTAGCACTTTGTAGTGTATATGTGTTATTACAGTATTTAATTGAAATTAAGGTGCTTCATAGTTTAATTGTATTTTTCTGGTAAGTAACAGAAGGCTGTTGGGTGACAAATCAAAATGGAAATTGACGAATTGGAATATCTAAATCTAGATATAGATACCACATCCAAAGAGAAACCTAAAAGTCCCGGATTTTTCTCTAAACAAACACTATTGCATTCCCCAGTATTTTCAAATATCTTTACGAAATTCTATGTATCCAAGTTTAAAAAGATTTCCAAAATACGAGGATTATCCCTACAAGACGATAATGATCAATATATAGCGCTTCAAGAAGAAGATTCACAATTTGGCGTGTTTAATGACGATGATTTACTTTTAAATATGACGCAGTCACAAGAATCCAAACCACAAGAATTACATAATGATCCCGATGTTGATATAGATAAGAAAAATGTTAAACTTCAAACCATTCCCATAATAGTGAAAAATAGTTCCTTGCTCGTCGCAGGATTGCATTTCCCCTTTAATTCATCGGTCAGGTCTTCTTGTGTTATAAAAGGGATCAGAAATGAACATACTCAAGAAGAGGATTCCCTTTTAGTATCGTTGAAATCGGGATTCTTGTTGCTAATCAGAATATTCTACGTTCCTTTTACATTCCATGATAATGATTATAATGAAGATTTTAATGATACAACATCTAAAATAGTTTTCAAGCCATTTGTCGTACAATGGTGGGATACGTCCAGCAAACTCCAATACCCTACGATATTTTCATCAGGTCAAGATTTGCTTTCCCATTGCTCGGGATTAGCTGTGGTTTCTACTTCTTTTAGTGGGGCTTTCAGGATATATAACTGTAATCATACTAGTCTAGGAGTGATATTCCAACCACATTATAATGTTTCCGTAAATGGTACACTTCTACATTCATGTTTTGCTCAACCAATAAAAGGTAGTATATTAGATAATCATGTTATGTTCCTTACAATGGTTTTCACTACAACTTCAAGATTAGAATTGAATCTTTATGGTTGGACAACAACCGAACCTTTGCATCAAAGTTTATCTAAATCTACTTTACCATTGCCGGCCACTTTCCCATTACCGATCTTTATAGTATCCTTGAGCAATAATGGGAGTTTCTTATTTGTAACTCCTGATGAATTCCTAGTAATAACTGTTCATGATATCACATCTGCTGAGTATAATTTTAAGAGATATAAGTATGAAGGATCTTTTCCTACTAATTACTATTATTCAAAAGCTGGAATTTTATCTGATTTAAGTGAACCCGGTATTGATGAAGTCTTAATTTCTTCAGATAATGGTACAATTTATTCTGTGATTGTCAATAATTCTAGCATTTTATCTGTTAAGCCTATAATTCGTATATCAGATCCGATTTCAATTTTCACCTTAGAAGTAAAGAAAGATGGCTTTGAATTAATCTATGGAAGTGATATGGGATTAAACAGAAAGTTATTAATTGAGTCACTATTTCAAGATATTGATATTACAGAACAGGTCCCGTATAGTCAATCGTTATTACTTAATAGTTTTAAAAATTGGGCACCAATTCTTGATGTTCAAATAATTGATTCATTTAAATCGAGGAATTCATCCCAGAATTCTAAACAAGAATTTTGGTGTATTTCAGGAGTAGGTAAAAGATCTAGGTTAAGCCATTTGCGATATGGTTATTCTATTGTAAGAATAACAGATCCATATGAAAGCCTTCGAAAAGTAGAAAAGATGTTTCTCATTAATATTCGTGGGACAAAATATATTACTTGTAGTCTTTCATTTGAAACTGTATTTTTGGAATTACAATCAGAGAAGGAAGATGAACTAATTGAAGTGAATGAAGCTTCATTGATTTATGAGTCGCTGACTTTGAGCATGAAAATGTTAGATGAAGATACTGTTGTACAAATCACCCCTGATTCGGTAGTTTTGACGACTATAGAAAAGACCTTATTCACTAAGACTTTTGATGATAAGCTAATATTATTTGCAGATTCATTTGATACTGTAGCAGTTATTTGCTATCAAGATGAAAGTATGAATAATGATTATCAAATAGAAATCTTTCAAATTTTCCCCAAAGAAACCGAATTCAGTAATATTCTAGAAAATCTCCATAATATAACATTAAATTATCAAGTTTCACTTATAAAGTTACTAACAAGAAAGCTGGAACTTTACTTGATTGTAGGAAGTTTTGATGAGAAATTTGAAGCTTATCACATTAATGATAATGAACTCGTAAAAGTAAATGAAATCAACCTTCCTGATTATTTGAATTCTTATCAATTCAGTATAAATAATCCAAGTTCAGTCCCTGAAGATGTGTTATTAACTAGAGACGAAAAGTATTTACTAGTAGGAACCAAGGATGGCTGTTTATTTCAATTTAAATTCACTGATTCTGATGAACTTCAATTAGAAGATTCATATAAATTAAGTGATATTAATATTCTGCTTTATCATGCTGAGGAAAATACTGGGAATAAAGTTTTAATAAGTTGTAAATCATTGTGGTTAATTGATTTTGATCAATCTAGGCTTCCTGAACCAGTAATCTTTGATGAGAAAAATGATAAGTTCGTAAGAGGAATCTTACCGATTGAATCAACCAAAGATAATAAGACTGGTGTACCTTTATTAATTGTTAGGGATGAAGGATTATCGGTTGCTAATATATCTGATTTTAAAATTCCTAATGTTAAACAAGTTAATTTAGGCGACTCGGCTAAGAAATTTATTTACTTGTCATATTTATCAGTGTTTGCTGTATTGTCTAATTCTAAAGATCCAGCTGCTAGAATAAGATATGTTGATAGAAAATCATATAAAATGTTACCACATACAGAAGTTTTCCCTAAAACCAAACATCCTAATGATGGAAAAGATCATATTTTTGCACCTGATGAAATTCCTATTACGACTAAAATATGGTCTCTTGACAAATTAGGTAAAAGTTCTAAGAAATTGTTGGTCGGTTGTAACAAATCAGGCACTGGTACATTTAAAATCTTGGATATTATTAAATCATCTTCGAGCGATAACAAAAAATCAATTAAGGTAACTCAGTTAATTGAATTTGAACATAAAGATCCTATAACATGTATTGAACAAGTCGATGCTACTATTGTATTTTCAAGTGGTTGTTCGATTTATTCAACGGTTTATAATACCGAAGAGAAAAGGTTGAATCCTGTTAGCTGTCTTATAACTTTAGGAAGCGATATAAGCTCAATTATTGTTAAAGATGATAAATATGTAAGTGTAAGCACCAAACTTGATTCAGTTTATTTGTTTGAATATGTTGATGGTAATTTTAAGAAAGAATTGAATGTAATTGTATCTGATCCAACTCCAAAAGCCATTGTAAATCATTCAATGCTTAATTCTAATATTGTTGTAGCTGATAAGTATCATTCGGATGTGATTGTTTTAAAACAAAAAGATAACCATTTTGAAGTAGAAGCAGAATTCAAGGCTCGTGGTGTTCCAAGAGTATTTAATGCTAACTTCGATTATTTCTGGTCTATCGAGGAATCATCAATTGAAGATAATTTAAGAATAGATGAAACTGCAAATAAAGGAAATAATAATAGTGTTATAACTGTAAGTGTTGATGGAGAAATCACACTTTTTAAAGAGATAAGTATTAAAAGCAAAGAATTTAATAACTTAAAGCAAATTTTCCATTTAGACGACAATGATAATCTGTTATCATCATCAACACAAATTTGGGACGCCCCATTTTTAGATAAAGTTACAGGCAAAGGATTAAAGTCTATTAACAAACCATACTTTAGGAATAAAGATAATAAAGTAGGATTGATAGACTATGATTTAGATGAAGTATCAAGAGTTTGTCCTCCATACAGTTCGTTATAAAAGATTAAGTTCATTAATATCGTTGAATTTAAGTATATAAAATAAGATATAAAAATAACCATATTATTGGTTTATGCAAATGCTAGGTATCTATTCTTTGTCATCATCATCTTTCTCTCCTATTTCCTCTTCTTCTCTTTCACCTTCATTCTCTTCTTCCTCTTCTCCTTCTTCAATCTTTAAACTCTCAGAAAGCTCTGTATTAGTACTTCTTTTCTTTAATCTCTCCTGTCTGTACTTAGAAACTCTTGAAGTTGTACTCTCTTCACTATCATTAGCTCCTCTTAATTCTTGTAAAAGATTCCTGGCTCTGCTTCCTACATTCTTTTCAGATGAGTCCAAATCATTTTGATCCTGTTCAAGATTAGGAAGCTCTGTAGATGAACTACCAGGAGTCGGTGATGCTAATTCTTCTTGAGAATCCAGACCTTCTGATTGTTTCTTTTGTGCTTCTAATAAATGCTTTCTCATTAAAGCTCTCTTTCTAGCTGATGAAGGTTCATTTCTAGCAGGTCCTGCAGCTTTTAATTTTTCTAACAATGAATCCATGACATCATTTTCGTTTCCGGCTTTATCATTACCTTCATCATTCAGTCCATCATTACTATTATTTTTCTTCTGTTGAGCTTCAAGCAATTTCTTTCTTTGTTCATATAATTTCAATTCTTCTTCTCGTTTTAAGTTTTCAACTTGAGCTCTCTTAAAATCATTAATAAAGTTTGAAAATTTAGAAATGAATGAGTTTCTTATAAATGGATCAGTTGGATCTTCTCCAAAATATCTCATTAGTTTATCAAATTCTTTGAAAGTAAATCCTGATTGATCATTCAATAAATCACTCTTTCTTTTAGCTTTTGGTAAGCCTGGTATAACTACTTTCAAAACTCTATCATTGGGGTGAAATTTAGAAACATCACTCAAGTTTCCAATATCAATAGAACTTTGAACATTCTTAATGGATTGAACATATTCCCTACAATCATTTTGAATTCCTTCAATTGAAAATTTATTGATTTGCAAACATTTAGATAATTCGTCAATAAATTTTAATAATTCAGGATACTGTGATCTAATAATTTTTTCAACATAATGTAAGAATGTCATACTATTTTTATCATCTTTCATAAAACTTAATCTTTGTAAAGAACTTAATTTAAAACCTTGAGCTTGTTTTGTAGAATCATTCATATAATTACCAACAGTTAAAATGATTTCGAAAACTCGTTTCAAGTATTGAGAATTCTTAATACTATCAACTGCATCATCAATTGATCTTAATTTGCCCATTAAATCTTCATAATCTCTTTCATATGTAGCAATTAATTTCAAAGCTCTAATTCTAGATTTCCAATAATGTTGTAAATTATACATCAATTCCAAATAAACTCTATCAGCTCTTTGTAATTCTGAAGGATCCTTTTCTGGTTTACCAGGGTTTTCAACTTTATAATCTGTTGAATATGGTTCGAAATTTCTTGCTAAATTATTAGAAATTTCTACAATTTCCTCTTTACCAAAGAATTCTAATACTGCTATATTAGTAATGACTTCTTTATCACATCTCAATGCTTTACTGACTAATTCACTATCAGATAAACTATTAAATGAATGAAGATTAATACCAAATTGTTGGGAAATATCTCTCGACAAGAAAGAAATTTTATCTATATCTTCTTTCTTCTTAGTGGCAATTTTCTTGATTTCTTTAGCAGCAAAAATTAATTCAATTTCATCGAAAACACCTTTATCAAGTAATTCATTAGCAAGAGTATAAGTCTTGGATTCCTTCCAAAATGATTCAGTTGAAACATCATCAAATTTCTCCCAATGTAATTGTTTCATCTTCTTTCTTGGTCTTGGGAAATTATCGAAAGGTGAAGGTGGGGTTGGTTCCTTAATTACTTCAAGTTTCTTCACATCAGGTGATTTAGCACTTGGTAAAGGTGGTGGTGGTGGTACAGGAGAAACCGATTTGCTTCCTGCCATTCCAAGAGGTGGAGGTGGAGGTGGAGGCGGTGGTGGTGGAACTCCTTTTCCTCCTAATGATGGTGGTAATGGTGGTGGCGGCGGCGGTGGAGCACCTCCAAGTGAAGGAGGCAAAGGAGGAGGTGGCGGTGGTGGTGGTGCAGATGATTTACCATTTTCTGCAGAATCATTCTGTTCTTTTGCATCTTCGAACTTCTCATCGCTATCATTGCTATCGTTAGATTCATTAGGATTCTTATTCATCTTAGAACTCAACTCATTTAAGAAACTAGGATTCATACCACCAATTGTAGTATTTCTATTATTTTTATAGCCTGAAGGTTTTGAAGAATGTTTAACAACTTCATCATCATCCAATCCATTTGAAACTTTTCCTGTAGCGTATTTGGCTTCAATTTTACTGAATATACTGGATCTTGATTTTCTTGGAGATTTAGGACTCTTCGTTTGATTCATAGCCACTAATTTTTCTTGTAAAGAAGCTTTCAATCTCTCAACTTCTTCCAATTCTTCTTGGATTTTAGATTTAATAGAATTATCAATATTAGAACTAGAAAAATCAATTGGATTTAAATCACCATCATTCATATCAAAATCAATATTGAAATCTTTGAAATTATTTTCTAATTCTCTTAATCTTTCCATAGCTAAATATTTTTGCCTTGTAAACATTGCACTATTATTAAATTTCATAATATCATTTGATTCATTTTGTAATGATGATAATTTCTTTCGAAGAGAATCCAATTTTTCCAAATCATCTTTTTTAGCAGCTCTTGGTTTTCCTTTTGGTACTGGTCTAGGAGAAGGTGGGATAAATTCAGGCTCACTTTGTTCATCTTCACTTTCATCATCAACCATATCATCAGGCTCAATATCAAGTTGTTCAAGAGTTGGAGGTTTTGGTTCATCTTGATCTTTTGAAGGATCTTCATAATTTTCAAATTCTGTCATTTCTAATTCCCTTGCCATATTTTCAATATCAGCCATTTGATCTCTTAAAGCTCTTAATCTCAGACTTGGTTCAATTTGAGTACCTAAAGATCTATTTTCCAATTTATATTCTGCTTTCTTTCTATGAATTTGTTTCTGAAGCTTTTTGATTAAATTTTGATTGGTAGTTTGAACTGACAAGGTTGTTTTACCATCACCTTTTTTACTTTCAAATTGTGCATTATTTAACATTATTAATAATTCTCTCATTTCTAATTCTTGTTGTTGCTTTTCAGCTAAATGTTTCCGTTTTAAATCTTCTAATTCACCAGTTAATTCTTCATTCATTCTTCTGGTTCTTGATAAAACAGTTTCTTGTTCTTTAACCTCATTAGTTAAATTTGTAATTAATCCACCAGCTCCCATTGATAATTGTCTTGACATATCATCACGTTCTGCAGTAGCTTCTTCTGCTAATTTCTTATATAGTTTAACTTCATTAATAGCTTTCCTATACATTTCATCAGTACTCAAACTTGAATATAATCTATTAATAGCAATCCCCATTGCTGAATCACTTTCAGTAGTATGAGCTAATGTAACATTTTGAATTAATCCATCAAATAATCTTAAACTTCTAACAAGTTCTTCATTATCATCTTTTTTCTCGATTTGATTTAAATATAAATGTTGTAATGCACTTACAAAAAAACCTTGACCTTCACTATCTTTAACATTATTCCATAAAGATTTAATTAAATCAACTGGATTATTAAAATCAAGGTTTTCATCTATTTGATCATTAGTACGTAATTCATGAGTATCCAGATCAGCTGTATCTAAATATTTATTACACTGTTGAGTCAATCCATCAAAATTTAATTCTTTAAATTTTGAAATTAATCTATCCAAACCAGCTGATAAAAATTGAGCTCTTAAATGGACACGAACTCTAACATCAATACCATTATCAATTATAGTATTAATTAATAACATTGTACTAAGACAATATTCTAATAAATGATTTTCTAAATTAGTATGAGCATTAGTATTACCGTCACTTCCAGCATGAGCCGATTTTAATTCTTCACTTGCACCTACTAAAGAATTTAAATATTTACCTCTCCCATCAATAGTTTTTTCAACTAATTTAATCCATAATTCAAATCGTTTATATTTATCCTTGACTGGAGGTTTCCTCACTAATTTTTTCTTTGGTGATCTAGTACTAGTACCCATATTATTATTTAATGAATTAATGGTTTCAAATTCAAAGTAAGGCTTATTAGGAATTGAATCTAATGCTTTTAAAATCTTATGATATTGACCTTGAGAATCATCCAGTAAATTACTACAATAATATGCTATTATAAATGTCAAAGATTCAGCAGCAATTTTTCTAGTTAATATTCTTGGTGATAATAAAGAACCTGATACTGCACTAACATATAAATTAACATCAGCTTTAATTCTTTCAGCACCCAATCTTTGATTCATCATTGATTTTAAAGCTTTTAAAGTATTAAATTCTTTATCAAAAATTTCATCATTAATATCATTAATTTCAACCTGATTAATTGAATCTTGAATTTTAATTAAAAATGCCGATAATAATACATCACCTTGACAATCAAATATAAAACTTCTAACCCAATCAATAGGCTCAGTTCTTAATGATACCCATAAATTCTTTAATTGATTTGAAGTTATGGTTTTTGATAATAATTTTTTTGTATAAGATTCAGGAGTTGCATTTTCTTCTTCATTTTTAACAGCTCTTTCTTGACGTCTTTGTTCAGCTAATGCATCTTGATTAATTAACATCCATTTTTTATCAGGATTATAATTAATCATTTCTTGTCTTGCTTGAGGAGGTAATGATTTAAAATCTCGTCTCTCCATTAAAACTCTAAACATTCGTTCTATTTCGTATGCCAGTGAAGGTTTTTCTAATGGAACAAATGAATTATTGGCGGTTTCGTTAGTGTTGGTTAATGATAAAGAAGGTCTTGAAATTATTGAACTTGTAGTTGATTTTCTTGATAATGCTGCACCTCCTTGATATTGACTTGAATTATTATTACTATTTACATGGGGAGGCAATGAAGAAGTTGAAGGCAGTGGTAATTGTGGTGGTTGTTGCTGTGGTGGTAAATTATCATTAGAATTCCTTAAGATTGATGAAGATCTTGAAGTTTTAGTATCATAAGGATTAGTAACAGTTGCTATTGAATAAGTTGATGCATGTCGATTATGATTTGACGAAGTAATTTGTGAACTTGGTACTATATTAGTAGAACTAAGTGATGCATTACGTCTACCACTTCCTCCACTTAATATACTAGCAGAATCCATCGACGATAGTTCACTACTACTGTCATTTTTATCTTTATCCTTATCTCTATTTTTCCTTAAACTGAATATCGATCCTGACGATGCCCTATTCAATGGGTTGCTATTATTATGAGATGCTGATCTATATGAACTATAAGCTTTTGAATTCTTTAATTCTTCGT
This sequence comes from Yamadazyma tammaniensis, assembly GCA_030566005.1. Taxonomy (NCBI): domain Eukaryota; kingdom Fungi; phylum Ascomycota; class Pichiomycetes; order Serinales; family Debaryomycetaceae; genus Yamadazyma; species Yamadazyma tammaniensis. The sequence goes on along the minus strand of JAJMHK010000011.1, from coordinate 208,892 downwards.
CAATCTGAGGATGTAGTTGAGGATCAGTAGGTCTTCTTCTCATATTATATAGGAGTTGATCTATACTTTATGAACCCTCAAAGTTATGTTATTATTATTAACCTTTATTTGAATATTCTTTTCAATATAATTATTCCAAATAAAATTGATTTAGATCAATCTAATTTTAACACACTTTGAAGTTACAAGTGTTGTCGCTCTTTCAAGTTTCTGGCAGGTTTTTGCGCATCCTGTATGTAAACGCGTCCTTCTGGCGGTATCTGCGGCCAGCCATGCCAAAAGAACTTATTTACTACTAAATGTTGCTGCGTATTTACTAAAGTCTTTAAATACATTATTACTTATTTATTAAATATTTAGTTTAAGTACTCTCATCTATGCTTTCCTGTAGCATTTGTAAAGTATCATCTAAATCATTATTAATTTTTTCAGTAAACTGTTTGGATTTAGAATTCTTTCTAGTTAATCCTTTCAGGTCTTCAAATACTTCAACAGTGTCAGCAAATTCTTCATCTGAATGAGTTAGATCAACTGGTTGCTCAAATGAATTTATTATATTTTTAACTTTGTTCTGTTTTTGAGGGGTTGGTGTGTTTTCTCTAGTACTATGTTCAGCATCTGAATCGTCGTATAAGTCTAATTTACTTAATACTGGTTTAATAGGTGATTGGGAATGAATAGATTTGTGATCTTCAGACGTAGTTTGAATAGATTTGGTGTCGTCGGACTTAATGTCTGGTCTGGATTCTGATTGTGTGTGCTCTGATTGTGTAAGTCCTGTCAGCTTAACAGCCTCATTAGAATTTATTGATGTAGTTTCATCATGTGCTAATAATTTAAAATGAGTTAAATCAACTTCATCTATATTAAGAACATTCACTTCATTAGAATTATCCCAGTATCCAATTTTGCTCCAAAATATCTTTGCTCTTATTACTAATATTATTAAATAGAGCTTTAATGTCTTATACTCGTCTTCGTGTTTTCCATGAGATATTTTATAAAAATTCTTATTAATTAACCTTATTTTAGCAAATAATTCACAGATACTTCTTAATTTAATCAAACAATAATTACAAATTGGGTAATTAATTGATTCTGCTGCATTATCTGGATTTAATAGTTTAACTATATGTAATCTTGAATGTTCTAAATTATCGTTTCTATTTTCTTGACAAAATTCGCATGGATCTTCTAATGCAATTGGAACTGCTGGGACTGTTTCTTCTTGTGAATCGGAGGGTTTATCTGATCCAATTCTTGGAGTGTAATCCAATTTCAAAGTCTCATTTATTCCTTTAACTGGTTCAATAGATATTTTCCCTTCAATAACCAAATTCCAAAAAAGTTTCCCTTTCTGCCACCTATTTAAGAAATTAGTCGATGGAACAATTATACTGTTTTCAATTTCTTCTATCCAAATTTTCTTAAAGAACTTCGAGAGCTTCAAACTATTCAAATCACATTGGAAGGTTGGTGAAATAACCATCGATACAAATTCTTTGAATTCAAGGTAATTGGTGGTATCGTACCTTATAGCTTTAGCTTTAGGGGAGAATAAACTAGCATTAAAATAAGATTCTTCTTCTTCTTCAGTAATGCCATTGTTATTGGATGCAGGCTTTGATGATTCAATTGTTTCTAAAATTTTTTTTAAATCAACTAATTCACTCTGTAAACTACTTATAATATTGTTCTTCTCTTCGATTTCTTCATACAATTTCTTATTCTTTATTTTGAAGTTATAAGTCTCTCTTGAAGCATCACTCACCATCTTATTAGCTTCATCAAATAATGAAGCTGTCAATTCTTCTACTTCAGATTGTAATTTCTTATTTTCTGCTTGAACTTCATCTTTAGTCTTCTCGCTATCATTATACTTGATACTTAAGTCTTGAAATTTGGTATTTAAATCATTATATTTAGATTCGTGATCAGTTAAATTTGTTAGCTTTTGTTTTAATTGATGATTTTCTCGATGATATTGAAATAATTTTTCTTCTAATTCCAGTTGTTTGCTAACAGCTGTAACTAGTTTTGTACTTAACAGAGTAACTTCCTCAGTTAATCTATCTTCAATCTCTGACATATTAGTTTCAGTTTCTGTTTGCTGGCTTATCGCGAACGCACATTTTATTTACTGCAGTTTCACACAGTAATGTATGAGCTAGAAGAGTACACTACTATACAAGGCTCTACAGAGTATCCAAGAATCTATACCGGAATGTATATACAGGAATCTATACAGGAATCTATCAATACAAGAACCTACCTGTAAACTCTCTCAAACGGTCTTGTATCGTTAAAACAAGACCCCCATACTGAATTTACAACTTTTTCAGCTTCTTCTTGATCTTTACAAACAGGATTGGCACTAACACTTAATACAGCTCTTCTCTTTATACAATTCTGGAATTTTTTATCAAAATTAGCTAATCCAGTCTTTTTAATTTCATTAAATATTCTACATTCTCCACTCAATGTTGATGCTCTGATTTCTGTACATGCATGATGTTTTAAATTAGATAAATCAACTTTGAATTTCAAATAATCATATGCATGAACTAATTCATGGGTTAAAATATCTTCTAATTGCCATTTATCTCTTATCCAATTTGAACAAAGTAAGATTCCTAATTCTGGATGGAATCCTCCACCTTTTAGATCATCGCATGGTTCACATTTAATGTTAGCACTTGACAAGTTTCCTCCTAACTTATTTACATGGTCCATCATAAATATAACTGATGGCGAGTACTGCAATACCCAATCTCTGTTTGTAAAGCATTGATCACATTGCTGAGGTAAATACTTTGATCTATAGTCTATTTCAAACTGTGACTTCTCTTCTTCGGTCCCTAAGCCTATTCTGTACGACATACTTCGTCTCCACCATTCAAAGCCCGAAAGCTTTTCCTTAGGGGACACTTGATCAGTACTTGTATTTGAATTACTTGACATAGTGAAGAAAAACGGTGCGCAGAGTATCTTCTTTGTGAGTATCATTATGGTTAATAATATCTGGGTAGCAGCAGCTGATAATCAAATCAGCGTGATAGAGGATTATTTGAAGTCAGGAGAGTATAATTCGAATTCTAAAGATGCTAATGGATACACTCCCATACATGCAGCAGCATCTTATGGACATATTGATCTATTAAAGCTTTTAATTAAGCAAGGTGGTGATATAAATATCCAAGATAATGAAGGAGACACTCCGTTACATCATTGTGAAGATGTTAAGACGGCTAAAGTTATAGTAGAAGAATTTAAAGGAGATTGGACAATTAAAAATGAAGATGGTTTGACTGCTTTGCAGTATAAAGAAGAAGACGATGAGTTCCCTGATCTCATAGCATATTTGAAGTCAGTTAAACAAGGAACGGGCGAAGAGCCACAAGAAGAAGATAAACAAGATACGAGTTTAGCTGCTTCATTACCTTCGCCAGGAGAAGTTGATGGACATGAAATACGATACACCTTACAGAATGAAGAGCAAGGTGAGATTGATGAAGAAAGACGTAGACAAATTGAAGCAATTATTCATGGAGAAAATCCTGAAGAGGCTCTTAGAGAACTTGTTACCAATGCTGTTCACGAAGCACTTAGTGGAGAAGCTGAGCTGAACAAGAAGAGGAAATCATAGTACATACTTTAATAGATAGTAGCGAGAGTGAGTGCCCCACGGCAAAAAGTCCGCACTAACAAAATCGTCGATAAATTTTTCATCTCCTCTTTAAAAGCAAATAAAGATGTTTGATATTAACGACATTTTCAATGCAATTGGATTGACTTTCCTGGATGATCAACCTGTTAAAAAAGCTTATCATCTGTATACTTTAGAAGAATTAGAATCTTATACTATTTGGCAAAGATTCTTACTCAATGATTGGAGATTAGAATTGATCACTCTTGGTTTTACACTTGCATTTGTTGTATTATTCAAATTCGGTGATCTTTATAATACTAGTTTAGTTAAAGGATTCTTGAAAGGTATAAAACCAACTTTAGATGCTAATTTTTTCCAAGTTGGTACTGGTAAAAATGAATTATACGTTAAAGATTCAAGTGAAAACTTTACTAGTTATGCTAGTGGAAGAGAAAATATTGCTAAAGTTAACATTGATTTTAAATTAAGACCAAGACAAAATTTATTTGTGTGGATCTTAGAAGGTATTATGTCTTATTTCACTGAAGCTGTTAAAAAACCAATTGATAAAATTGATATTGTTATTTATCCTTCATTTGTTTATGATAATTTTATTACTGCTGTTGTATCTAAACTTGGTATGAATGATTATAGAAAATTCAATTATTTCTTATCATTGACCAAAACTTCAGATTCTGCTAGACTTCCTGAATCTTTCGTATTCATGAGTGAAGGTAATGAATTTCAAGAAAAAATTTTAACTGATAAATTATCTGAATCATTAGATATTGAATCTGCTTCTTATTTAAGATACCTTTCATTTACTGATCAAGCTACTGAAAGACCTGATAGTCCAGCTGGATTTGCTCCTTTCAGAAGAGTTATTATCTCATTGAAAGTTCCAAGTGGTAAAAAACAATATGAACAAATTAGTAAGACCTTAGAAGCTATTTTTGATATTATCGATGATTTAGCATCTAAAAAAATTGCTTTTAAACCTGAATCATTGAAAAAAGTTGTTAAAACAAGAGAAGTTGAATTAGAAAAAGTAACTAAAGCTCTTGAAGCCGAAAAGCAAGAAGCTCTTGAAGAAGAAAAGGCTAAATTAAAACGTGAAGAAAGAGATAGAATAAGAAAATTAAGCCCAGAAGAGCAAGCTAGATTAGAAAAAAAGGAGCAAGAAAAGAAACAAAAGAAGCTTCAAAAGAAACAAAGAGTTAGAATGTAAACTGGGTTTATGTTTCAAATCAAACTTTTATTTCTATTACCTCGTATATAATCGAATAAGACTTTATCTTTTGCCTGTAAGTTTCCATCCTCTTCCAACTGGTGTATTAAATACTTCTACGATACCTGATCCTAAACAGTCGGCTAATATCCAGGATAAATCAAATCCATAAAAAGGCTTTCTGAAGTTAGTCATTTTAGTATTACCATTTACATCTGATCCTTCCCATCTGTTGAATAAGTTGTCCTCTAATAAATCTTTATGTTTGGACTTACTTAATGTTTTTACAATCCATGATCTTCCTGCATTTATAAGCTTTAGATATGTCCCACAATTTGGGAATGCTAAGGCATATTGAGACTCGATTTCGTTCATATGATTGGATGTTAAGGTTAAAAGTCCCATATCTACTAATGAGGATAATTCTGAATGGGTGAATCCGTCACTTACTGTAATGAACAATGTAGTGGGTTTATCCTTAACAAGCAGTTCGTATTTCTTTAGGATACTGATTTGATTTGAATCAGTTAGTTTCTCAAGCAGTTTAGCAATTTGATTGAAGTAAGTATCTGATTTAGTTAATACTTCTACATTCTCGTATCCGTAAGCCATTTTCCCTGTACTTCTTTTATTGATATTCAGGATTATGGGACTTGCATTTGTTATAACAAATTTCCTGACTTTCCCCTGCCGTATAGCAATCTCGATATTTCTATCTACAAACGTATTACCTTCCTTTTCAAATATCGAATATAGCTGATTGGTGGTAACCAATCCTTGAGGGACCTGATTCATTCTATATTTCATGATATCGGCTTTGGCTGCCATAGATAGTCCAGATAACAGAAAGACCCGTTGCTCCATTGACTCTGACTCATTAGTCTCGTATTTCTTATGTAGCGTTGATGACTCTGACCATTGATTATCCAATATAGTATCAATAGCCGTTACGATATCATGGTTCCTGGAGAGCTGGTAATCTAGTTCGACGTTGTAATCCAGCACTTGTAATTTCAGATCATCATTAGTTGTAACTTCATTATTAAGCTTGTTCTTTATATTCTGCTTGTATTTGGCTTGTGAAGGTAATGAATTCTTCCACGTAGGTTTCTTTGTGGGCGACTTGAAGATGTTTCGTACCGTAGATGTTTTTGCAGCACTGTACCGTAAGTTTGGCATTATCCAGTTGAAGCCAGTAAATAATTATCGCGAGACCATTACTGAGTATATATTGAGTGTATTTACAAGACTACTGTATGGTGATGGTTCTTTTAATTTCTTTTCCTTCTGGAGTGTTAATTAACCATTGAAATTCTCCAGCCTTTTCTATGGATGCAACAGGTTGGTTATTTGTATCAAGAATTCTCATCGCTGTCAATGGAATCTCTAAACCAGATACTTCAAAGCAGTGCTTAACTAAGTAGTCTTTATTTATAGGCAAATCAGCATTAATAGAACTAGCAGAAGGTACTAATTCTCTTACATCTGAGGCATTATAAGTGATCTCCTGAGACTCTAAATTCAATCCACCTGACGAAGACTTCTTAGACTTACGCATAGTATTGAATAGTGATGATAATTCATCAAGTGACATTGCACCTACTTCTTCTTTTTGTTCTATTTGTGGTTCTGCTGGTTGCTGTTTTGTTTCTGTTTCGACTACTCTTTCCGTAATAGGAATTCTGGCACCACTATTCATATAACAAGCAATCTTATTCCCGTATAATCGTTGTCTCATATAAGCTGGTTTAACAGAAACAATATTCCCTTTGATTCCAAGCCCTGGATAATCTTGTAAAAGCTGGACATTTATATTGGATGACGCTTTAGCTGGGGCTTTGCTTAGACGTAAACTCGTTGAAAAACAGCGGCTTCTAATAGTATTTCCAACCATTTCCTGTACAATTTCTCTAAGTTTTTCAATTTTTCACTCGCTTCATTGTAGTGTTCGCACCAATCGCTCCAACTAAATAGCAGCAGAGCATCGCATTATAGTATGAGTGAAGATATTAATAATCTATGTTCTATATGCTTTGTCAATGATTCAAAGTATACGTGTCCGGCATGTGGGACCAAAACGTGTTCGGTAGAATGTATTAAAAAACACAAAAAGCAAACAGACTGTACGGGAACAGTTGATCCAACTAAGTTCATCTCCAAACAAGATCTAGCTCCATTGCATATAAACAGAGATTACAACTTATTGTTGAAATTAGGAAGAGATATTGAAGTAGGGAAATCGGATCTAAAATCTAATGCTAAGAACGTGTTCAAAAGAGGTAATAATTCCAATTATAATAGGAACCATAAGCGCATGAAGACGGATTCTAATGACGAAAGATTGGATGCAGTTCATAGAGTTTATCCTGCAGCAGGCACAGTGATCAAACGACAGAATACCTTGGTGATTTTGGTGCCTGACGGTATGTCTAGAGCTACAAGTAACAAGACTGGCTATGATAAGAAGCAACAGAAATACACATGGACTATTCAATGGATCTTTCATAAGGACGGAAATGTTGTAAAAGATTTCTTGAGTTATAGAGTAGACGAAACCCAAATATTGAAGGAGACCGTCCCCATAAAAGTGTTGGCTAGTGTAGTTGAAGACATAGATAAGGACAAACTATCGTTCTATCTAGGCAATGTCATAAACAAAGATAAGCATATAAAATTAGATCAAACCCAGCTGGTAGCTGAGGTGTTAAAAGACACAATTGTGTTGGAATATCCCACAATCCATATAACCTTAGAAGAATTGGCAGATCCTGTAGATTTAGATAAGGCATATAAAGGTGAAGAAGATTCTGAGTCCGAGTCCGATAGTGACTCTGATCTGGATTCTTCAGAGCTGGATTCAGATTCTGATTCTGACTCTGACTCTGGTTCAGATACAGACTCCAGTCCAGAAGAAGTATCGTCAAAATTGCATGAAAATATAGCATAGTTAGCATAATAAATATCGTTTCGCGATGGATTAAAGCAATGAGCAGTGTATTTAGGAAAGCTAATGAAAGCACTAGAAATGTCAAGGCTACGCTTTTCGTAGGTAACATCGATCCACAAGTCACTGATACTCTACTATACGAATTACTTATTCAATTTGCACCTGTCAGATCCTTGAATCTTCCTCGAGATAGAGTTTTGAAAACCCATCAAGGATTTGGGTTTGTGGAATTCAAAACTGAAAGTGAAGCCAAATATGTCATACAGCTTCTTAAAGGGATCAGATTGTATGGGAAGTTATTAAGGGTACGCCCAGTTGAATCTAAGTCGTTGGTTCCAACTACATCACAGAGAACAAATGTGAATACTCTTGATATTGGTGCTAAGATATTTATCAAGAATTTAAATCCATTAATTGATGAAAAATACCTAATGGATACATTTTCAGGATTTGGAAAGATCAATGAACAACCGATAATAGAAAGAAATGATGATGGTGAATCTAAAGGTGAAGGGTTTATAATATTTAATGATTTCGAAAGCAGTGATAGGGCTATTGAAGCCATTAATGGGAAAACCCTAATGAATTCTAAAGTATATGTGACTTATGCTTATAAAGATGAACATAATAAGTTAAAACACGGAGATAAGGTTGATAGGCTATTAGCAGAAAATGCTAAGAAGAATAAAGTCTTGGATAAAGATTCAAAAGAACCTCCAAAGAAGAAATTTAAAAAATAAGTTCTGTATCTGTATATTAATGTATTATAATCTAGGTCTAGAGTTTTCGTATTTTGTTAAATCTTCAGGAGTTGCTACTCCATACACAAAAGTTCCTTCTTCATTCGTTATTATAGCGAAGTAAATTCCATTATTGAAAAATTTTGCAAGCTGTTCTAAAGGAGTCCAAGGACTTAAAATATCAAACTTCTTCCCCTTAGTAAATGGTTTCTTTATCGTGGCATTTCTTGAAGTCTCTGTTGGTTTAGGGGTGTTTTTATCATAATTTTCTCTTGCCTTTTGGTGGAACCATATCATATAGTTTTTCACTATGGGTTTCAAAAATCCAGACTCGAGTTTCTGTGGATTATTTCTTAATTCTCCTACATTCAAAACCCCTAAAAGTTTCTTATTCTCTTCGTGAATCACCGGTAAATAAGTGAATTCATGTTCATAAGCAATTTCTAAGGCTACATTAAGATGAGTGCTTGGATTAATAGAAATCGCAGGCTGGATATCCAAATCTTCAATAGTGGCTCCTCTGTAGTCTCTTATATGGAACAAAGTAGGATTAGCCATGGTCTCCACAAATAAATAAATATATTAAAATGGTAGACTATGAAATCTATGTACAATTTTTACTGCGAGCATTTTACGTAGTTCACATGAAATCAGCAGTAATGCCTTACAAAATGTTAAGTACTGCTAAGCAGCCTCTGCACTTTTATATTGACGATGACCTTTATCGTTCTTCTCATCTACTTCTCCTTCTTCAGTTACAATTTTATGCCATACTTCTTCTTGATCACCGAGATCTAAGTATCCAATTCTCATGGTTGCAAGTAAATTCTGTGCAGCTGTCAGATGACTATAAACTCCACCGAAAAAAGCTCTAGTTGCATCCTTGCCGTGACTAGCTTTTAATAAAGGAATCCCACCAGGATGTTGATCCATAAATGGCGTGATATCATGAATTATATTGGAAATAACAATATATATGCGATCTTTATGAGCTGATGTAGATATTAATCTTTTAAATTCACTTGGTGTAATTAATGGTAATTTTGAAATTGGTGTCCCCCAATTCAATTGTGACTTGAGTTTATTCAATACTTTCTGGCGTTGTTGGATTCTTAGTTGGGTAATTAGATCTTTAGGTGTAATGCTTAAATCATGAATCAACCTAAATATTGATAATGTATATAAGAACCATTTAGTCGGATCAAACGATAATCTTGATGAATCGTTCCTGTAATCATGTGGGAATTCATGATGGAAATTCTGTTTAGCTTGACCGTAGGTTAGAATAGAGACAATGGGGTTGTTACAATTGACAGAAGAATTAGTATCACTGAAAGGTTGTGTAGGAATTGTAACTTGAATCGCTCCAAAATGACAAACAGATTCTGTACTTAAAAGACAATGCTGACATAAAAGCATTCTAAGAATCCCTGGATAAATAATCCCATTAATCAAGCTATCTTCACAGTATAATCTAGTGACAATTCCAGGGATTATAATGGTAGTTAAAATGAAAAATTTAAAATAATGCTTATCTTGCCAAAGTACAATACTCCTCAACTCGTTTAAGTAATCGTTTCTCTTCAGCGAATCCTCAACTTCTGATTTACCGTCTTCTTCATCGTCAGAACCATAGAATATTTCATTATTCAACGAAAGTGAAAAATCAGTTTCAAATAACTCTTTGAAAAATGAAGTAGCTTTTGGTCGTTTAATTAACCAGCCAAAATGTGAATAAGAAAACCCTCGTTTAATCAGATAAGGATCTTTTTCGGTATCATCAGTAAATTGATGATGAGCTCTATGAAGTACTGCCCACCATCTAATTGAACCTAAACCAATGCTACTACCAAAGATGGCAAAATAATATTGTAAGAACTTAAAATTAGTTACAAATGCATTATGGGTAAAGAATTTATGGTATCCACAAGTAAATGAAAGGATAGTGAAGTTGAAATAAAACACTGAGAACCAAAATGTCAGTGGATTAACAGGAATAATCGATTCACTATACTTAAATAAATAAATAATGGCTAAGAATGGGAGTACTACTACTGTAAATGTATTTCTATAATTAATCCTCTTTAAAAAATCTCTTTTTCTTTTCCTCATTTCTTTAATTTTAGTACTTTTCTGTCCATCATTCTTCTTTTTAACTCTATACCTAACTTCACCCATTCTGCTAACAGAATTAATAAAAGAATTTAAGGTTAAATCAGCTAAGTTAACAGATTTATCCTAAACGATTTGAGTGCGCCACGATGATTCTTCGCGATTTTCTTCCAACAACAATTAACACTAGTAAACTGTTAAGATGTCGATACCTTACAGAGGAGGCCAAGCAGTTCCAGTAGGAGCCCATCCTGGTGGTAATGTAGCTACTGCTAACGGTCATAGTGCTGCAGCAACAAAACCAAGATCGAATCCTTCAGCAGCACCAGGTATTAGTTACGCACCTAATGAATTAACTATTCCTTCAAAATTATATGATAAAATTCCTAATTTAGATCTTTATAAGAAACTTATTGAAGCAGAACGTGAAGTAGATTTGATTACTACCGGTAAGGAATTGGATTTCCATGTTTTGCATGCAAAGTCTTTACAACCAAGTAATTTTAAACCTCAACAAGGTATTTTAAGAGTATTCATATATAATACTTGTGAAAATCAACCATGGCAAAAACAATTAAATCAACAGCAAGGTACTAATGTAAATGTTGATGCAGAAAGTACTTGGACTCTTAGAGTTGAAGGGAAATTTTTACATGATGGATTAACTGATGAAGAAAATGAAAATAGTCAAGATAAGTATAAATTTAGTTCATTTCTTAATGGATTATCTATTGATTTAGTTCCAAATGATGATTATCCAGCATTAAAAGAAAATCAATCTAATATAATTGAATGGAGAGAAGAATTTCAACAGTATCAAAAACCTTCATTTAATGAATTTGATGGTATGGATGTTAAAAGACCAGGTATATTCAACTTATATGCTAAAATAGCATTAATGGTTAAATCAGACAATACTAAATTAAAATTATCACAAAAAATGAGTTATTTCGTTGGTAAAGAAGAAAGTACTCAACAAGAATTGATTTACTTAATTTGGCAATATATCTTATATAAAGATTTAATTGTTAAAAAAGAACTTAATCAAATTGATGCAATAACTAATAATACACCAGGAATTAATGAAATTAATAGTTATAGTGGAGGGGAAAAAGATTTAACCTTAATTAAATGTGATGATATTTTAAGGGATTTATTAGGAGTTGAACAATTTAAATTCACTGAATTATATCAATTAATAAATCAACATTTTAGACCAAGGAAACCAATAATTATTGATTATGAAATTAATACTAAAAAATCAAGTACTTTAGGTGAAATTGTCTTGGATATCCCAATTGATTTACCATTTGATTTGAATAAACGTCAAAAAGAAATTAATGAACATAATAAAATAATTTTCACCAAAGCCAGTTCAAATCTTGCAAATATTTCAAATTTAAATTCCAAAATAGCTTTAGGAATAAGTCAGTTAAATAATTTAAATTTAAAACATCAATTTTATAAAGAATTAAATGAAAATCCAGTTGAATTTGTTAATAATTGGTTGAAAACTCAACTGGAAACTTTGAAAAGTTTGAAAAGTGATGAAGGTTATGAAGAAGAAGTTGTAAGAAGAGCTAAATTTTTTGAAGATAATGAAGATTTACTTAAAGAAAAAATTGATTTATTATTAGGCTCCACACATTATTAGATAACGTGGTTTTACCTCATTTCTCCTCCAATTGTATTGTATAGAAAATAAATGGCTTTATAATTCCCTTTTAGGTATTCCATTCGAATGACCTGCGGCGTTTTGAATGATTGATTGCCGTTATCAAGGGACTACTATACACTCCCCCCTGGAATATAATTGGTTCGCCTCGCGCTGCCGATAACAATAGGATTCCTTATCTTGATAAAGGCTCGCCTGATAACAACCATTTTAAGTTTTAAAGATTTTTCCTACGATCTAAATCATTTTTACTACGATCTTCTGCCAAATTTAACAGATTATCGTACCAAGAATTCTGGTAAATTTTTTTCCCCTTATCAAGAAATTTGGTCGCTAACATTCTCCATTTCGGAAAAATTCCGATTTCGTATCTATACGCACGCCAGATAGCTGAACAATATTTTAACTAATTCATGATTCCTTTTGTTCCTCTTTAGGCATATATAATGTACGTTTCCCCAGGCTTCTTTTCATTTCTTTACTCAGTGGACTTAATAACTTCTTATATTGTTATTATATAATGTCTGAAGTTAAATCAAAAGAAAACCCCGTTGAGGTTTCAGTATCTAAATTAGAGAGAATCTCTTCAAATGATTTAGAATCACATTTTGAACATGTTCAAAATGATGAGTTGAAAAGAGGGTTAAAACCAAGACATATTCTTCTTATTTCTATTGGTGGGATTATTGGTACTGGTTTATTCGTTGGTAGTGGTAGTGCTTTAGCAACTGGAGGTCCTGCTGCTTTATTTACTGCTTATATTATTATGTCCTTAGTTATTTATTTGGTCATGATTATTTTAACTGAAATGGCGACATTTTTACCTTTGAAAGGTAAATCTATTCCAAGTATGGCTGCAAGATATGTTGATCCTTCTTTGGCTTTTGCTATGGGTTGGAATTATTGGTATGCTTATAATATTTTAATCCCCGCCGAACTTTCAGCTGCTGCTATTGTCGTTCAATATTGGACTGATAAAGTCCCTGTTGCTGCTTGGATTACCATTTTCTTAGTGGTAGTTGTTTTACTTAATTGTTTACCTGTTCGTTTCTATGGTGAAACTGAATTTTGGTTCGCTTCTTTAAAAGTCCTTTGTATTATTGGACTTTTGTTCGTTGGGGTTATTATTTTCTTTGGTGGGGGTCCAAATCAACATCATCAAGTTCAAGGTTTCAGATACTGGAGAGAACCTGGTTCTTTTGCTATGCATCTTGCTTCAGGTAATACTGCTAAATTCTTAGATGTTTGGACTTCTATTATTAAATCTGCTTTTGCCTTTATCTTAGGTCCTGATTTAATTGCTTTAACTGCAGGTGAAGCTCAAAGACCAAGGAAAACTCTTCCTTCTGCTGCTAAAACTTTTATTTATCGTGTGATTTTCTTTTACATTTTTGGTTCTTTAATTATTGGAATCTTAGTACCTTATAATAATCCTAATCTTTTAGGTGCAGGTAATGCAGCATCTTCTCCGTTTGTTATTGGTATTAAACTTGTAGGTATTAAAGCCTTGGATCACATTGTTAATGCCGTTGTTTTAACTTCTGCTTGGAGTGCTGGGAATTCCTTTATGTATGCATCTTCTCGTTCTTTAGTTGGATTGGCTGAAGATGGAAATGCTCCTAAAATTTTCAAAAGAACTACAAAAGGTGGAGTTCCTTATGCTGTTGTACCTGTTGCAATTGTTAGTTGTTTGGTTTATTTAAATGTTTCTAATAGTTCTACTCAAGCTTTCACTTGGTTTTCAAACATTTGTACAATTTCAGGTTTCTTAGCTTGGATTTCTATTTCAATTTGTTATTTAAGATTCAGAAAAGCCGCTCAACTTCAAGGAATCTATGATAGTTTACCTTATAAAGCACCATTCCAACCTTATGGAACTTGGTTTGTTCTTATTCTTGTTTCAATAATTGCTTTAACTAATGGGTATGCGGTATTCTTTGACTTCAATGGTTCTGATTTCGTTGCTGCTTATATCACTTTACCATTATTCTTAGGGTTATATTTAGGTCATAAAGCTTATATGAGATATGCTAAAGGTTATACTAAATGGTATTATAAAGCAGAAGAAGTCGACTTAACAACTGGTTTGGATGAAGTTGAAGCTGATGAGGCTGGATTTGAACCAAGAGTAGCTAAAAACTTTTTACAAAAAATATGGTTCTATGTTGCAGGTTAAGTTTTGTATGTTAATAATATATAATTTCTAAAGAACTACAGTTTAGCTCTCTCCTTTATACAATCTCTCGTATATAAGCTCTCATTATAATTGCGAAAACGCGTAGCCTCTTCCAAAGTTTCTAGTATGGAGGCAGATATTGATCCTTCCATTCAGGAACAATCGTTGGTATATCAAACAGATGGTTCACAGAATGATAATAATCATTCAGAACATACGAATCTACCTGATAATATAGATCATCTGTTTATCAGTCAATATATGAAGAATGATGAAACTGATCATGAAGATACCACTTTGAATATAATGAACTTTAATGATGATATATTAAACATAAATAGCACTCCCCCTGGTGCTACAATTATAGACGATAGTACACAAGAATCAATTAAGAATGACTTGGATCATAAACAGATTCAATTGGTTGAATATGATCATAAATCTAAACCGCAAAGACTAGGGAGACCTAGAAATCATGGACTACGTCATATGAAGTCATCGCCAGATGATTCAACTAAAAATCTAACACATTCAAAATATATGAGATACAGATTTGATGGTCAACCTATAGAGGGGCCAGGATCTCGTGGTGGTAAAAGAGAAGCTAAAGTTCAAAAAGGAATGGTAACTGCTCAAAGTTTAAGGAAAAAGAAACAAGCACAACTTGTATTTGGGAAGAATGGGATCCATCTAGAGAAGAAGGTTGATACTGAATCGGAAGAAAAACCAAAGGAACTAGCAGTTGAAGAATCTAAAGAAAATGAAGTAACTCCTACTCCAGAAGTTGAGATTGTTAAAGAACTGACCCCTAAAAATGATTCATTAGATTCTAAAAAGACAAAATCTCCTTTTAATAATAAAATTTCAAGAACTGCAGTTATAAATTCTCGAAATAAAACTTCAAGACAATTCCCTGGCCCTTTAATTCCGTTATATTATGATTTATACGATGAAAACCTCAGGAAACCAAGTCAAAATCATGAAATATCTGCTGAATTATTAGCATTGGGATATGATGTCAAAAGAAGAGATTATGGTGGTGATATAATATTCCTTATATCTTATATTTCTAGATTTTCTCTAGTATTAAATATTGGGAATATTGGACCTCAAGATATTGAAGAAGGATTGGGACTCAGTTCAACAGAAGAAAATCCAGAAGTTTCAAATTTAATGAATGAATTATTCTCTCGTCTTGTGACGTTAGTTCTTAATAGAAAACCGGAAGTTAATCCTAAGTTTCAAGGTAAAGCAGTTTCTGAATTAAAATCAGTCTGTGTTGGTTTAGGATTACCAAAAGAATGGAGAGATGAAAATGAAATATATGAGAAGCATGAATTAGATGAAGCATATATGAAGCCGGTAGATGAAAATAATCCTGAAATATTAATAAACGAATGGTATAGTTTTAAACCACCACTCGTTTATAATAATCCTTTCACAGACAAACAAGGGTTTGAAAAAATTGGATTCCCAGGGATTGTAAATCCTGTTGATAGATTAATAATGCTAAGAACCTTAGCCCAATGGTCATTGACTTCTTCTAATGAAATAAAAGCCGCCATAGTTGATACCATACAAAAGCAAGATATTCCTGGAGATAAGGATACTTTTTACGTATCTCGAGCTATAGCTAAAGGATTTAAGCATTCGGAAGATTTAACAGCAGAAACCAATAGTAAGATATCGAAAAAGAATTATAAAGATGATAATGAAATGGTTGCCAAATACGTTGAGCCATCGTCTAATCCATTAAATCATAGTATGAGATTAAGATTAGATGAAATGGTTGTTGGAGATTTGGGTTTTAATATAGGAAGGTTCTATTTAGTTAAAATGGCTGATGATAAAAGTGGACAAATTAGTTCTGTCAAGAAGATGAAAGCTGCATTTGATAATCATGAATTCAATTCACTTAATAGTTCAAAATTCAAATTGTACGTTCAAGATGTATACCAGATGTTGACACATCAATTGGCACAAGAGGGAGTAGAATTTGATGAACAAGGTAATGAACTTGAACCCACTACAACAGAAGAATCATACATATACGAAGTAGCTAGCAATTGTCAAGAATTAGAAAAATTTGTCACCCATTTAGCCACTAAATTACAGAACTTATCGCCCAATACCATTATTTTCAAACCCCTCACCAGTTTGCATGATTACTTATTTGGGCTCTTGCCATTATTAAAGTATCAAGAGGATTCACAGCTTGAAGAGAGATCATCTAGGAAAAGACGAATAGATTATACAGAAATCCCCAAAAAACCTGAAGAAGATGATGTAATGGAAGAAATTATAGATGAAAATGAAGCTCATGAAGATGATGATTATCATTTCGAAGTAAAAGATGATGACGGAGATGATGATTACTATGAGTAAACTGATTATTGAATCAACCAATTCGAGTTGCTCATTTTTTCTTTAGTCAGCAAAGCTTCGCAGTAAATTACATACAGGGTTTAATAAATCTTAGTAGTTAATAAACAAATAACAATAGATCTTGCTGTATAGCAAGGTTGCTTTGTAAGACCGTTTCTTGTTATTCATACAAGATGATATCAAGTCATGTGTTTGTTTTAACAGTTATTTCATTATGTATATTCAACGGCATTTTATTATGGTTCATCTATGATCTTCCTTGGTCGAATGATTTTGATCCATCCAGTACCCAAGTTACGAAGACAATAATATTCACAATCTTCATGATTGTGGTTGTACTAATTCTTAATAAATTCAAACAGATGTTCCAAGTTCTGGATCTGAATAGATTTAATTCTCATATCCAACCTGTTATTAAATTATTCATTAAGTTTGGATATGTAAGCTTTATTGCCTTTGATAATGGTCGATTTGCTATTTCCTCAGTCCAGTTATTGATTATATTAGGGATAAGCAGTGTATTTATTATGGCTGATTGTATTCGTACTTATTACCCCACATTATACCAGTCGAGATATCGACAATTTCTTGATTTATATGAAGAACTTAATAATATTGAATCATATGATGATGATTCTAAGAATGATGCCATTTTAAAAGTGGCGGAATCCTTAAATAAAAAGCATTCAAGCGTAGGAACTGATGATTCTAATGAGACTTTAGCTGGAGTTTTACCTAAACAAATAATGGTACCTGTGCTTAATTCAAATGTTTTTGCCCACAAAATTGCAGACTCTAATAAAAATCAAGATAAGGAACTGAGATTACAGAGATTTAAGTCGATGCCTGTATTGAAGAAGCCTTCTTCGAAATTCTCATTGTCTCCAAAAAAGATTTCACCAAAACGTCTTAATAAATACCAATCTTGTTACAATTTGGTTGATAAATTATACTCGGTATCACCTAAAAATACCTTCCATTTGATCACGGCGTCAGCGACTGCTATGACGATGGATGAAGTAGATACAGAGGATCCTTTTACCGATACCTACCAGCCTCATACCTATCATCCTGATACCTATGAACAAGACATAGCACACAGTCCTGAAATGGACGTTTATAACGAAGTCAATTCTGTTCATACCTTAGAAACAAATTTGAGTGGTATCAATGCCAATATCAAATTTAGCATAAACAAAAGACCTTCTCATTCAGCTATTTCACGAAAGTCTCATAGACATGATTCTTTAGTCGAAGACACTACGAGTAAAAGTGACTGGATAAACTGGTTAATTCCATTCAGAACTAAAAATTACCCCAGCGTAAAGAAACAATTATCAACTTTCAATTTCAAAAGACCTAGAGCTGAAAGTTCATTTAGCTTGTTAAGTACCCCTCATCCTAACTATAATACCTTGGAAGTAGACGAAAACATAGAAACCCCATCTGATGAAATAGATTTACCTAAGCACTACCAAATAACTAAGTCAGAATTTGATGATCATGTAAACTTATCACTTGGTATGAATAGATTCAAAATTGAGTATGATCCAATTTTTGAATCATTCGATCAATTAGTTTATAATTTGACTTGGTTTGAAATTCCTTTAATAATGATTAATCGTATTATTTGGAATTTAGGTAGTTTGGTTATCCTTTCACTAAATTATTTAAACACGTCATGTGTTCATGTCATTTGGTTATTAATGATTTTAAAACTATTCAATACCAATTATTTAAATAAATTACAGGCAGATTTATGGGCTATTTTTACCATAAAACTCACTGTAAATTTATTATTCTTTAGCATTTGTATCATATATTC
This sequence comes from Yamadazyma tammaniensis, assembly GCA_030566005.1. NCBI lineage: Eukaryota > Fungi > Ascomycota > Pichiomycetes > Serinales > Debaryomycetaceae > Yamadazyma > Yamadazyma tammaniensis. The sequence continues at coordinate 190,155 of JAJMHK010000011.1, read as the reverse complement.
AATTATCAAAAAGTAAATTCCCAACTAATAAATTATTGTGTATATTTTGTGTATCATAAATAAATATGTAATAAATTAATCTATAAACTACATTATTGTTTAAATTTTGAATAATTATTTAAAAATTTATCATTAGTAAAGGTGAAATCTTTAACATACAAGATATCATTATTTAATTTGTTTAATGGAGGTGTGAATTGCATTTCCGTAAACTGTTTATCGAAGTTCTCTGCCAACACTGGGTTGGTGATAATTGGTAAAATAGGTGGTAATAAATCTGATGGGTTATTCTCTAAGGTTTTCCAGTCAACGTTACGGAAAAATCTATGGTTCTTAATCTTAATGAAATCCTGTTCGTTATCTAAATTTATCCTCTTGTCTATATTTACAACCAATAACTTCCTCAAGAAGTCCTTAGCATCTAATGAAAGATAAAATGGGAATTTTAAATTCTTCTTAGAACTTAAAATCTTTTCAGTTATTTTCTTGTTGTTGTTCCCTGTAAATGGTGGACTTCCAGTCAATAAATCATAAGAAATACACCCCAAAGACCACCAATCTACTTCATAACTGTATGGTTCATTCTTTAAAATCTCAGGTGCCATATATTGTATTGTACCAATGAATGAATTACTTTTACCTTCAGGATCATTCAATTTAGATAATCCAAAATCAGTTAATACTAAATTTCCATGGGAATTTAACATGCAATTTTCAGGTTTTAAATCTCTATAAATAACATTTAAATTCAAATGCAAATATCTTAATGCTAAAATTAATTGAGCTATGTAAAAACTAGCCGATTTTTCAGGAAGAAACTGTTCTTGAGCTAAATGATAGAAAAGTTCACCTCCATCAAGGTATTCTAATATTAAGTATACTTTATTATAATCTTGAAAAGCATAGTATAATTTGACAATATTTTCATGATTGACTTTCTCTAAGATTCTTCTTTCATTCAATGTTCTAATTAGATTTTTCTCGTTATTCATAAGCAAACTAACTTTGGTCAACTGCTTTTGTGCAAATAATTTACCAGTTGATAATTGTCTTACCAATAATACCTTACCGTAGCTTCCTTTACCTAGAACCATAATAGGTTCAAAATCTTCTAATTTGGGTTTATAAAACTTATTAGTATCTGCCTTAACTGAACTAGATATGAACGGTTCATCTCTGTCTATATTCAAATCAACACTAAGACTACTTCTCCGTCTTTGTCTCTGAGGTATTTGCAATGATTTATTAGGTTGATAATCAACTGGTCTATTAATCTCATAATCATCTTCGTCATCAGTCAACAATGACGTGTTTGTCTGCTCATAGAAGGATGCTTCTTCTTCGATTACTACATAGTTTAATTGATTTACCTGATCGTTAAGATCATCCATATTGAACAAATTAGCCATCTTCTCATATTATAAATAGTACGTTTTAAAAACGTTTTTTTTTTAATCTATAATTACTTTTAACGCGATGATGGTTTGGGCACGCCTTTTTGCTTGCAGCCATCAAAAATTTTTTGAAAGATGAAGAACAATGTGATTTCTAAAGTTTAGATTGATTAGATATACCCACGAGTCATATACAAATGAAAAGGATTTAAAATGGTACCTAATTTACGCCAAGCCGTTATTGCAGATCATCGCCCCATGAGATGTAATAGGAAATGTAATTGGAATTATAAAAAATAATGTGATCATCTATAGTTGAACCCATTAAAGGATTTTTTGAAACCAATAGGGAAGGAAAAGACCCTAGTTAGGTACAGAAAAACCTCTTCTACCTTGAATACAAAAATTGCAGTTTTACAAATGTGCGGAATTTACCAAAAAAATAACAAGAAATCTAGGCCCTTGTAAATCTTTTCGCCTCTGTTGAATGGCAGATAAGATGACTTAGGCTTCGTAAAAGGGATATTCGATGTTTCTAGAAACACCGTAAGTTGTAACACTGTCTTGGCTGAAGGTCAACTTAACTGCAAATTATTTACTCAACCCCTTCCTTTATTGTTCAACTGCACGGCACAATAGAAATGCCGCACTTACATTAAGTTGCAACATAAAAATGCAGGCGGTATTAAGTAGATCTTGTAAGGAGGTGGAAGGGATAGAAGAGGTGGAAGGAGGGATGTTGAAAGTTAATCTACAATATATGAAATAAACTCTGTGAAATTCTACTGTACATAAACCTCATTGACTAATCTATAGTGCAAGGTAAAAACTTTAAAACGCCCTAACGTAAATTTTGTCTTTTGCGTAAATGTAATCCATTATTATTCCATCCAATAAACCATTAAATGGGATTGGTTTAATAGCTTTATTATGGAAACATAATTGTAAATGTGAAAATTCAGCTACTTTTAATTTAATTACTTTAACTAAATCTTCTACATCATTTAATTTATCTTTCCTCAATTTAATAAGCATATATTCTTGATTGTGAAAGATTTTGACTTTAAGATTCTGACAAGTATTACCAGACTCAATTGCTTTGAAAGATGAAAAGTTTTTAGGTTTTGGTAACTGAAATAATACTGGTTCACATTTTACTTTAGTTTTAACTTTAAGCTTGGTGTTTTCTTCCCATTTGGTATTAATAATTGATTTAAGACTCTTTGTAACTTTTTGCACTTTGCTGTCCTCTTCAGGTTCTAATGGAGGTGTATCAAATTTTAATGATCTGGGGGAATCCAAAGAGTTATCTCTATTCGTGAATAATGAACTACTATCATTACTTTCATATCCGGTATCTAATTGTAATTGACTCATGTTTGGGGTATCAATTATTTGGCCTTTAGGGTGTTTACTTATAATTTAAATATAAAAATTCTTGACAGTTGTCCTTTTTCTCGTAAATCTGATTATTATTTTCGAAAAGAATGAAAATTATGTAAATAGAAGGTTTGTTAAAGGAATGAATGTTAAAATGAACGATTGTTATGATTGTGTGAAATAAAGGAAATTTAAAAGGTTATATACCAATTTGTTTATTTGTTTCTTTTTGTACCCTACTATACAACTTAAAAAATTAATTGTATTTTTTAAGTTGATGATCAACCCTTTTACAGGTTGAAGCTGCAACATTTCCGTACTTTATTTTTCCTGCTTTTCCAACAACCTGTAAAACCTTTCTAATGAGGATGTCGTATTTGCTAATGAAGCGACAAATGTCGCTCTTGCCTTTTTTTGGTCAACTTTCATATGGTAAACGCTGTAGAGATGGGATGGAAAACCTATTTAGAGTTTGATTAAAACGTATGGTTCAATGAATTGCATGATGACATATTGAATTGTGTTTAAGGAGTCGAATTGGGTGACCCAATAGGTTGTAGATTAACATTTTAAAATTTAATACTTTAAATTAAACGGCTGAGATCGAATGATGTATTTTTGGCATGATATCAACTCATGGTCATAAAATAATGTCAATTGATTGTCTGATGGGAATATGATTGAATATTAATCCCTTACAAGCCGGGTAATAAATCTTAGACAATTTTTCGAGCACAAATAACCCTTGGAATTCTTAAACATTAAGTTCACATTCACACTTGTAGCATTATTAGCACGGTATACATCAATTTCATCTACCATTATTCTTGTTTTACACTTTCTGTAAAGGTTTGATATTATCATAATGGTAACTTTGTTCAAATTGCGCTTTGCGCTCTAGGGATTATCGCGAGGCTGCAAAATCATTTAGGTGCTCATATGCTTATAGTTCAAGGATGTTCTGAAAGGAGAAGCGATGTTTCTGTTTCAGTTGATTTTGACAACAATAACTTATACACAATGAAGATAGTTCCCCTTAATTACTGCATAATGTGAGTAATTAAAATCCTTCTTTTGGTATTGTTATTGGAAAAGTTCTCCATCATTGAATTGAGATCTTTTATTGTAGTTGAAATAGTTGATTTTGGTGTTAATTTAATATCTGAGACTCGAATATGTTATGGTTACCAAATCTAGAGCGGAATTGCTCGAGTTTCTGCAATATACTTTGGTTTTCGTCGAAAAAATGTGCCGGAGATATCTGAAATTCATCCCTGGAGGGTTCGGTTTTGAGCGAAGTATAAAATTCCAAAGCAAATGAATTTAGTGATTGTTCTCCGGCTATTCAGGCTTTTTTCATGACTAATCTAAAAAGGTAATGCATTGTGATGTGGGTCTATTCTAATCTTCGTAGATTGTTTAGAGCTGAGATTTTAATTGTTTTCAACAATGGTTTAATTGTTCTGATGCTGCATTGATTTCACTCATCACCATCATGCATCTCCTCCTAACCGTATTAGAATGTGTGTACTGTCCTTAAAAATACATTAACCTATATGCCCTTAAACTAATATACATAATTGCTCCATACTAAAGAAATCCTCTAACTCTTACTAAGTTTAAGTTAACTTTACTATTGGATTTAATATAAGTTAACAATTCATGCTCATCTAATTCTTTATCAGGAACTGTCAATTTGTAATGATTGATCAAGTCTTGATTCTTATAGATCTTAAACAGGACTTGTTTTTTCAAATCATTAATTGAATTCAAACTAGTATTCTTAGCTTTAAGTGCAATTATATCGTTCTCTTGATTATTTAACTTTACTTTAACCTTGATGAATTCACTTAAAGGCAATATTGGATCTTCAAAAACTGGGGTCATTGGTGTCATTGGTGTGAGTGGAGTTAAGATTTCTTCACTATCATCACCTGATGTACTTCCTGGAGATTTGGAGTAAATTGATTCCAATTCACTACTGTTAGCACTACTGCTGCTGATGCTATGAGATTTGGAATCTCCTTTATCTTCCAATTTATCGTCATACTTATCAAGTAATGAGAAAAGACTCTTTGAAGAATCCAATGGCCTTAATGGAGCTGTTGGTGAAAAGTTTTTCTTGTCAGTATTATGATGAGGTTGAATCAAATCAATAAGATTCATTGAATTATTATAAAGTCTATCATTAATGAATTCATTAGAATCATTTTCGGGGTTCAAGAGCTTATTTGAATCCCAAATCCATTCATAGAATTCGGCAGACTTTTGATATGAAGGAAATTTAATCAACTGATTCAAGTAAACATTCAATTCATTGCATCTCACTAACAAATCTTCATAGTATTTCTTGCCTGTAGCTAAGGACTTAATAGGTTGTGGAAGTTTAGGGAGATTAGGTAAATTCAATAAAGATAATGTAATGTGCAAATTGTAAAAGTCTTGATAAAATTTCGATAAATATAGGGTATCACCATTGTTTAATTTGACATCGATTCTGTACCATATCCTTTCGTAGTTTTCAAGAACATTGGATACAAAGACATGCTTTGGGAATGGCATTTTTTCAAAATCAAAGAAGTCTTCGGAACCAAAAGAAGTATCAGGCTCTGGTGCTCGGACTTCATTTAACCATTCTATCGTAATTGGTGATACCATATCGTTTACGGCTATTTCCAGATAAGAAGCAGGAATTAATCCTTTAGCTCCAGTTGTAACATCTTTCACTTTTAACCATCCATCTCCAGGTCTGTCTAACAATATAACGTAATCTTCTTTGTTGACAGTCAACTCTTCATAACTTTCACCTTCAAAATCATATTTTACCATTAAAACAATAGTACCTAATCCTTGGAATTTGTCACTATCATTGAGTTTTGGGGTCGATTTAGCACTGGATTTAGCACTAGACTTCGGACTAGATTCTGCTGATGATGTGAATGATTGTTGTGAGATGGAATGTCTTATTGAAGATCTATTTTGATTTGGGAAATTTAATGAAGAACTTGGAGTTGCTGGCAATTGGGTAGGCAGTGTAAGTGCTGAAGAAGTATCAGCTAGCAAAGGAGAAGAAATGGTTAAATTCTTCAAATTCTTCCTTGGTTTTAACTGTTTTGACCTAAATAAACTTGTTGACATCTTAATTTCCAAAGGGGTATTATGGGTATTATAATGGAAATTTAAAATAATGTTGAATACAAGAACTAACTATCCTCTACTAAGTTTATTTATCCTAGATCTAGAGGATTGTGAACTGTTTTAATATAAAAATATTGTATTGTCTACTAGAACAATAGGTTTCCTCTTTTGAAAAAAATAGTTGCAGATAGAAAGGGCACAAAAAAAGAGAGATTAAAAAAGGAATTTGGGGTTCATAATAAAGAAACCTAAACAGCAAATTTTTAAACACATTGTATGGAGATTGCAATTTTATTTACCTAAAAGAAATCTCTTAACAAGTGTGCGTTATTATTAAAGTTGAACAAAATACTTTTGGTTAAGACAGGTCTTTGCCGATATGCAGGAGGGTTTTTATAGGTTCGATGAGGAAGCGCTTTTTGCACATTAGCCTATTTAGGAAGGCATTAACCCTAATCGGGAACGTCCCACTTTGCCTAGTTTTCGCCTCTCGCCTCTCGCTGATAAAGATTACCCATGTCATTAGAATGTAATAAAAAAGAAGATCTTCAATATTTCATTTCAATATATTCAATGACAATTTCATTTGCTATTGTGGGGGCATGTTTGAATACTTGACCCTTAAATGATGCGTCATCGTATTAATGTAGTCGATACATACATCTGAAATTCGTTAAAAATGGTATTGTTCTCATTTTTGACATTGTTATTAGGAGCCGAGAATTTTTTCATTGATTTTGTAGCTAAGAACAAGGATATTCTTACCTAAGCATGTTTGATCAAATTGTTCTTGTAGTTCGTTTAGCATTATGTAATGTTTTCTATTAAACCATTATGTAATGTTTGTCTAGATGTATTAGATAAAAATAGTTTGAATTATTTATTAATTATTACATTAGTCTACAGTCATCTACACATTGCTTAATTATTGTACTCTCAACAATAATTGATCATTAGTCTTCAAAGAATTGATATCAATATTATCAATCAATTCAAATCCGTTACTGAACTTTATTAATAAATCTTTAAATTTGATATTTTGTCTAACAAAATGTTTCAACATATCAATTGTATTAATTTCATTTTTATTACAGTTCAACGTTATTATGTCATTATTAAATGTTATGACTTTTATGGTCATTTTTTTATAAATTAAATTAATTGAATTAGGTAAAAGTTTTTGATTTATTTCATCATTAGTTTCACCATTTTGTATTAAAAAATATTCATTATTCTCTAACTTAATCCAATCCATAAATTCTGGGAATCTAAGTTGTAATAATTTATAAACATAATGATTCAATTCATTACATCTTTTCAAAAGAAGTTTAATTAAATCATCATCTTTACCATTTTGTTCTTCATGGCTAATTTCACTCATTAAAATTGGGTCCGGTAATTTAGGTAAGTTTTGATCTTTGTATTTTAGTAAATTTAAATGCAAATTATAAAAGTCTTGATAAACTTTTCCAATTGATACTTTATGATTATTTGTCCTTATATCCACTCTATACCAATATCTATTATCATAAATCAAACAATTAGAGATTGATATAGAAGTACTTTCTGAATTACTATTATTACTAATTGGAGAAGTTGATTTGATTGAAGATTGTTGAAGTGTGGGATTAGGCAGGAAACTATGTTTAAATGTATAAGGAATTATCTCTTGATTCATTGATGTATTAACTCGCAATGGTTTTTTATAAGTTGCTTCACTTTTTGACCTTTGAAAGCCTATTAATTTCCTTGATGCTATGACAGGTGAACTATTAGACCTTTGATTCTCCCTTTGAATATTATTATTAATTTGTCTTCTTTGACTTCTAATTGGTACTGGATCACTCATATCTCTGATATCCCTCGTATTGTTTTGATTAGATTGCCCATCATTAAGCCAGCTTAAACTAACAGGATTTCTCATATCATTTATAACAATATCTACATAACTTGCAGGGATCAAACCAGAAGGATATAATTTATCTAAGAATTTAACTAATATCCATCCATTACCTTGTTTATCGATAAATTTTAGTAGGTCACCTTTCTTGACTGACAATTCATATTGGTCTTCGGCTTTAAATGAATAATTAGACACTAAAATGACATTAACATCGCTATTTGTAAACTCTAGGACTCTTGGTTTAGAAATTGGTAAATTCCTTACTGACATCCTTGTCTAGAAAAAAGATATAAAAAAGAATATCTATAAATGATAACAGTATAGAACCAGTCAAACTATGAGATTAATGCAATGTTTAGTATCAAGAAGTTTAATTATCATTTATCTAACCAAAATAAGGGTGTGAAAATTGTTTGTAGAGTGAGGGCGTCCTAATGCGGTTAAAACCACGTATGGCCTTTTTAAAATGGTTACATTTTAACCAAAACGAGACAAACCCTCGTTATTCGAAGTTTTGATTTAAAAATCCCATTGTTTTTTTTACGTGTTAGCATTGCAATACTGTAGTTTGGGGCTTGCAGGAGATTTAGAAGAATTTCATTGTTTAATACTTCGTGGTTATTCGATTTGGAATTTAACTATATTATTGAAGCTAATCCCAGTCCCCCTGAATATTGCTTTTTGACGCCTATCGGTTATAATATCAATGAATTGAACACCTCTAAATTAAGTTCAAAACTCTATTTCTTCTGATATTAGCTAACTATTCTATATACTCCAGCGTATTCTTTGATGCTCGTTAATGTAACCTGACCATCTAGTAAAAGCAAACTGCATTTTTCCCAATCGGGATTTGTTTATGTATTTACAGAATGAAAGTTAAAAACTTTATTTTTTATTTTTCTTTGTAAGAAACAATATGAGAGATCGAATTGGACTAATACTCTTGTTATAATGTAAGAGTAAACAAGAAAAACCACTAACTTCAGTGTTTTTCTCATTATTTTTCTGTTTATAGTCAAGTTCCCTTGTATTTGAAAGCAAGTCTACCGCGAATGAGATTTATTTTTACGCTGACGATAAGCAAACAATACATTGCTACTAAGAACTGAATGTACTCTTCAGGTTGAATCGAAGCAAATTCTTCATTAAAAATTTTGGTAGCTGTTTCTCTAGGCTCAATTTCTGGTATGACTTTCAACAACCTCTAACGACTTCCATCGCTTACGGCTATAATATGTAAGCCTGTGTACAGCAATTGCTCCGTAAACACCTAAGGACACCTACCTATAGAAAATAATTTCTAACGAAACTGAATCTCTCTTTATCGAGCGATGTCATAACACAGACATTCTAAATTGGAAATGCACTGCACGAGTGTTAAGTTGTGGACATAATGTGAAATACTGTGACTTTGGATTTGTTGAAGAGAATAATTTTCGAATAATCCTATTTTAATATCGCACTAGAAAATTGCGCCAGGTAAAGACTTCAAGTTTAATTATATATGGATGATTCACCTAGCAAGACATGCTCAATAAAAAGTCAAAAAGCATAGGCAATTTACAGGTTTATTATCCTGACTCGTTACACCCATTTTTGATTCTATATATTTCAACCAAAAGCCTTAACTGAAGAATATATATTACGAATCTCTAATAGCAAACAGCTAGTTACCCGCGAACATCTCACGAAGTTAGATTTAGAGTAAATTTTTGCTGGCAAGCAATCTTTCAGAAGCTTGAATATATTTTGAAGCATATTCTAGTGTGAAACCTTTGGATGGAAAAATTGCTTGAGCATTGTTGTTAAAGTTAGACCCATTGCGGTTATCAATCTCAGGTGCAACCAACAATGGTGTAATACCTTGAGCATATTGTTCCGGAGTCTTGGTGAACCATCCAACTAAGCCCTCCATGATCGTGGACTTCCAAGAACCTTCTCCAAAAAGATTATTTCTGATCCCTGTTTTAACCATACCTGGGTTCAAACCAAAGACATTTACACCATACTTACGGGCACTATCATAAACTAACGCCTCATTACCTGCAACCGTACTCATGTGTGCTTTCATAAATCCGTACTCTTTTTCGGAGTTAAGGTCATCAATAGCGCCCAATTGGTTATAGCCAGGATAAGCCATTACAAATATTCTTGGGACAAACCTAGAAGGGCTTCTCTTTTTCATTTTTGGTGCAACTTCCCGTATCATAATCAAACGATTCAAGAAACTGACAGCCATGTCACGTTCTAGTCCCTCTCTAGTCTCCTCCCTTTTAGGTCCTGCAAAGATACCTGCAGTAAATAAAAGGACATCTGTTTGAGTCACGTCTAACTTCTTAGCTACTTCTTTAGAAGCCTTGATAGAGCTTAAATCAGCCTTAATAAATTTGATATTTTCCTTATCGCTGTCCCTAAAAGTCCGCCCTATAACAGTAACATTAGCCCCACGAACAGCCATTTCGTTGCTAATAGCTCTACCAAGCCCACCTGTGCCACCAACAACAATAACATTTAGTTTTTTAAGACTTAAATTTTTCAAAGGAATATATGTAAAAGATTTGTCTAGCTTCATTCTTATACTTTACTCTACTAAAATAAACTTGCTCATTTTTAGCCACCTGGAATTTATAGCTAGCTGGTGAAGCATAGTGCCAAAGGTCCTTAGTAAATTTGTGCTCACTTAGCAAAAAAAAAAGCAATTATTACTAAGAAAAAGAATGCTTCAGGGAAACCGCACCTGTTCAAACGGGATATGCACTTTTTATTAAATAACCACTACACAGTATAGTATAAAAAACTGCGATGAATACCAAATCTTTTGCTTGATTAGAGAGTTAGCCATGTCCATATAAGTCAAAAATTGTGAAATAAACTACGGCATTGTAATACAAAAGATTTGGAAGCAAAAGATAAGGTGGGTGATGATGGAACAACACTCCGTATACACCGGCTGAAATATTAAACTATCCATGAATACTAGCATTTTAGACTACTAAGTTTGCATCCTTAAGAATTTGGTATTTATCATTTTAAGTGTCACCCCGTACGAAAGAACAGTGCAAACTTATATCGCTTTTGGTGGTTTTCTGGTGAAATAGAGAACTGCTATAAATTCGTCGCTCCTTCAGCACTTTATCTGTGTTGGTGTACCGAAGTGAATCTCCTTCAGCACTTTATTATGGTGAACAAAGTAAAAGGTACAGTTAATCCTACTCCGTTGCGAACATTCAATGGCGTTGAAGTTTTGATTTATCTAGTCAATAATAATGTAAATATTCGTACAGAAGCCAATGCTAAAAGCTACGACGCCATAAAGGATATTGGTGAATTTGTTCGTTGTATAAATGCCACAGAAATTCGGAAAGATTTGATCACAAGAGACGATTGTAAAAGTTCATCATTAACTCTAAAAATAAAGTAAGAATTCAAAATAGAAAACATATGTTTAGTTACCATGATTATTTAGATAATATGGATGACTTGGTTGACTATATAGGGATATGTGATATTCAAAAGTATTATTTTTACGAATGGGTTGAAAATCATGTCAAATGTACTGATGGAGTGAAGTCGACTCGAGAAGAATTAGAAAAGGAATTGAGAGAATACGATAATCCAGATCTTGATGATGATTGATTTCTGATATTTCCTTCATTTTATTGTAACGACCTTCAAGATAAAAAATTGCGACATCCAAATAAGACAGGTTTGATCTTCAAAACTTTACGCGATTTTTCATCTTGATATCTGATAGAATGGAAGATTATGATAAGCAGATAGAGACATTAACAAAGACTAGAGGATTGCTTCAGTTAGTTAATAATTCTACTAGTTCTATTTACAAAGATCTATTAACAATTAAACTGAACAGTGAGAAAATCACTGAAATATCAAAGGATTCAACTACTTTACTTAAGAAGCTTTAGTTAGCCAATGCGAGGGAAATAAGGATTATAACCCAAAGTAATCTTTTGTGATCCAGTAGATCCATGGTTTAAATGCAAAATATACATGACACATGTTTTCACCATAGAATTTATCCAGTTTTTATAATTTTCATTATAATGCTCCGACTGCTCAATCTCACTAACAAATTTAGTTAATTCTAATTTAATGCCTTCAAATACTTCGATAATCTGCTTGATGCTTGGTTTGTCGTTTTGTTGGGTTTTTAATGCTTGTATATAGTTTTCATATTTTAATTGTGTAGGTACACCAATAGATTCAAAACTTTTGAACCTTAATCTGTATAATTTTTCGAAATCAACCAAGAAATCTTCTGGGACTTTTGTGAAATCAATTTCGTTTGACGGATCATTATGATAATATTGCAATAATTCTGTAACAACACTAAGAAGTCTACCTAGTAACTCATAATATTTTAATTGTTGTTCATTAAACTTGATGATTCTCATTAATTTTTGACGTTTCATTTCAACTTCTGTCTTCTGATTATTACTATTATTTTTCAATTTCTTCTTTTTATTGGTTAATTTAACTAATTTATGCCTGTTAAACTTCAAGATTCTGTTATTCAAATGGTCAATTAAGATTTTACATAAGTAATTTGAGTACCAATAAACTGAATAAATCTCAAAGAATTTATAAATATCAGTTTCAATTCCAAGTAACAAAAAATCAAGCATGAAAATAAGTTTCTTATAGTATACAAATGAAGTTAAAGGTAAACTCAATTCATCTGATTCGTTTACTTTGTCATTGATACCATAACTATCAAATAAGGAAACTTCAAAACTCTCACAATTAACTTGTAAGGAATCTAAGACTATCAAGTTTTTATTGATCAATTGACGTTGTCTGCATCTGTTATTACCATTAATTGTTATCAATTGGTAAGTTACAACTTCGAAATCTTTAATCAAAGCTTCAAAATGATTTTCTATTTGGGTAACTTCACTTATAGGTAAATTCCAGTTTCTAGTCATGTAAACTGTATTGAACAAATTGTTACATTCCATCAAACCAATTGTTAAAGAAGTTAAATTATATTCTGAGGATCCTAATATCAGCTGATCATCTCTTACCAAATATAACTGCAAGAATCCTCTTGTAATAGCATGGAAATCTTTTACTTTTAATTGTATGTCGTAAGTCAAGTAATTTTCAAAGTCTCCTAAATCCTTCAAACTTGTCAGTTGATTAAATATATCATAGATTTGCGTGAAAACATTTTTAAATTGCTCATATGCTTCCTTTTGGCTGATTAAGTATAATTCACCTGGGATATTACGATTATTCAATTTCTTCTGGATATACTTGGAGAAACAACCTGAAGGAATCTCTTGTTCATATTTCTCTAATTCAGCTTGTTTGGAGAGAATATTCACACATGAGATCCCGTCTTTCAAAACAGTATTGAAGAAATCGTATGGATTACCACGAAAGAATTCAACTCTTAAGTTAAATAAAATGGGTAATTTGTTGACAAATAAAATCAAACTTAATTGGCCCTTCAATATTTGTTTTGTCAATGAATCAGTTTGGAGTTTATCAACAAGTGTAATTGAATATTCTAACTTTTGTATCACATCTTCAATCATTACCTCGTTCAAGAAATTCAAATCCATGCCTCTGGTTATAATATCTTCTTCTTCGTATAAAACAGTATTCCCCACAGTAATCATTACACCTATGAATTTGCTAACACCTATAGCAAAGTTTGTTAAGATCTGTTGGATTTCATTATCACCAAAACTGACTAGTTCTCGATCGAATGATAATGTATAGTGCTCTATCAATTCTTGTACGTATCTGCAGCTTAAAGCAGTTAATGGAAGGGACGAATTATTGAACCAACTCATAAGGGATCTTAGGCATCTACTTAGAACTCCAACACATTGTTGTGGACTAAGTTGTTGATAACAATCGAATTCAACTTCATCTTTAGTTAACGGAATGATTCCAGTATCTAATTTTTTATTACCTATCTCAACGGCTCTGGCTCCTTCAAGTAGATCGAAATATTTACTTTGAACGACTTTATTATTGGTGATGTGTTTCAACGATGAAAATATTTCATCAGTTATATCAACATATCCTTCCATTTAGTGTTTCAGTTTTCGAAAATCTAAATCGCCGCACACGCGAACAAAACTATTTAACTACAAAGTTAAATAGGTTTCTACTCTGTCTTCTACTCTACTAGAAATTATCTAAGTACTTAAAGAGACTAAAAGAACTCTAATTAAATTGTATATTAAAAACTAACTTATTAACTCCTCTAACTTAATCGTATGTGTTCATTAATAGGATATTATACATTAATTCTCATCATCATTATTGTTATTTGCTTCTAAATCTTGTTTCTTCTTCTTCTTTAAAAATCCAAATCCTACGAAATAAATAAGTGTATTGAATGCTCTTGTTGGGAAATATTTAACTACCCAAACATTTGGAATAATTCTAATAACTATACCAGCAGGAATCGATACAAATCCACATAAAATAGATGTCGCCCACATCAGTCCTGGAAGTCTTGCAATTGTGAAAGCTGCTCCTCCAACAAACATAATTAAAACTTGAATTGCACAAATCAATAATGTAATTGCAATGAAATACCAATTTCTAAATAAATGCAGGAAGAAATTCAAGTTATAAGCCGTGATTCTACCTCTAATAGTAGTAATATCAGCAGCTTCATCTAATTTTCTAGTGACAACTAATTTCCAAACTTGTAACCAGACAAATGCGTTGAAAGTCATGGAATCTAATTGCTTCAGTTCATGTGGAGTAGCATTCCCATTAAAGAAAAGTTGATTACCTCCAAAATGTAAAATAAATGTAACAATTAATTGAGTAGTTGATTGACCTAAAATCATTTTCCACATTGATACTGATATAAGCGGTTGTTTCCTACCAGCAGGTTTATTTTTCAAAAATGAATCATCCGGTTTATCAGTTGCTAATGCTAATGCTGCTAAAGTATCCATGATTAAATTAACCCATAATAATTGGACTGCAGTTAACACTGAATGATTATCACTTGAGGCAACAGCAGAAACAAATGTTAATACCACAGCAGTGATATTAACTGTCAATTGAAATTGAATGAATTTCTTAATTGAAACTGCAACAGTTCTACCCCATTTAATAGCCTGTACAATATCTGTAAAATCATCTGTCATTAAAATAATATCAGATGCTTCTCTTGCAACTTCAGTACCACTAATCCCCATAGAAAATCCAACATCGGCTAATTTTAATGCTGAAGCATCATTTGTACCATCACCAGTGACGGCAACAACTTCACCAATTGATCTTAAAGTTTCAACTAAAATTCTTTTATCTTCGGGACTTGATCTTGCTAAAACTCGTAATTGAGGTACTATATCGATTCTTTCCTGTTTAGTCAATTTTCTAAATTCAGGTCCTTCCATTGATGCAAATTCACTTGATAAATCTTCAGGTGTTAAAATATAACAACTTTGGGAAATAGCTTTAGCAGTTCTTAAATTATCACCAGTAACCATTCTAACTGAAACTCCAGCATCTTTACATTTCAATACAGCTTCTGGTACACCTTCTTTCAAGGGATCTTGAATACCAACTAAACAATCTAAGATGATTTGTTTTGAATCATCATCATAAGTTGCTTTTGAAACTTCAATTAATTTATTAGGATCAACTTCATCAGGATTTTCGGAATAAATTAAATTTTTAGGTGGCCACTGATCAATACCAACGAAATCTGAATGACCAATTGCAATGGCTCTTAAAGCATCATTAGCATATTCATCAATTTTACTTAAAATCACATCTCTATGATCACGATTGATTTTAACTACTTCATTGGTTTGGGGATTATATTCATAACCACAATTTCTTATAATGATTTCAGCTGCACCTTTAAAATAAAATCTAAATCCATTGTCTATTTTAACAACTACACCTGACCATTTTCTTGAACTTTCAAATGGAATAACTTGTACAATATTACTTTGATTAGTTTCTCTAATTTCTTCTAAAGATCCGTCTTCAAAAATATTGAAACGATCCATGGTTAAAATTAATAATGCAGATTCTGTTTTGTTTCCTAAGAAAGGATCACTAACAGTTTCATATTTAACGGTTTTCCTCAATTTATCTTCTTTAGTATCACCCTGAAATATTCTCTGGAAAAGATTTTTATGAGGAGGTCTTGATTTAACTAAAGCTGCCAAAGATTCATTATATTCTGTATTATAGAAAGCAGTTGAATTTAAAGTGACATTAGCAGTGAAATGTTTTTTCAAATCATCAAATAATTGAGGTATCACATCAGCGGATTTTGGATCATATTTATTTGAAACCATATCATTAAATTCAACTCCATTACCAAAATATCCTTTGACTATTCTCATTTTATTCTCAGTTAAAGTACCGGTTTTATCAGAACAAATAGCTGTAGCTCCACCCATTGTTTCACAAGATTTTAACACTCTTACAAGATTACCATTTTGAGCCATTCTAGTAGTAGCAAAAGCTAATGCTAATGTAACAGCTAAGGGTAAACCTTCGGGAACTGCAACCACAACAATAGTAATTGCAGTAATTAAAATATCTAAGAACTTTTTACCCTTTTCAGCAGGTTCAATATCATGATATTTCCCACCACTAGCAATATTAACACAAAATCTTATAAATAAAACAACAAATAAAACCAAAGCAGCCAAAAAACCATATTTGGAAATACCTTCGGCCAAATTATCTAATCTAGCTTGTAAAGGAGTTACTTCATTTTCATGATTTAAACTCATCATTGTTCTACCATGAATAGAATTTTCACCAACGGCAGTAACAATTGCATTACCTAACCCACTTAATACTTTAGCACCTGAGATCAAATATGGATCTTTGAATTTAATGCTTGAAGTGCCAATATCTTCATTATCAACTGAATTTTCATTGAAGAACTTAATAGCTTCATTCACAGGTTTCTTCTTAATGGTTTGTGATTCACCAGTCAAGGCACTTTCATCACATTCAACGTCACCGCTGACCAAAATGGCATCAGCCGGTACGATATCACCTGTTTGTAAGTTAATTATATCACCAACAACTAAATCATAGATTGAAATTAACTTCTGGCCACCATTTCTGATAACAATTAATTCACGGTCTTCTTTCTTAGCATTCAACTTAGCAAACTGGCGTTCCTTCTGGTAATCATTAGCAGCACCTACAATCACAACAATGAATACGGCCGCTAAAATAGCCACACCTTCCACCCAATCTAATTTAGGGATGGCAAGACCATCATCATCATACATAGTATCAGTACCGAAAGTCTCATACAAACCTAAGGCCAAAGATACAACGGCTGCCACCGATAATAAAATAAGAACTTTATCTTTCAAAGCTTCCAAACAAAGTCTAAAGAACCCCTTTTGAACTTTTGTGGGTAATCGGTTAACACCATAAATGTGAGTCCTTTCAGCTATATCTTTCTCATCGTGTTCAGTTATTCCTTTATGCAAATGGGAATTTAAGGCAGCAGTTAATTCATTGATGCCACCAAGTGAAATCAAATGTTTGAGGGATTTTGGATCATGAAGTCCCTGTAAATCTTTTGGTGATATTGAATAAGTTGGTGTTAATGGAGTTTGGGAATTAACACTTGATGCATCACCTGGATAATTATCTTCATGCAATTTTGGAATATCCAAAAGTTCCTTTTCAGGCATAATACCTGATTTAATAGTTTTTATCAAAAATTAATCTATATGAATATTTTATGCATCAATTATAAGCCTTCTTAACCGGCTTTAGCAACTGAAAAGTTTATATGAATCAGTAATAACTAATGGGAGAATCCACCTTATGATTCTGGAAATAAATAATTATTGTATTACAGGTTTAAACTCTAAATTAGATCCTAAAAGGTTCTTAATAGTACTTATAATCTATTATATAGAAATGAAATGGGTCCGCAATGTGATATACAGTCTTTTGTTTGGCGGCGAGGCTATGCTAAAGCCTAATTAGGCCTAATCGGGAATCTGCGTAGAAATAGAACACTGGAAAATTAAGGTTATTTAGCAAGTTCTGATTTGTTTCTTATAGCACGTTTGCCATTATTTGTATCTGAGTATCCATCTATAGTTGGTAGAGTAGTACGAGAGTGAAGACTGAGAATATTAAAGGCTAATGGCTTCTCTGGTGGGACTTTTTGCAATTGCCTTGGGCTTCATTTCGCAGTGCCTTTCATTTGAAAGGTGCTTGGCAAATTTCAATGGCCACTAAAAAATCGCCAATAAGATATGACGGCGTAGTGTGGCTTATCAGTTTAGAGATTTGTCTATTCCGTGTTATCTGTCTCAAATCCAGTTTAAGTAATCGTAGTCTAAAGTTTAACCTAGAAGTCTTACCGTGTTTCTGCTTCCGAGCTTGATTTCGCTTACGTTCACATTTGCGGAGTAATGTTTCAAAATAAGTAACACTTCAGACATAAAGGCTTAGACTCGTGTCTGTTAATTGTCTTGTTTCCTTAACTTGCTGCCTTTCGGATTTTACTAAGGCTCGGGCTGAAAGATTTCGTATTTTTGAATAGGTTATATGCAGGTAAAGCCTAAATAAATTCCATGACATAACTAGATGACTGCATTTTCGTTTACATTAACGATGTAGATCTCTTCTGTGATGACTTCATTTGTCATTAATGGTTCTATGGGTTCTGTTAGTTTCCTTGGGTGTTACAAGCCGTGATGCGAGCAACGCCTACTTTCATGTCATTTTTGCAGCAATCAGGCTATACTTTGGCCTCGCCTTTCTTTTATATGACCACAGCCTTGAGGCATTTCCGATACTGAAGATGGCACGGTTGATGACTCTAGTAACGCGAGGTTCATTTTGATCGGGCAAAGCCTTGGAACTCTTGTCTACTTGGTTACTGTTAACTCCCTTGAAGAGTAACCATGGAAAATAGACTAACCCTAACTATGTTCTGTAATGTCTCCTTTATTGGCATGCATCTTTCCGAACTCAATACACAACTCTTATCATCTATTTTCAAAGTTAAATACACCATAATTAAAGCTATTAACGACAAAAAGTAAGTATTGGAATTTACTTCTGTTTGTATGCTGGTTCTACGCGAATCTACCGTTTGGATTCGCCCTGCTGGCCAAACGGTTAAGGCATCCGCCTCCTAAGCGGAAGACTCCGGGTTCGAGTCCCGGGTAGGGTTTAATTTTTTTGCCTAAATAACCTAATAAAATACATTTCTATGTAATCTATATGATTTTAACTAGTCTTGAGCTAAAATCCAAAATTGAAAGAACTCATATCGGGTTCTTCAAATGCAACTTGAGGTGGTAATTGTTTCTCATTATCCAATTGATCAAATCCATTTTCTTTAATTGTATGGGTAATTTCAGGATATTGGAACTTCCAATTATGTAACAATAATAAAGATAAATAATCACATCCTAATTTAGAATAAATGGTACAAATCTTTAATAAAAATGCAGTCTCATCTTTAATATCAGCTCGTATTTTTAATGATTTATACAATAAAATAAGTGCAGGATCATCATTTAAAAACTTATTAGAAGACAATTTGACCTTTAATGATTTAGGAATTTCAAAAATATCAGGATACTCTTTTGAGATATCAAGCGGTGATTTAATTAAGGATTCTATGGAGATAGCTGGCTCATCAATTTCCCAATATATCCAACTATTTATCCATTTATTACCATTTTCAATGGTATCGTTGATCAAGTACTTTGCTATCAACTCCTTATTATTAGGTTTCTGATTAGCAATTCTAACAAACTGATATAGTTTCGATACTACTAATGCCATCTCAAAATCTTCCAACTTATTGCTGATTATACTGCAACAATCATCTAATTTACCGGCTAATAAAAAGAAATAAGCTGCATCCATGTACCTATGTTGGCCTAATAAGGCAAAAGCATTCTTCATGGCAGCCACTTGCCATCTTTTTTTATTGAAATCATGTGATAAAAACTTGATTAATTTATCACGTTCTTTATGACTAACGGTTCTCCATAATCCTATTAAGATTTGCTTCTTATTTAAGGCAGCATAGAACAACGATACTAATCCTGAAGGATCTCTTTCTTGGCTGAATAAATTCCTGGCTATGGTTTCAATTATTTCAAGCAATTTAAAGTTATTAACCCAGTATACGAGCTTTAATCGTTTAACTAAATCCCATGTCATTTTCTCGTAATTTTCTTCAATTATAGTTAGTAACAAATCTTTGTTGCTGCTATGCAATGCAAATGTAACATCTCTCATATTCAAGCTGTTCTGTTTACTTAATTGAAACAATTTGAAACCAATTAAGAATCGTATTCCGTTTTCGTCCATTAAATTCGTATACTTATTGATTATGGAGGTGATTTTGACAACAGAAGTCAAGGTGATTTGCTGATGTCTCGTGATGAAGGGTAAGGACATTTTAGTCAAGTTAGCAATCAATAATTCAATCATATTATCGTTGAAAGTTTCAAAAATATCACCGTTATCTAAATGAGCATACATTTTCTTAGAATGCTTTCCATAAAGAATATAGTCGATGATCTTTAAATTCAAATTCCATTTAACATTCTCATCTTTCCGTATAACTTGGAATAGCTTTATTAGTATCACTTTTACAAGACTCAATTCGTTCATGTATAATAATTGGACCAAGAATTGAGGATGGTATACTGGTAAAGGACCATTCAACATTCTAACTATATCGCTAATATCAAATGCGTTACCTTCCACGCCCTTCAATAACTGATTAATATTGGAATTAATAAAACTATTACTTGAGCTTCCTAATCTGAACCATCTATCGTCAATGAAAAATTGATTACCGCATCCAATGACTAAATATCCATTATTTATCCATATAGAATCACCAATCTTATGAGGAGTGTAGTCACTGATATTAATCTTCTTCAACACTGAATATGCTGGGACCTTATTGGTATAATCGTACCTTAATTCAGAGTAAAGCAAGACCTGTCTGGTGAAACCAATTGATAATAAAACATTCTGTGTATGGTTGGAATCGATTAAACACCAATCGATGTCTTGAACGGGCTCATCAAATGTTTCCTGATACTCTAAGATTCCAGACTTTAAATCCCATATAAATAAGGTCTTACCAGTTTCATCAATGATAGCTAGTTTATGAATGATTGATGAACCAACTAATTTCTTACAGTTAACAATATTTGTAGCTAAAGAAAATGTTTCTATCCATTCAACTTTCGAATCATTAATAGTCTTCACCTTAAAGATCTTTAAATTTCCTGCAGTATCAATTACAGAGACCAAATTCTTTTCTTGTTGATCAACTACAGTTTCAATGGTTGTAATCTTATGTAGGTCTTTAATAGGAGGTAATGGATCAATATTAAATTTCTTCATTTCAATCTTTAATCTATTCTTATGAATAACAAGTTTCCAACTTTTAATGCTATCTAACTCAAATATCACAATCAATAAATATTCTTTGAATGATTCTGTCAGACTAATCTCTATTAATGCAAAAACTAATGGTGATTTACCTTTGAATTTATTCAATTTTTCGAGTCTTAATAAATCTCCAGGATGATCTTCTTTTGATCCATTACAACTCCATAGTCCTAGATTGCCCATTATATCAAATGTTAGAACTAAATGGTGTCGCTTAACAGTTCCGTTGATATCATTAATAATGGCTGCTTTGAGTATCCGATTATTGGCAGCTTCAGGATCTATTATTGTTAAATCTATCTTAAACTTCTTGGTGATGATGGTTTTGTACGTAGGTTTCGATAAAACTAATGGTTCCCAAATGTAATTGTGTTGAGGGAAATTCAGGATTGATAGCAAAATGTTTTCATGAGTATAGAATGGATTAGACTTGACTAATTTCTGTATAGATTTTTCATGGCCTTGGAATTTGTTGATTAACTTAAAGATATTCTTTGGTAAGTAAAGGGAATTTAGTTTGATTGTCTTTTTCAATCGATTATGCACCAATATCGCCAAATTCTTATCATTAAAATACAGCAATTTGGGAATGATTATTGGATTTTGATTTATTTCAAACTGTTTGGATTCTATATCAAGTTCTTCGTCTTTGATTTCAACATGCAGGTAACAGCTCGTACTTAACTGTATAGTTTCGTCTAACTTTTGGAAGTGAATGGATTCATGAGGAACGTCAGAAATATTATGAATCTTATACATAGTAATTAACCCTTTAGCGTCGATAGCTAGAAGTAAGTCATACTTTTCTTTGGCTCCAAAATTTTGAACATAATAGTTATCTATAACAACTACATTCACAGCACCAGGCAATTCTAAAGTCCCCCAAGGTTTTATATGATCATGGCCACCATATTCAAAAGTCGTCCATACTTTAAACGTCCCATTATGTGAAAAAGTGAACAACGTATCTGAATCGAAGTTCCCTGTATCGATATAATTTCGAATGTTCTTAATATTAGCCATAGATTCGTCGGTTATTCTGAACTTAGAAGTATCATATACCCTGTATCTCCACCTTAAATCAACAATAAAATCCCCCAATGGATTTGGCAAATACGTAAGCTCAAATAAGGTATTATCGTCACCATAATTGATCCTATTCCATAGTTTCAACATGCCGTCAAAAGGACTATTCTTTATTACTATCCTATTGGAATTGAATGTGATCTTTACACTAGTAACAGGCAAAGGCTGTTTCTGCAGCCATCGTTGATGATATTTAATGACTCCATATTCCTCATATATCCTATACAAGACAATTGAGTCCTGAGTTCCTATAACTATTTCATTTTCAACTGGTGCCCATTGAAGACAATTAATTACTGAATTATCAGGATCATTAATTATCAATGTTTCAACCCATTGAGGTTTCGTCATGTATTCATTCATAGGTTTAAATATCAATACTTTATTTGAAGTACAAAGTGATATATACCCATTAACATAATTGAAATCAATTGAATTAGGATCTGATTCAAGATAAATTGTTTGTAAATGTTCAAAGATTTGAGAATCTTTCAAGGTCAATGTTGAAATTATTAAGTTATTACCTGATCCATATGCAACCACATAATGATTCTTCCATTTCCCATGCAGTACCGATGTTTCACTATCGTTAACTTCTCCAGGTATGAAGTTGAGTGTCATTAAATGCGAACTGCTAATAGTGAGATTTTAAGTATAATGAACTAAAGTTGATGCGAGTAAATAGCATTAAACTTTATAAATAGTTTATTCAGAGTAAGGATCGAGATTTAAAAGAATTACTTACCAAAATTATACATTAATATATAAAAAGAATTGAACTTAAGCTACTGCGGTATTTGACTTAAATGATCTTAAGTCATTAGAATCAAAGTTTTCAGCCATATCATCATCTTCCAAATCAGTACTCTCTTTAACTCTAAAGAAAATCAAAGGAGCAGCAAGAACTAATGATCCCATGACTAATCCCCAAGATGATGCAAACATTGCCATATATGAAACAGGATGTGAATCTAATGCCCATGCAATAACAGCTCCAGCAGATTGCATACCTTTATACATACCACCATACAACGCAGTAGTCTTTGGGTTATTGGATAAAGTTCCCAAAAGCCAGAAAATATAAGTTTGGAAAACAGCATCAAATACACCATAAAAGATATAAATGAAAACAGGTCCAACATAACCATGATCAGTATAATCAAGAGGTTTCATATCAAGGACATTTACTCTGTCAAAGGTTTTTTGGAATGAATAACCACCACCCCATATAGCCATAGCGAACACAAATACAAACACATATCCGATTCTAGCTCTCATTGGTCTAGCAAATCTTGGCCAATCTAAAAGGAAACCAAAGAATCCAGCACCTACCATTTGTGATAACCAATACAATAAAGAATTTAATGATCTAGATCTAACGGTAAATCTACCAGCATTAAAATCATTAAATTGATAAGTATAAAACCAATTAGAAGCAAAGAACATTGGGAATAAAACAAGAATTTCAGGTCTCTTTTTAATAGCTAAGAAAACACCAAAGATTTCTTCTTTCCAGTGCATATTTTTCTTGGTGATAACTTTAGTATTATCGTCTTTATAAACACGATCCATTGGCAATAAGAAGAAAGCAATGACAACTCCTAAAGCCATTAAAATCATGAAGGCAATATAAGTACCATCATTTGCTGCAGAACCATTATTATTAATATTGTCAGCTAAAGGAACAATAGAACCAATGACTGCACCTAAATTGAAAATAACCCAAAAGATCATAATAGCTCTACCTTTAAAAGCTTCAGTTGGATAAGACATAATCATAGTAGCTTGAGCAGCCCAAAGACAACCAGCACAAATACCAAGGAAAGCACCAGCAAAAATAACAAATCCACCATTAGCATTATGTTGATAACTTAAAAGGGAACCGGCATAAAGAAGATAACCAGTACCACCAAAAGCCAAACAAATTCTTGGACCTAAAAGATTGACTATAGTACCAGCAAAGAACCCAATAGGAGCAAAAGTAGCATAAAGAGCCACTTGAGCATGTTCTTGAACAGTTGGATCATTAATGGAAGCACCAATACCAGTTAAAGCATTAAACATCCCTGGAAGCATGAACACGACGAATGCAAGCATAACGATTTGAATGGTTGAATTAGAATATTGTGGGAGGAATGAAACTAATTTTTTATCATACCATTTCCCACTACTGGCTATTTCTTCTTGACTATAGACTTTTAAAGTCAAATGATGATCGCCTAAAGGCTCAGTGGAGTTCTCACTAGTATGAACGTCTACGTTAGCAGTAGACTTTTCCTCTTCTGACATTATTTAAATAGAAGTAATAAAAGGTTTGATATTGAGATATGTAAAAAAAAATATATCTGGGGTTGAGGTTATTTATATAGTTTTAAGTATTCTTATCAGGACCTCCAGATTTCTTTTATCATCATCAATAATAGCTTTCAGCGTTCCATTATATTTTCATTTTGGGTTGCAGAACGTCCACTTTCCTGCATACGCGCCCAGATGTAACAATGTGACATTAGCTCTGATGGAAAACTATTAGAAATTGCCTACTACAAGATAGTTTTTTTGTTACTAAGACCTGTATGGAGTGCATATAGTGCCGATAGTTTATGGGTTTAGGTCGAATGATCTTAGTGCCATCGATTCTCGACATCTCTTATCAATTTTTTATGTCTCGTTTAAGCTCCCGCTTATCTGTGATTAGGTAATGAGATTTTATTTATTAACAAACAATGAATGGTTTGTATTTTATTAATAAGGGCTTTCGCTATATATATTTACTACTACATAGATTTCTTTCTTAGTTTTAGATTTACTTTTTAAAGTTAGAAATGGCTTTAACGTGTCACCCACTTACTCCGCTTTTTCTGAAAAAAATCCCCATATGGAAGTTTTACGACTAGATTGCCACGAACAAATGCCGCGTGAGTGCAACATTAATCGATGTTGCATTGGGGGGGAAGAGAATGAATATTAAATAAACTTAATTCAGGCTGTAATGTTGTTGTATTTAATTGTAAATCTATACTAATGTCTCACCAGTGGCGATGATTGATTCTATAAGATCGTCAACTACTTTATCAGTTAAAATTGGAGAGTTGAATACAACTCTAAAGAATTCTTGATTATCTTTTGGGTTAGGTGAAAAATCAACTAAAAATTTCCCGGATTTATGTAATTCTCTTGAAATATATCTGGTTACAGTTGTATAATCCCCCTCATACTTATCAGGTTTATAATAGAAACATACTTGTAAACAATCAGGTTGAGTAATTAAGTTAAAATTAGCTAACTTGGTGATGTTCTCAACAAAATAATTGACAATTTTGAATGCATGATCAACTCTCAGTTCAAATCCTTTAGTTCCATAATATAACCAACTTAAATAAAACTTAAATGAGTCGGCTCTTCTACCACATCCCATAGTTCCATCTGCCAAGTCGAAATTTTCAACATCATCATCTTCTCTTCCATGGAATAAATATGGAGCTGATAATGACATCGATTTCTGGAAATGTTTGACTTCGGGAAGTAATAAGAATGAACATGTGGTTGGAACTCCTAACATCTTATGAGGATTCACAGTGATAGAATCACTTAATTCACTCCCTTTCAATTTATACTTTTGTTGGGAAGAAAAGATAATGTTTCCACCCCAGGATCCATCAATATGAAACCAAACATCGTATTGCTTAGCTATTTTGGAAATTTGACTGAAATTATCATATGATCCAAAGACCGTAGTTCCTGCAGTAGCATTGATGTATAATGGAGTATAACCTTGACTAATAGATTCTTCAATCACACGAGGTAAATCTTCGTATTTCATAGTACCATCTGGGTTAACATCAACTTTGAAAACACTTGAGGCACCAAATCCTAATAATTGTGCTGCTTTAACGACTGAATAATGACAATGATTAGATGCATACACGGCAAATTTATGATTTTGATTCCCATATTCTTTAGTTTCTGGGAACTTCAAAGATCTAGCTATTTGCAATGAGGTGATGTTGGACCATGATCCTCCACTAAATGTTAACCCACCACAAGTTTCGTTATGGAAAAACATCTTGGCATATTTCTTACCAATGTAATTCTCTAATACTGACAATACCGGTGATACGGTAAACACATGAGAGTTAGTATTCAATACTGATAAAATTATATCTGAAATGACACCAATGGGATTATTAGCAGCATACAATTTATCTAAAAATCCTGGATTCCATGTATTGACTGATAAATTCAATACTTTATCTAATACTTCAACTAATTTCTCGTTATCTCCTCGTATACCATTTTCATCGATGCCTTCGTGGCTGAATTGGGTCTTCAAAAATCCTGGTGGATTATATTTACCTAATGAGTCGGGTTCATATTTTTCGCTATGGTAATCCGATTTCTCTATATAATCTAAGATTCTAGGCTTAATTAATGATAATAATTCATCTAATTCTTTTACTCTATTGACTTCTAAATCGTTTGTTATAGACATGATTTTGAAAATTATTACAAATTTCGCAATTCTTGAGAATTGTGGTTTAATTTGATTTTTTTTCTTAAAAAGTTATTTGGTTCTTTAATTATAGGGCTTTAAAGTCTGATTCAAAGTTGAATAGATTTTAAAAAATCGAAAATTTATTATAGTAGTTTTTGTTGTACGTGTCTTCTTATTATTAATGGAAATATTTTGAAAATAAAAATTTTCACAGTTCTCTCTATTTAAAGTTGTAATTTCGCTGTATATTTAATAAAGCGTGATTATAAGGGAACACCTTACTTTTGATAGAAATGTAAGTTGTTTTGATCGTAATGAACAGCAATGAAGACGGTTAGAAGAACCTAGTCTACGGGATATTCGGCTCAGCTTAAAGTGTAGTAAAGGTAATACAGATACATGCAGTAACAAGTTCTATACTTCTACCCTATTCTGAAACATCCCCTTGCTTAGCTTGGGGTTACTTCTCCGTAGTTTAGAATCACTTCTCTTAGAATCACTTCTCTTAGAATCACTTCTCTTAGAATCACTACGGTGGTTTAGAATCAGGGAATAATTAATTTTTATTATTTACAAGTCCTATTTGCTCTCGTTTTGTCTGGCTAAATTCCTATTCAAAGCTTCAAGCTTCTTCATCTCTTCTTGTGCATCAAAATTACCACTGGATAAGTTTTCATAAATCTGATCATATTTACCAGTAGATAATGGTGCATTACCTCTCATTCGTTTTGACATATCAAAGTATCCATTCTTACATTCCATGTACGTCATGAAGTGTGCAACACATAATTCAGGTAAATCCTTCTTAAGTTCGGGTTTTGTTAAACAATCTTTAGGAGTATTCCGTTCAATTAATACACAAGGTGATCTCTGTAAGCAAACTGCTAGAGCTTTCTTTTGATCTTTACAACTGAAAGTTAGTATATAAAACATTCGTCAATATTATAGGTAGCAAATTCTCCTTCTATAACTCTTCCGCTATCAAACATTGCTAGTATAGCTGCAAAATTACATACCTTGCACCCATCTATGGTTCGCACAAATTATTGAGCCATCGCATCAATCTCATTACTAGTCGCACAGTAGTATGTTTCTATATAACTATACCATTAGCCCGCCTACGCTTCCACTACAGTCGGTAGTAGGTCTGTTTCTTGGTGGAAAATCACAGCAGTTGGTATGTGCTACACCCACGTCTTTGGAGGTTTCTCAACTCAATGATGAAGGAAAGTTAGAGAAACTATCTCATCAAAAGATGTTTGGAATAATCCAAAGCATTGCAAAATCCAAACCTACTGGTAGCACTAAGGAATATCTTGTGATAACCTCAGATTCAGGAAATTTGACTTTAGCAGAATATAAGGATTCAAAGTTCGTGCCTTTGATACAACAACCCCATTCTAAGAACTCATTACGACGTCTTACTCCAGGCGAATACTTAGATGTTAGTACTAATGCTATTCTGATAACTGCAATTGAAAATAATAGACTTGTTTATAGAATTCACTCAAACGAAGAAGGTATTTACTTAGCTCCTCCATTACAAGCATCCAGCAAAGTCACTATTACTACTTGTGCTTTAGATACTGGTTTTGAAAATCCAGTTTTTGCTGCAATTGAAGTCAACGGTTCTCAATTAGAATTGGTCCATTATGAGCTAGATCAAGGTTTAAATCATATTATACGAAGGGCTCAATCTGTTCCAGAAACGTCAAATCTACTCATACCTTTGATAGGTGGAGGATTATTGGTGTGTGGAGAGAATTTCATTCAACATAATGAAGAAACTCACTCTACTGAACACACTTTTGTCAATTATGTCATACACAAATCATTTATATTAGTTCAGAACCTTATGGGTGAATTATATAAGATCACTTTCCCATTTAAAATAGAATTATTTAATAAAGTTCCAGTATCCAAAAGTATTAATCTTTTCAAAAAAGGATTCTTATTCATAAACTCCATAGGTAACGATAAATTAGTATATCAAATAGAAGATCTCGATGGAACAATGTCACAAATCGATGATATCAAAAGCTTTGAACCTGTTTTAGATTTGTCATTAAATGCTGAAAAATTAAGTGTGCTCTCAACCAACAGTCTAAAGAAACTAGTGCATGGAATTAACATTGATGTTTTGGTTTCGTCTCCAATACCAATTTCACCTATTTCTATTCAAGTATGTAAATTAACTGAAGATTCGGTAAATGATGAATATTTATTCATCTCATCAACATCATCAACATTGATATTGTCAATTGGAGAAGTTGTCGAAGATGTAACTGATTCAAATTTTATAACTGACCAACCTACATTAAAAATTCAACAGATTGGAAGTAATGGGGTTCTTCAAGTTTATGCAAATGGTATACGACACTTGAGAGATGATAAAATTGTAAAAGAATGGTACCCTCCGGCAGGAATTAATATTTTACAAGCAGATTCAAACCATCATCAGGTAATTATAGGATTATCTAATAATGAAATATGTTATTTTGAAATTGAAAATGATCAGTTAGTCGAATATCCACAAAGATTAGAATTAGGTCAAATAACTGCTATTGGATTATCTGCCAAATACGCTATTATTGGAATATTAGATTCCATACAAGTTATTTCATTACAAGATCATAATAGATTAGAAACATTATCTTTCCAGGCATTGTCTTCCAATAGTACCTCTATCATAATAAAAGATGATTTAGTTCATATTGGTATGGAGAATGGACTTTATGTCAAGACTTCAATATTCGAAGGTAAATTATCCAATACTAGGGTTAAATACTTAGGAGCAAAACCAGTTAGATTATCAGTAATTGGAGAGGACCATATACTAGGAGTGTCATCAAAACCATGGCTCATTCAAGATAATAAAACCACTCCTTTAAATACAGATATAAACTGTGGGACCTCATTTATTTCTGAAGAAATTGGAGGAGAAGGAATAGTAGGATGTCAGAATAACGAATTGATAATTTTCACACTTGGTGAACTTACAGATATGACTACGGTTGAAAGTGAAAGCCTTAGTAATCTGAAGAAAATCATTGATGGTTTCATTTTGGAATCTAATGGTTTAAGAAATGGAGATAAGTTCATTGAAATTCCCAGCCCCGTCACCTTCTGCAAATTTAATGATTATTTAATTGTTGCTGCTACAAGCCACCTTTATACTATTCAAAAGTCGAGTTTTAAGTTAGTTCATGAAACTAAAGTTGATAAAGTTCCATATTCACTTGTACAATTCAATGATAAGCAGTTGTTAGTTGGAATGGAAAATTATATCAGACTTTTCGAAGTCGGTAAAAAACAATTGTTAAGAAAATCATCTACAACATTTCCGTTTTTGAATAAAATCGTTAAAGTTATTAATCAAGGCAAGAATAGAATCGTCATTGGAGATTCAAGGAATTCCACAATATTTGCTAAATACGATTCAGAATCAAATAATTTCATTCCTTTAGCTAACGATACAATGAAGCGTCAAATAACATCTTTATCGCCGTTAGATTTTAGTACAGTAATTGGAGGTGATAAGTTTGGAAACATATTCATAAATAGGTTAACTGAAAATGAAGAATTAGTTAAGTTACAAGACTCCTATTTAAATGGTTCAAGTTCAAGATTACAGAATTTATGTGAGTTTTATTTAAATGATGTTCCAATGTCATTTGTCAAGGGAACATTTATTATCGGAGGAAAAGAAAGTATAATTTATGGAGGGTTAGAAGGTACTATAGGTATTTTGACTCCAATTACTGAAAAAGAATACGGGTTTTTAAATTCTGTAGAAATAGAATTAAGGAAAGAACCAAACTTATTAGGTAAAGATCAAATGAAATTTCGTAGTTATTATAATCCAACTAGAAATGTAATTGATGGAGATTTTATTGAAATCTTTCAAGGTATTTCAGTTACATCTAAAATCAAATTAGCTAAGAACTTGAATAGATCTATCAAGGATATCGAAAATAAAATTTATGAAATCAGACAAAGATCAGCATTTTGAGTGAAAACTTCATATATATATATACTTACAAATAATACAACAACTTCATCATTAATAGACGTCATCATGTTCATTACGTACTTTCCTTCTTCATATCTTTCAAAGGAGATAACTTATCATCAACCACTTTCCTCAAAGAAGGACTTCCACCATTTTCGTCTGTATCTTTACGACCAGGAGTTTGACCATTAGGAGTACTAAATTGAACGAAATTCCAAAATGCTGGAGATGATTGATTATTTAAACCTGGTATCAATTTAATGGATTTTGAACCTCTTTCAGGAGTGAATGCTTCTAGTTGAGTGACTTTCTTAGGACTAGTAAATCCTAAGATTTCAGAATTCCCTATAGATTCACTAGTTATTGAATCAGGTTGATATGAATTCAGACGATCTAATTGATTATAAGAATTCAGACGAGAATGACCAGGAATTGAATTAGGTGGGGGTAAACTAAATAAATTATTATTAACTTTAGGTAATTTTGGAGTATTTAAATCTAATCTCATAGGAGATTGATCAGGGATATTATACATTAGTGAAGGTTGTTGAGAATGGACCAGGGTTGGTTGAGTTTGAGGGATTTGTGATGTTGTTTGTTGCTGTGAATTTAGCTGTGATGAATCGGGTTGTTGTGGATAAGAATAATTGTATTGAACTCTTTTATCATCTCTTAAATAATATTTATTAGACTCAGGTAATGATTGATGAGTTGCTAAATGTAATTGTAATTGTCTTGATACAGAAGAACCACGTCTTGCTTTTGAAATAGAACCAGTCTGAATTTTATTTAAAAATTCATCTTTATAAGATTCACTAATTTGCCATTTCATACCTTTACCAGGTTCATTAGGTCTTCTTGGAACTTTTTCAAATGCTTTATTTAATGATAAATTATGCCTTATAGAATTTTGCCAACCAGTTTTAGAATATTTATAATATGCATAATGATTGGCAATCCAATCATAAATTTCAGATAATGACATTACACCATTTTCATTTGATAAAATGGCTTGAGTTATCATAGTAGCATAAGAATAAGGAGGTTTAATATCTTTTGATTCTTCTTTTGATAAATCTTGATCAAGATTACTTTGTAAAGAACTTGCTAAAAGTTGAGATGGTGAATGAGTTGTACTTTTATCAAACATTTGATAAGTTTTAGGATTTTGATTTAATGATGGTTGTTGTGGGAAATAAGTATAAGGTATATTATTGGATTGTTGAGGATTCATACTTCCATTACCACTAAGTCTTCTTTGTTTAGACATATTAACTTTATAACGCGATAAATAAACATCCAACATTCTTTTATCAATTTTTGGAGGAGAATCTGGTAAAATAAACATCATTTGAGTACCACCAATATCTAAAATAGCACCAGAATGTAAAGGAGTTGGAGTTGAATCTACATTAACTTTATGACCATCAACTTTTGCCCCATTTCTACCTAATACTTTTAATTCCCAACACCTTAAATCTAAATTATAAGTTATATTTGCGTGTTGTCTTGATACCACTTTAGCAGGACCTAAATCTATATCGACATAACTTGAACTATTTTGATTATTATCAGTATTTCTACCAATGGAAATAGCTAAAGATTTAACATAAAAAGTCCAATTATTACCACTTATTTTAGCATATGCTTGAACTTCAGTTGCTATATTTTTATCATTAGAATAATTAATAGAAACATTAGTTTTCTCTTCAGGGAATTGGAATGAGGATATCACAGCGTTGACTAAATCTGCAGGGTCATCAAAACTTGAATTATCTTCCACTTCCCCAATAGACCTTTTGCTGCCCGGAGTGGATGCACTTGACATGAAAATTAACTTCTGTTAAGTAGTTAATATAAGGTGTGATGTTAACTAACAATAACACAGGTATGTGGAAATTGATTGTTAAGCAATGCCCAAGTATTTAAGCAAAAAAATAGACTGAAATCTATAAAATTAATGTGATGGTTTGATTATTATAAACGTATTATTAAATCAAAAACACGCTCCAACACGAACACCAAAAAAAAAAAACACCTACTAAAAAGTATGGAATGTATTCTTTAGTATTAGTATATTAAAACGCAATGATTTATATTATAAAAAAATCTATTTGGTGTAAATACCTTAATTACCCCAAAGATCACCGTTTCACGTATTTAATATTTATATTTACTTTTCTCTTCGACGGTCGCAATTTACATTATCAACGCGCACGACCGACTGCAAAATATATAATGCTTATAAGTGAGTTTTGCGTGTATTAATATTACAGATTTTGGTTAGTAACCAGATCTTGGTTAATAATTTTGATTAGTTCTATAAATCATAAGGTTTCTCGTAATCAATAGGAATAGTAAATGATTTGAGAGTTAAATCAAATCCTCTTGCATCATATTGTTCTTTGGTGATAATATCTACATGTAAATCTTCCTCTTCTAATCTTCTTTTGTTTAAAATATCTTCATCTATTATATCAAATTCGTCTTCCTTTTCTTGATACTCTATATTTTCTTCGATTTCGACGAAATCAGGTGCTAATGCACTCCATTTTTGGGGGAATTCAATTGACCATAAATATATGATCCCATATTCAATCCCGTTAGATGCAACCATACATCGATTTGAATTCCATTTCACTTCAATTAATTCTTCACTACTTCCTTCTAAG
The DNA here is from genome assembly GCA_030566005.1 of Yamadazyma tammaniensis. NCBI lineage: Eukaryota > Fungi > Ascomycota > Pichiomycetes > Serinales > Debaryomycetaceae > Yamadazyma > Yamadazyma tammaniensis. Next base: position 156,635 of record JAJMHK010000011.1, on the reverse strand, counting down.
ATCTTAATTAATGATCCCATTGATGTTTCCCATATATATAAATCTTGCGATGATTGAGTTCCAAATGTCGATGCAACCAAGAACTCTCCATTATGATTGAAACTAACTGAATTCCATTGTAATCTATTGACTACATCCTGGTATTTCTGCTCAACATCAAATTCCCAAGTATCGGGGTTATCATTAATAAAATCTGGTAGAATAATTTGTCTAATTATACGATCACTAGAATTGACTGCAAGTTTCCTTCCATTGGGTGAAATCACTAAATTCTTGATATTAGATCCCGTGACTTTGAAACAATGTACCATTTCAAGGGTTTCAGTGAATAGAATGTTCAAGTATCCTTTATTAGTCCCCATGAAAATATATCGTCCATCTGGAGTGAAAGTACTGACTAAAGTCAAATGTCTAGGTAGATCAGCTGGATTAATTTCCAAATGCGTTACCTTGTTATTTTCATCAACAAACATAGGTTTATCTTCGAATAACGATAAGATGAATTGCTGAGGATTATTGGGATTTATCATCCCCAGCCAAATAGGTCCATCACATAAAATCGAACGTAATGGCCCGTTCTTAACATTCTTCAAATCCCAAAACTTAGCCCTCCAGTCCTGTGACGTACTCAACAAGTACCTTCCACAAGAAGACCAGCTTAGCGAAGTGATTGGTCTTGTATGAGCTCGTTCCATAATGGCTATTATACCACCATTACTCGATAAATCATATATGACAATAGATCCATCACTTATCCCACTAGCAAGATAATCTCCTTTATAGTTAAACTGAAACGTCACTGAATGTCCATACAGTAACGTTTGTGTCAACGTATCAGGGAATTCTTTTGCTACTGCAAACGGATCCTGTAACGATAAGTTCATAGTTTTTAGTGCCGTATTTTTAGTCGCGGTTTATTGTATAGATAATTAGATGAGTAAATAAACAAGTGTTCAAATGAAGTTTTTGCCAGCTTTGATCTTTATCAACATGGTATTATCATTGATCCACTACTATAGTGAAAATGGTGATCGCCGATGTTTTTATAAAGAATTGAACACTGGAGTCCTTTTAATAGGTAAGTTTAAAATGGAAGTCCAAGATCTGGAAACTGGTGAGTTTTATAGTCCGATAGATAAGATAAATACAGGCATTTTAATAGATGTGGAAGAGACTTTTGATTCCAATCATAGGGTGGTTCATCAACGAGCCAAGTCTTCGGGTCAATTCAGTTTCAATGCCTTAGATGATGGAGAGCATAGAATATGTATAACACCTAAATCATTCTTTAAGAAATTTTATGATGGAGGTAGTAATGATCCTAATATAATCAAGGAACTGAAGTTTAAACGTGCAAGAGTTCTGGTTGATTTTTTGATTGGTGACGCCAATTATTTAGATTCTAAACATACGGGGATAGTCCGAAGTTTAAATGAAAAGATCAATATTCTTAATAATAAAATGATTGATATTCGACGGGAGCAAGGGTTTATCCGAGAAAAGGAAGAATCATTCCGAGATCTTCTGGAATTGACAAATAATCGAGTAATCAAATGGCTGATTATTCAATTAGTAGCATTATCGCTAACGGGGATATATCAATTATTAACACTACAACGGTTTTTCACAAAGACTAAAGTAGATTAGATCAGTAGATTAGATCCAGTTAGTTCATCTCGATTCAATAGTTTTAATAGCAGCAGGATTGCATAATTAAAGGAGAGCTAACTGTAAGTAGCATTAATATAAATCGCATTTTTTGGTGATACCGTAACTAATGATAAAGAAGTCGTTTGATGATCGTTCACAAACCAACTTAAGTCTATCGTTGAAAACAGTAAGTAAATCACCATTAAATGAAAAGATCCAATCACTTGAAGTCACGCCTGAAATCCAATGGAGCCAAATCTTAGCTACTATTCATAGTACTGACTTTCTCATAAATTATGGTACAGTGACTTATATTCAACCTACGACGATATATATAGCTGTGGGGACGAAAAAAGGGTTTGTTATAATATTCAACTATCATCAGAATGTCGAACATGTTTTAACTCCTGAAATTGCAGAAACTTCAGATAATCTGCCGTACATTAAAGATTTATCAATCACTGCCATGGCATTCTCTCAAGATTTGACTTTCATTACAGCTGGTTATGTAAATGGAACAATCATAATTTGGGAGTTAATAAATCCAAAACCTTACTATATAATACTACCGATAAATTTACAGCAAAGGTTTGGAACTAATCTAGAAGGTCATTTGAATATTCCTATTACTGCAGTCCAATTTATAGGTGCTAATAATAATCAAATCATTTCAGCAGACGATTCAGGTTTAATCTTTTATCATGTTGGATTCAAAAAACTCTTAACAAAGAATTTTGTCACACAAAAATTATTAGGAAAGAATGATTCAAATGTTGCAGACGATAGTGGTAAAAACACTATTTTTAGTACTGAGATCCTCCCGTTTGGCTCCTCACACCAAATAACTGATCAATTAGGAGTCGTGGCTATAATAACAGGTACTGTATTACTTATACTTTCAGTTTGTTCATTGAATAATCCTAATAATTTGCATTTAAAGACCCATTTTAAAGTTGCAAAACCAAAACACATCAAACCTAAATCAGGTTGCGTGAATTGGTATCCATGTATGGAGCTTGAAAATGGGTCTATATTAAATGCAAGACTAGCATATTCATGGGATAATACCTTATGGATACTTGAGTTGAATAACCGTTCTTTTCCATCAAATTTCGTGACGGTAATCAATGATCTCAAAGATAAAGATAAAGGTATACCAAATTTGCCTATAAATGAAATATGTCTGTGGGAATCTTCAGATACTATCATTGGAATTAAGTGGATGTCGCCTATGTTGCTTGTTGTATTCACTAAATCTAACGATATGGTTATTCTTCATTACGATAAGAAATCTAAATTGATAAAGCTCAAACAAGAAAGCCTTCCACAGATTTCTAATGTCAGTTTCAAGAGCTTTACAAGTTATTCTAATTCAATAAAGTTAGCTAAGAATCGAATAGTTGTTTTAGAGAATAATCAAAAGGTAAATATCGGTAATACTATCCGATGGAACGATAAGCTTGTTGAAGCATTAACAAATGGTAGATATGAAGAAGCATTATCCACTGCATTTTATTTTTATACATCATCAGACCACGAGCTAGTTCTATTTCAACTTCCTGAAAACTCAGCACAACGACAAAAATTAATTGAACCGTATCTAATTAATATCATGCAACAAGCTATACCACATTTAAATTTCAATAAAGAAATATGTGAAATATATTTCAAAATCATCCTGTTAATCGATTTCGTTGATATTGATTTGCTTTATGAAGCAACCGATAATGATTTGTTCTTTGAGACTATTGAAAGTTACCTTCTTAGTAATCAAATCGTCAACTTATCTCCTACAATATTAAAGAATTTAGTGATTTATTATGCCGAAAATGACACTAAACGTGATCTTTTAACTGAAATCTTATGCACAATAGATATTTCAAATTTAGATATTAATTTGACGGTTCAATTATGTCGAAAATATGATTTAAAAGATTGTGGAATTTTCGTTTATAATTTCCTACTTCATGATTATTCAACACCTCTTTTAGAGTTCCTTAAAGATCCAACTCCTCAAGTGTTCATCTATTTATCTTATGTGTTAACTGGGAGACAATATCCTATTGATAAGTATATTGATTTCGACCAAGAAAAGGATGCAAAAGATGCAATAATTAAGATTTTATTTACTAATAGTAATTCTGAACTGGATGATTTATTCCCTTATTTAACTAAGTTATTGAAGTATAATTCATTTGAAATGTTATCTTCATTAAATGAATTCTTTGAAGATTCTATATTGAATGAAAATGATAATTTAATCAACCGACAATATATTATCGATGCATTATTAGATATATATGCATCATCACATTTCAAAAATTTAGATAAATGTAATTTATCAATTTTCATTGGTCGTAATTATCCTAAATATAGTCAATTTTTAAGATTAAGTGATTCAATATTAGATCAAATTGTTGAAAATTTATTGAATTTTAATAATGAACAAGTCAAACCTGATTGTGAATTAGCATTACAAAGTTTATTATCAATTTTTGAACCCGTTGATCAAAAGAAATTGATTGAAAAATTGAATTATGGGAAATTTTTTGGAGTTTTAATGGGGATTTATAAAAGCCAAGGAAGGTTTGATAAGTACTTGAAGATATATTTACAGCAAGGTGTGACTAAAGGGTTTAAATCGGTATTAGCAGATTGTTTCGTTAATTGTAAAATTGGAATGGAACGGAACAATTTAGTGTCGTTGATTAAAGAGAATTTTGGGACATTTTTAGGCATAGATTTGAATCTGTTTGTTCATTTAATTAGTAAACACGAACCAGCCATACATAAGGAGGTATTAAAACTTGATAGTAATCAGTTACAATATACTTATTTGAAGGAGTTAATAGGGAATCAAACCATCGAGTCAGAATTATTAAAGGCTTACGGAAAGTTATTATACGAGTTCAACAGGAAAGAACTTTATGAATATATCTTGAAAGTCCATAATAAATTAAACTGTGAAGATACTAAAGAATTAAAGAAGTTTCTTAAAACCACCAAACAAATTCCTAGTTTGACTATTTTACTCAATCAAGATTTACAGTTCCAAGAAAGTTTGGATGAATTACTCGAAGTCTTACCTGAAGCCGAAGATAAGATAAAGATATTCAATTTATATATCAAGATAATTGAGAACCAGAAGTTCCCCAAGTACGGCAAAGATCCTGAGAAACAAGGAGAGTTCAATTTAAATGAAGAGTATTGGCTCAAATTGATCAATACTCTAATAAGCCAGAACACCGAACATGAACTTGTTTATTTAAGTTTCAAGAAAATCAGTGATATCAAACTAAATCCCAACGATAAGAATGAATCATCGTTTCTTAAAATCTTCAATCATTTCTTGAATCTGGAGAATCAAGCTACGCTATTAAACATCAAACAGATTCTCATTGAAATCATTATTTCATACAGTTATGAAAGCGAAATCTTGAAAATAGGATCTAAAATCATCAACGATAGTATCTACAAGCTTCTACAGCTAATAAGAGTCGATAATTTGAAAGGATGGCCCATCAATTGTAAGTATTGCACCTCGTGCAATAAACAACTTTACGGAGAGGAAATTGGTAATGATAATTATATAGCATGGGAGCAAACACAATTAAAGAAACTTAATCTTGTTTCGAGGGATGAAAACTTTGATTCTTTAAGATTAATCTTCTTTAAATGTGGCCATGGATACCATTATAAGTGTTTAAAGAATTTAAATAGTGAGGGCTGTGTAGTGTGTTGTCCATGAACAAGGCTACAATACATGCACTGCCGCTTAGCAAGCATTTAGGAACACTTACTGAATAGTGGAACACTTCCTAAACAGTGAAAACTTCTAATAAACAAGATTACGCTTAGTTTAATATATTTACGCTTATTAGATGCTTACAAAATAGCTCATCTCTAGACAGCCGCAGTACAGCGGTACGGCACTGACGGCCGACGCCCCATTGGCCCAGAACGATGGAAATTAATATTTTTTTGGGTATCCCATCACGTGCATGAAAATTTTCCCAATCAAGTAAAAACTAAACAAACCTTTTTGCAACCCTAAAATTAGCCAAATGAAATTGAAATTGATCTCCTGAAGTTTAATTACTTAATAAAATTTTTTGGCTTTTTATTATTTACTTTCTTACATACAAGTAAATTAAGGCTGCCAAAAAACAACAAAATGAGTTACAGTGACGATGATTTGTTTGATCAAGACCTCACAAGAACTCCAACAAATGAAGCTCAACCACATAGTCATCATGGCCGTCAACAGAATACTCAATCAAGGCAATTTCTGAACCATTCAAGACATTTTCTGAATCCATTTGATGGAGATCAACTGTTTAATAGTATGAATAATCCAATGATGAATCCTATACGAAACTCGATGATGATGAACAATCCGATGGCCAATCCAATGATGAGTCCAATGATGGATCCTATGAATCCCATGATGGATCCACTGATGAATCCTATGAATTCTATGAACCCTATGAACCCTATGATGAATCCAATGATGAATAGAATGAGCAATAATAGTATGGATATGCCTTTGAATCCATTTATGCCTCCTCAAGCTCCTGCTGAAATGTATTACCAATCACATCAAAAACAGCCAAGTTCAAATTATACGTCAAGCACAATGGTGGATGATGTTAAATTGAAGAGAAATAAGACAGTGGCCTTCCAAGAGAATGAACCAGAATTCCCTTCTAACACTTATAGAGGGTATGAAAAATTTGAAGATGAGGCAGTTGGATTTAATGAAGATGTTGAAGATATGAATTTGGATGATGGCTTTGAATACGACTATAATTACGATAATATGGTTAGCAGACAGTTGACATTTAATGGAGACGATTACCATATCAATCCATTACAAGATGCTGATGACGGAGATTTGGATCCTTTCAATGATGATGAATCTTTATTTTCAGAAGCATCTTTTGAAGAGGCTAAACGGTCGGGCACCATTAAGAGATCCAACACTGTATTTTCTGAAGGTTCAGGTAATTTTAAACCAAAGTTAAATTATACTAAGACTATTAAAAAGGCTAAATTGGTTAATGGGAATTATGTTATTGATTGTCCTGTTCCAAAAGCATTATTAGATACCTACGGTAAGAAAATCACCGACAGTGGTAGAGAAATGAGTTTTATGAGATATAGTGCATGTACTTGTGGTCCGTCAAATTTCGTCAAATACCAGTATAATTTACGTCAAGCTTTATATACCCCCAAAAGAGAAATTGAAATAATGCTTGTCATAACCATGTATAATGAAGACGAAATTTTATTGGCGAAGACTTTGAAAGGGGTGTTTGAAAATATTACAAATTTAACTAATAGAAATCATCCAAGTTGGGGTGAAGATAGTTGGAAGAAAATTGTGGTTGTAATTGTTAGTGATGGTAGAGTTGCATTAAACAAACGGTCTGAAAAATTGTTGAAAGCCTTGGGTATTTATCAAGAAACATATGCTAAATCAAAGATTAATAATCAGAATGTTAAATCTCACATTTTTGAATACACTTCAACGGTTGGTATTGAAACCATCAATGATAAAGTTCATCTTACTACTAATGATAACCCAATTCAATTTATCTTTTGTTTGAAAGAAAAGAATACCAAGAAAATTAATAGTCATAGATGGTGTTTACAGAGTTTTGCACCTATTTTAAACCCAAGAGTTGTTATGTTATTAGATTGTGGTACTGTTCCATCTAAAGATGCCATATATCATTTATGGAAGAGTTTTAATGATTCAAATGTCGCAGGAGCTTGTGGAGAAATGAAAACTGCATTGGGCCCTAATAGAAGTTTATTAATTAATCCATTAGTTGCAGCTCAAAATTTCGAATATAAAATTTCAAATGTTTTAGATAAACCTATGGAATCAGTTTTCGGATTTATTTCTGTTTTACCAGGGGCTTTTTCTGCTTATAGATATGAAGCTTTATTAAATGTTAATGGTAAAGGACCATTAGAAAAATATTTCAAAGGTGAATTTTTAAGTCATGACGCTTCAGCTGATGATGAAGACGATGATGAGAAAGAGTTAAGGGAGAAGAATTTCAGAGAAGTTGGAATTTTCACATCAAATATGTACTTGGCTGAAGATCGTATTTTATGTTTTGAATTAGTTGCCAAAAAAGGTTATAACTATATCTTGAGATACGTAAGTGAAGCTAAGGCTGCAACTGATGTACCAGAAACAATAGAAGATTTTGTATTGCAAAGAAGAAGATGGTTGAATGGTTCATTATTTGCAGCATGTTATGCCATATTCCACTGGACGAAAATATGGAAATCAAATCATTCATTATTACGTAAATTTGTATTACAATTAGAATTTTATTATCAATTAGTGGTGATATTAGTTTCATGGTTTTCATTAGCAAGTTTCTTTTTAGTTTTCGATATTTTAACTACCAATTTAGGTAGTAGAGAAATAGATTTCCAAGTTGGTAAATATTTATCGATTGTTAGTTTATGGTTATACGTACTTTCAATCATTTGTACATTTGTTCTTGCATTTGGTAATACTCCAAGAGGTACTAAGAAATTTTATTTGGTACTTGCTATAGTATTTGCAGTTTTAATGGCATATATGTTATTTGCAGCAGTTTATTTAGCTGTTAATACCGTTCAATCCGAATTATCAAAAGTTGATTTCACAGCTATAATGTTAATTTCCAATCAAAAATTCAGGGATTTAGTTATAAGTACAGGTACAACATATGTATTGTATTTTGTTGCATCATTGATGTATGGAGAACCATCATTTATGGCTACATCATTTATCCAGTATCTTTTATTATCACCCACATATGTTAATGTTTTAAACATCTATTCATTCTGTAACATTGATGATATTTCATGGGGGACAAGAGTTGATCCCGTGGCTAAGAATTTAGGACAAGCTAAAAGTACTAATAATAATGTTGTGATGATAGTTAATGAAGAAATCCATGAATTAAATGATGATTATTTAGATACTTTAGAACAATTACGAGTTGTACCATCAAAAGTGGAAGAAGTTAAACCTAAAATGGCAAGAGATGATAATTATTATGCATTAATTAGAACAGTTACCGTATTAGTTTGGTTATTTACTAACTTGATCTTAATCTGCATTGTGTTGCAAATCGGTGGAGTAGAGAAAATCTGGAGATCCGATAGGTACACATACATTAGTCCAAACGCTGAAGTGTTCTTGTCCATTATTTTATGGGTAGTGGCGGGCCTAGCATTATATAGGTTTCTTGGAAGTTTATTATTTCTTATTTTCAAGGCATTTAGGCCCCTCAAATGGAAGTTAAGAAAAAATTAATATATACCTTAACGCTTACAATTACTCTATGAAAAAATATGATGTAATGCCATTGGTGGAGATAAACATATCAAAAAGAAAAATCGCCAACAAACCAAAAAAAAGAAATCTCGACGAACACTGCATAACCTCCCAAAACGGTTTTTTTATGAACCTGGTTAGCTAAATTGGGGGAGAAATTATGCATGTTTAACGCACTGGTTTCGTTTCCGATGAAGCCCGCAGATAATGTCGAGAGAACTCCGAGTCAACATGATAAGGGTATGTTGACGGTAAAACGGAAATAAAATTGGTTACCCAAAAACTTTAATTTAATTTTAGAGATGAACCATTAACTTACTTCAATAGTAAAACGGTTAACCTTGATATTATCCGTTAAAGATGCTGCAAGAAAAATTTTCATTCGGTGGTTATCGGCACTATCACTTAAGTTCTCCATGGGGACGCACACGACAGACAGCTCGGAAAAACTGTGTAAACTTGCCAATAAATTAAATACCTCAATGTCTCTCGTTGATAGCACTGCTTCTGTTAGATTATCGGTAAATCTAATCTAAAGGACAATCTGTCCATAAGAAAAATGTAAACTCTTTGTAAGCTGTAAATATATAGTTACAAAATTACTTATCTGGAAAGGTAAAACCAATTTAAGTAAATACCGGAGTACACCAATTCCACATTATATTAATTATAAATATTCTTTATCTCTAAACGAAAATCGTTTCACGCCCAGAAGATAAGTCCATTGAAAAAATTGGTTACCGGACTACCGAGTGAGAGGAGTTCACCCAACCAGCAATATGCTGGGCATAAACCCATGTAGTACAATAAGATAAGTAAGCGTAAGGAGATATGAAACGGTAAGACTAATTATTTAACTAAAGCGTCGTTAATTCCATTAGATTATAACCGACTAATTCGGATTTAAAAGTCTGGAAGCGACGGAGACCATGTTCTCGAAGGAGATTGGTCTATAATTTTTTTGACGTAATCATGATGGAGTAAGAGTCGGCAGTAAAAAACAAATGTCGTTTGCAGGTTACAATTTTAAGATTTCTTTTTCTGCATGAACTTTGCTATGTCTCCTAGAGCTGGACGTCTCCCCACTTCCGTCGCATAAACGGTTAACACACCCGGTACGAGGGACATTTCTTTTTTGGTTGAGTAGCGCACTTACATTTCGTATTAGCATTCCCCTGTATTAAAAAGGTTAATCCAAGATTTCCAATTTGCTATTAATTTATATTTTATTATCGTTAATCAATCTTTTTTAAATGTTCAATGTTTAAATAGGTTATGGTTCCCTTTTATAACTCCATAATTATTGTTACTATCAAACTACAAACAAACCAACCTAAAACGGTAAGATGAGAACTGAAAAACCAGTATTTAAAAATTTTTCTACCAAACAATGTAACCTGCAATGTCGCACTCTACTTTCCCATTTCAGCCGTTTTTACAACAGTGAAATTTAATTTGTTGATAGAACAATTTGGGAAATTATTGGTCAATTAGGAAAAACTGGCAGAAAAAATCGTATAAATATTTTGGCTTTCCCTTTTACCTTTTTTTTTTCTAGTATTAGCTGTACTTATTTTGGTAATTCTTTTATTTAAAATTGTAATAACAAAATGAGTGCTACTGAACCAACCAAAGAAAAGGTTGAAAAAGTCGTTTCTGACGATGAAGACGAAGATATTGATGCTTTAGTCGATGAATTACAATCTAATAAAGTTTTAGGTGATGACGATGAAGATGAAGGTGAAATTGAAGGTTCTTTCAAAGCCGTCCCTGAAGAATTATTACAAACTTCTCCAACTACTGGTTTAACCGCTGATGAAGTTACTAGAAGAAGAAAAAAATATGGTTTAAATCAATTGGCTGAAGAAAAAGAAAACTTAATTGTTAAATTTATTATGTTCTTTGTTGGTCCAATTCAATTCGTTATGGAAGCCGCTGCTATTTTAGCTGCTGGTTTAGAAGATTGGGTCGATTTTGGTGTTATCTGTGCTTTATTATTGTTAAATGCTTCCGTTGGTTTCATTCAAGAATATCAAGCTGGTTCTATTGTTGACGAATTAAAGAAAACTTTAGCTAATACTTGTTTTGTTATTAGAGATGGTTCTTTAGTTGAAATTCAAGCTAATGAAGTTGTTCCTGGTGATGTTTTACAATTAGAAGATGGTACTGTCATCCCAACCGATGGTAGAATTATTTCTGAAGATTGTTTATTACAAGTTGATCAATCTGCTATTACTGGTGAATCTTTAGCTGTTGATAAAAGACACGGTGACTCTTGTTACTCTTCTTCTACTGTTAAGACTGGTGAAGCTTTCATGATTGTTACTGCTACTGGTGATTCTACTTTCGTTGGTAGAGCTGCTTCTTTAGTTAACAAAGCTTCTGCTGGTTCTGGTCATTTCACTGAAGTTTTAAATGGTATTGGTACTATTTTATTAGTTTTAGTCATTGTTACTTTATTAGTCGTTTGGGTTGCTTGTTTCTATAGATCTGTTAGAATTGTTGCTATCTTAAGATACACTTTAGCTATTACCATTATTGGTGTCCCAGTTGGTTTACCAGCTGTTGTTACCACCACCATGGCTGTCGGTGCTGCTTACTTGGCTAAAAAACAAGCCATTGTTCAAAAATTATCTGCTATTGAATCTTTAGCTGGTGTTGAAATTTTATGTTCTGATAAAACCGGTACTTTAACTAAAAACAAATTATCTTTACACGAACCTTACACTGTTGAAGGTGTTGAACCAGATGACTTGATGTTGACTGCTTGTTTAGCTGCTTCAAGAAAGAAGAAAGGTTTAGATGCTATTGATAAAGCTTTCTTAAAGTCTTTAATTTCTTATCCAAGAGCTAAAGCTGCTTTAACCAAATACAAGGTCTTAGAATTCCAACCTTTCGACCCTGTTTCCAAAAAAGTTACTGCTATTGTTGAATCACCAGAAGGTGAAAGAATTGTCTGTGTTAAAGGTGCTCCATTATTCGTTTTAAAAACTGTTGAAGATGATCACCCAATTCCTGAAGATATCCATGAAAACTATCAAAATACTGTCGCTGAATTTGCTTCTAGAGGTTTCAGATCTTTAGGTGTTGCTAGAAAGAGAGGTGAAGGTCACTGGGAAATCTTGGGTATTATGCCATGTATGGATCCTCCAAGAGATGATACTGCTGCTACTGTTAATGAAGCTAGATCTTTAGGTTTAAGAGTTAAAATGTTAACTGGTGATGCCGTTGGTATTGCTAAAGAAACTTGTAGACAATTAGGTTTAGGTACCAACATTTATGATGCCGACAGATTAGGTTTATCTGGTGGTGGTGACTTAGCCGGTTCTGAAATTGCTGATTTCGTTGAAAATGCTGATGGTTTCGCTGAAGTTTTCCCTCAACATAAATATAATGCTGTTGAAATTTTACAATCTAGAGGTTACTTGGTTGCCATGACTGGTGATGGTGTTAATGATGCTCCATCATTGAAAAAGGCTGATACTGGTATTGCTGTCGAAGGTGCCACTGATGCTGCTAGATCCGCTGCTGATATTGTTTTCTTAGCTCCAGGTTTATCTGCTATCATTGATGCTTTAAAGACTTCAAGACAAATTTTCCATCGTATGTACGCTTATGTTGTTTACCGTATTGCTTTATCATTACATTTGGAACTTTTCTTAGGTTTATGGATTGCTATCTTAAATCAATCCTTAAACATTGATTTAGTTGTCTTTATTGCCATTTTTGCTGATGTTGCTACTTTAGCTATTGCTTATGATAATGCTCCATTCGATCCAGCTCCAGTTAAATGGAACTTACCAAGATTATGGGGTATGTCTATTATTTTGGGTATCATTTTAGCCATTGGTACTTGGATTACTTTAACTACTATGTTTATGTTCAAGAACGGTGAAAGACACGGTATTATTCAAAATTGGGGTGCTATTGATGGTGTTTTATTCTTGCAAATTTCTTTAACTGAAAATTGGTTGATTTTCATTACTAGAGCTCAAGGTCCTTTCTGGTCTTCAATCCCATCATGGCAATTATCTGGAGCTGTCTTGATTGTTGATATTCTTGCCACTATGTTTACCTTGTTCGGTTGGTGGTCACCAAGATGGACTGATATTGTTACTGTTGTTAGAACTTGGATTTTCTCATTTGGTGTTTTCTGTACTATGGGTGGTGCTTACTACTTAATGAGTGGATCTCAAGCTTTCGATGATTTCTGTAACAGAAGAAAGGCTAAAGCCCCATCTGACTCAAGAGCATTTGAAGATTTCATGATGTCTATGCAAAGAGTCTCTACTCAACACGAAAAATCTACTTAGATTTTTTAGTTTTGAGTGTGTCAAATTTAAAATTGGTTAGTTGATAAGTGATGGTTTATTAATCCAAATGTTTTTTGATGGTTTTTATTGTCTTTAGAATCTAATTAGAGTTATGTTTATAGAGATTAGATTCAATATTTGGGTACGACAATATTAACTATCTTGTGGATTTAAACTATTATTTTTTTGGTAAATCAATTATTACGTTCCTTTTTTATATTTATTCTTGATTCCCATACGTATTATAATAGATAATAATATTAATTGTCGTCTCTTTTTGTAAAAGTTTAAATTTTTGCATTTTAGCATATTATAAACCGGGGTAATTTTTTGTTATGCACACAATAAAACCATTACGTGATTCACATTTAGGGCTCACATAATGTTTAATGTATGAATGTAAAGTTCGCCATCATTTTTGCAGCATCAAATAATTGAACAATTTAATTGGTTGCGAAATTTTACATCATTTTCAACAACAGCGTAAAGTTGCTTTAGAATTATAAACTAAACCAACCAACTAAACTACTCTACTACTAAATAAATTTACTCTATCAACTATAAATTTTCAAACATAACATTTTGGAGATTTTTACGATAATAGTCATTTCTCCATACTTGGCAAGTTTATCATATGAAATAAGTGAACGGATATATCTAATAACTCTAGAATAACTATTTAACAAATAAACATATAAAAATAAAGTTTGATTAAGATTCCAAAACTTCCAATAAGTTCGTCGTCAATCATATCTGAGTTGAAAGTGTGTATTTGTCCAGATCGTGCCCGGTGTTAAGGGAGTGGATTGGTAAATTCTGAAAATTTTTTTTAGAAGTCTCTCGAATCACCCAAAATTTTTTTTCCTATAAAGGCTACGATTCAATTTTATCGTTGCACTGACACTGATTTATTACTGTGTCTGTGTATTTATCCCCTCCATACCCACCAGCTGCTGTAAAAGGCTTATAACAATCAATTTTTACTTTACCATCTTTAATTTTAACACTTTTGTACCCTAATTAAGTTGTTGACGTCAATTTGTACAAAAATTATAAGAAATTAAATTTAATATTGAAATTGAAATAAATTAATATTAAATTATTAATCTTTAATTAAAAGCCTAGAATTTTGGCAATTTGTACGAAATATTTATCAAAAAATAATTGTTACTTATTATAAAAACTTTCTTTGTACATTACTGTATATTAATTAAATTTATCATATTTAGAAAGTTTTGATTTTAACAAAAAGTTTTTCGTGTATCCATCCAGTGTATTTTTAGCATATTAGCATTAAGGAACGTTTATGATAATGACATCTGCATCAATTAAAAAAAATAGTACTAATAAGAACAATTCATCCAACAATCATAGACCTGGTAATGACACACCGTCTTCAGTTAATTCAACTCCTTTATTGAATGGTGATGTTAGATCAAGTTCTATCTCTTCTTCCAATTTTTTCAGAGATGGCAGTGAAATTGATAATAATTTGGATATAATTGGTACTTTTAATAATCTTAATTTGGACGAAGAAATTAATAATTTTGATTATCATCAATATCATCATTATAAATCAAATAGTAATGTTGGTAATAATAATAATAATTTAACTCCAAATCCTTCAAATGCTCAATTTGAATATGGTAATTTTGCTGCTCATACTCCAAATACTTGGTCAAATAATTTAAATTATTTCCCTCAATCAGCTCCTCCATTTATGGTTAATAATTCAAATAATCCTTATTCTCAAATTAATGCCATTCCACTGAATGAAGATTCTAATGAAAAAATCCCAAAACCTTTTGAATTACCTGAAGATTTTAATGGTGGAAGTTATAATGTTAATAAGTCTGGTAACTTAAATTTACCATTTTCAACTCCTCCTCCTGTTAATCAGCAACATTTCAACAATTTAACCAATTCTAAGGATTCTTCAAGTGAAAGTGATTTAGAAGGTAGCTTGATTACTGATAGTACTAAGGCAACTCCACATCAATTAACTCAAAGATCTTTATCTATGACTCCAACTAATTTATTTGATAATTCTAATGTTGTAGTTAGTGGATCTTCATTATCAAGATCTGGGTCCAGATCTGGTTCTAATTCAGCACAATCTTCTAGTACTGTTACTGAACCAAGTAATGAATTCTTTGGTTATAATAATTATGGGAATGTATGGCAACAGCAGCAACAACAACAGCAACAGCAACAACATTTACCTCAGCATGTTCAGAAACAAGTTCAACAACAAGTCCAACAACAGGTTCAACAACAATTACAACAACAAATGTTGAATCCTCAATATGGAACAAGATCTGATCCTTTGTTGAATCCATTAGCTAATCAGTTTAATTCTGGTAGAGGAAATCGTAGATCTTCTCAGAACAACCATCATAACATGAATTCTAATAATAACAATTCAGGTAATGTTGGAGGTAATATGAATTTTAATGATTCTATGAATATTCATAGAAAATTGCATAATAATCCAAACAGAAGAAAAGGTGATGATGGATCTAAATATTTAACAGCAAAATTAGAAGATTTTACTGGTGAAATTTATTCATTATGTAAAGATCAGCATGGTTGTAGATTTTTGCAACGTCAATTGGATTTAAGTAAAGATATTGAAAACAAACAATCATCAATTTCTAGTGATATTGCTGCTACTATGATTTTCAATGAGATTTATTTAAAAATTGTTGAGTTAATGATTGATCCATTTGGTAATTATTTGATCCAGAAATTATTTGAATGTGTTACTGTTGATCAAAGAATTATCTTGGTAAAAAATGCATCACCTGAATTTATTAGAATAGCTTTGGATCCTCATGGTACTAGAGCATTGCAAAAATTAGTTGAATGCATTTCAACTGAAGAAGAAGCTCAATTGATAATCACTAATTTATCACCCCATATTGTATCGTTATCAAGAGATTTAAACGGGAATCATGTTGTTCAAAAATGTTTGCAGAAATTAAATCAACGTGATAACCAATTTATCTTTGAAATTGCCTCCATGAATTGTAATGAAATTGCTACTCATAGACATGGATGTTGTGTTTTACAAAGATGTTTAGATTATGGTAGTATGAAACAACGTCAACAGTTGAGTTTAAAAATTGCTGAAAATGCTACTAATTTATCATTAGATCCTTTTGGTAATTATGTGGTTCAATATGTTTTAGCAAGAGGTGATCCAAAATCAATTGAACTTATTTTAAACCATATAAAATCAAACATGATTTTATTGTCATTGCATAAGTTTGGATCAAATGTGATTGAAAAATCACTTCGTATTTCAAGCTTGTCCAACGCATTGGTGCAAACCTTATTAGAAAATACTAGCCATTTCCCTGATTTGTTAAATGATCCATTTGGTAATTATGTTTTACAAACCAGTTTAGATGTGGCTCAAAAATCGGATTTAATCAAATTATCACAAGCTTTACATCCGTTATTACCAACTATTAGAAATACTCCTCATGGAAGAAGGATATTATCAAAAGTTCAAAGTATTATGGTTTGATGTCGAAGAAAAAAAAGCATTATGAAATGTTGAGAGAACATATTTTGTTGTATATTTAGAGTGTATATATAAATCTATTATGGTTTTATTATCTTATCTCTTATCAGATCCCAATTAGGGAATATCGCACTGTCGCACCAATTATTAAACTATTAGGCTTGAAACTTAGTTATAAATCATAGCTGAAACGGCTAAATTTCCGACATTCTTAACAAATTTATCTTGTTCAATATTACTTTCAAACTGTCTCTATAAGAATCATTTGTTTTCTGCTGCTTGAGAAACAATGACAGTTGGGAAAATCAAGAAACGGAAATATTCGAGAGAAGGATGTGAAGAATGTAAGAGAAGGAAGATGAAATGTGATGAAGCCAAACCTTTTTGCCATAATTGTTCAAGGCTAAATAAATCTTGTGTGTATAAGAACAAAAGCAAAATCACTTTGAATAACCAGGAATTACGAGAAGTACCTAAACCTAATGTAAAGAATACTAATTCCAGTAATACTGCCAAATACTTTACGGCACCAGTACCGAGTTACTCATTAGGGAATTCAAATGTCATGAATGGTTTTGATAACTTTTCGGTAAGACATTATCTACCTACAAATGGAACTTATGCTAATAATTTTGTTCCCGATCCAGTATTCACAAGCCAAAATGGCTCTCCAAATTTCAGTCTAGGTACAAAACCTTCTAAACCATCAGCATCTCCGGCTAAAGTGTCTGGATCTATTTCAAGCAGTAATTCCAATCATCAAGAACATGGTTTGAATATAGTAGAAGAATCGAAGCTTGGGAAGTCATCTGTTCAATCTCCGTCGGCACGATCATTTACCAACGCTATTGCTGATATTCTTACTCCTACAGACAGTACTAATGAATATCTTCTAAGCCAAGTGGGTTTAATGGAAGTGAAGAATCTTTTCGATGAAGCTAGTCTATTAGTTAGCGATATGAACGACCTACAAAACTTTGATATTCTCAATTTGAATAATATCGCTGAATATGATAGTACAGAATTAGCAAATCCTTTAGTTGAAAGGAAACTAAAGAACTTGTCTGAGTCAGGTACACCTATGGCTGTTAGTGTAGTACATTCATCCCCACAAAATCCGCCCTATAGACTGTATCAAGATGGAACATTAAGTGATACCGGTAGTGGAATCAAATCTATTAGTGATACTTTTGAAAAACATAATTTCAGATTGGATGAATTCAGTAGAGGATTAACAAGCAATGTCAATAATGGGAATTATCCAGGAGAATTTGATTTTGCTTCGCCCCAAATGATTAATATTACTCACTTCCGTGAAATGCTGGTACCTAACTCACAATTAATAGAACAAATCATCACCCAACATAACTTAACAGGACCTCATGCTTCTTATTTAAGGTATTTGAATCGACCTACGATGAATTTCAGTTTTTTCCCATTTGCTGCTAATATAGACAATAATGAAGTAGTTAATATTCTTTTAAGATATTCGAAAAATTGTCCTTATTTAGTGAGTGCTTTCTTAGCCATGATATCTACAGTAGAGTATAATTTAACTGGTAAAACAGTCCATGAATTGAGTGGTCAGAAATATGTTTCTGTATGCTTAAAGGCCTTGAGTCAAGCATTTTCAAACACGGATTCTAATAAAGTGAATCAATTTTTGAATGATATTGAAAGATTATTATTGACTGTGATTCTATTAACTTCATATTTTTCATCTAAAATCTATAAGAATCATGATAATATACTAAATAGTTGGAAGACTCATTTAAGAGGTGCCAAAGATTTATTGACCAATTATAGTTTGACTACAAAACATCAAGCAAGACTCAATGTTTCTGGAGGATTAGCATTAGCAAGAACTTGGTTTTTCGCCATTGAAGTATTGGCAAGTTTAACTACTCCATTAGGAGGAACTTTAGCGAAAGTTAATAAGGAAGATAAGAGGGAAGAGGGAGATGAAAAGAATAAATTCAGGAAAACTAATTCAGTAATAAGTAATGATACAGAGGAAGAGTCTGTTGATACTAACCAAAGGGTTTATACCGACACAGGTTATTTCGACAAATCATATAATCCAGAGTATCATGACGGACTACTCAATGCTGGATTATTGACTCCTTCTACTAATAAAACTACAGAATTTAATTTATTTATTGGTTTCACCATGAATGTGGTTTATCTTGTACAAGAATTCAGTAAATCCTTGGACTTTTTAAGAAACAGCTATCATGTTCAACTCCCATTATCAAGGATCACCAAATTGATTACACTTATACATAAATGTCAGAACGAATCAGTTATTATTCCAGGTTTTGATCGTGTGAATTACTCGATACCAGAATCGAGTCCAGGACACCCCGATTACCCCAAGATTGATCCAAATAAGCTAGAATTGCCCGAATCAGCGTACGGAAAATGTGAACAGGTCGATGGTAGAGTCACGTACTATTCATGGTTCGATATCAGTGAACAAATCCATTGCGATGCTATATACTTGAGAGTTTTAGCTACGCCCGGATTCTTAAATCTCCCCAAAAACCATCCCTTGATAGAGGAAAACATCCAAAGACTATTCAATTGCCTCTATTTTATCAAGCTGAAGGACGACACTCAATTCCCCTACCGAGCAGCAAATATTCTTTCAGAAACTGACAACTATTACTTGCTGTCGGACTTATTCGATACGAGATGTTTCATGATCCAAAGCCCGTATAGATTATGCGCTTCGTTGGTAGAAGATGAAGATCTTTTCGAAAGACTTGAACTCTTCTTTATGGGCCTTATAAAGCTAGGCAATGGATCAGCCACTGGAGCCTTGGATTATTTAATTAAAAGACGAGAAACTGTCAGACAGAAGAGAAGTGGGAAATACACTGAAGATGAACGGGGTCATGTGATCGGGCAAACTGAAATTGTTCCGTTTGCATAACAAAGTTAACAAGCATAAGAAGTTCCTCTTTTGCCTATTAAGGTTTATTTATAGTAATCTAACTCAGGTTATGGTTACAATAGTTGGTCGTATAGTCGTATAATTCGTATAGCGCGTCAAAGATTTTTCACTCTACACGAGTTAGCTAAGCTCTTTGTTTATTTAAGTTCGATCTGTTCCAATTGCTGCAGAAAATCGAATCACAAAATAGATTAGAATGGCCAATGAAAACAGCTCTCTTTTGGGCGAATCAATTGAATCTTCTGAGAATGTTAATAAAGCTCCAAGACCTGGATACTTAGCTAAAGAAGATATTGAATGGGAATTTGGTGGTCCCATTGGTGCTACTGGAATGATTGTAGGATTCCCTTTACTCATGTGGTACATGTGGATTGGATCTGAATTCTACGATGGATTTCCATGGCCTGCTGCTGGTCAATCTTGGGAAGATTTTGGTTGGGAATTCTGGGGGTACTTTGCTAACTATGGAATTCCATCTTTGAAGACTTGGATTGTTTTCACTGTTTTTGTTGTTGTTCAAGGTATTTTCTATTTGACTTTACCAGGAATTTGGACTAAAGGTCAACCTTTAGCTCATAAAAATGGTGAACAATTACCTTATTATTGTAATGCATTAACCAGTTTATACACTACCACTACCATTTTATTGATTCTTAATTACACTGATATCTTAAGATTAAGTTACTTCATTGATAAAGTCGGAGAATTGATGACCGTTGCTATTTTCTATGGTATCACCATTTCATTTTCATTATACTTTTACGTATTATATGTCAATCATGATTACCATAAATTGACTGGTAACTTCATTTATGACGTTTTCATGGGAACTACTTTAAACCCAAGAATTGGTAAATACTTAGATCTTAAAATGTTCTTTGAAATTAGAATTCCTTGGTACATTTTGTATATTAGTTCAGGTTCATTAGTTTTCAAACAATTTGAAACTTATGGCCATGCATCTCCTCAAGCTTATTTCATTTTAGTTGCTCATTGGTTATATGCTCATGCTTGTTCCAAGGGTGAAGAATTAGTAGTTCCAAGTTGGGATATGGCCTATGAAAAATTCGGTTTCATGTTGGTTTTCTGGAACATGGCTGGTGTTCCTTACACTTATAACTTGTGTACTTTATACCTTGCTTACCATGACCCAGAAGAATATAACTGGCCTTGGTATGTCATGGTCTTATTATACATTGTTCTTTTCGGAGGTTACTACTTCCTTGACACTGGTAATCGTCAAAAGAATGGATTCAGAAGAATGGTTACTGGATTAGGACAAGCTAGAAAAACTTTCCCATATATGCCATATTCTGATATTGAAAATCCTAAATTTATTCAAACCAAACTTGGATCTAAATTATTGATCGATGGTTGGTACGTTTATGCACGTAAAATCAATTATACTGGTGATTATTTTATGTGTTTAACTTGGGCATTAGTATGTGGATTTAAATCTCCTTTCCCATGGTTCCATCCTATTTTCTTCTTGATTGTTTTGATCCAAAGAAACTGGAGAGATCAAAGAAAATGTCAAAGAAAATATGGAGAAGATTGGGATGAATATTTGAAGCACTGTCCATGGACATTTATTCCATATGTTTATTAGAAAAAAAAGTTATAGCTTGTTTTTTACATATATATATTCAAAAAAGTATACTCTACTAATCCTGTTCAGCAATTGCTACTAATCGTTCATCTATTTCATCTGGGGTTAAAATTCTGAATTTTGAATCGGTGGCTACTCCAATTTCAATATCATTTTTCCTAAATTCAGTACCTAAGACTGAACTTAAAGCATTAATGGCGAATTCAACTGTTTCTTTCCAATCTCCATTAACAAATTCAGTTTTCTTGAATTTCTTCTCTAAATAAGTTGTAGCTTCTTGTTGTTTAGGTCCGGTAGATACTGCTCTAACTCCAGTATAATAACCAGCAGGATCACATTTAAATATTTGTGGACCTCTATCTTCATCTTCGAAATCAACTTGACAAAATGTTAATGCAACTCCTAATGGTCTCATATAAGCTCTTTGAGTATATAGTTGAGCTAAGTTAGCCATTCTTTTAGCTAAACTTTCAACTGGCATTTCATATCCATATTTGTAACGGAACTCGGCAGCTTCTGCTCTGGCCCTTAATGCTTGGGATCTAGCATCAGCAATAGATCCAGTAGCTACCAATCCAATGGATGGCGTAATTTTGAAAAGATATGATACAGTTGATGCATCTAACAATTTATCAGGAATTTTCTTCTGACTGATCAATACAGCTGAATCTTTTCCTGTCACACCTATGGAAGTGATATTGGAAGAGTTGATAGCTTTGAAAGCATATTCTACTTGGTACAATCTCCCTTCGGGAGAGAAAATCGTTATATGTCTATCAAACCCTGAAGCTCCTTTTTGTTAGTAAAATTCTGGGGAAAAAGAATCAGGTCATTCTTCTACGGCATAAATGGTTTTCTTTGATAAAAAGAAGTCCAATTGCCCTCCTTAACCTTCAATTACTCAGTTTACATACCTGACATGAGTGGCAATATATGTATGAATTTTCGCGAATGAGAATATTTGATAGTTTTTTGCAGTGTTTTATAAAGGTTATATAGAACACAAAAAGATTACTAATTATTTAAATACTTAGAACATTTGGGAAGTCTCAATACAGCAACTTTCGTTTGTATTGATACAGAGGTATACATTTAACTGTGTCAAAGAGATTCGGCGTATGAAAATAATATAGGCATCGCAATGACAACATTCACTACAGATAAAAGAACAAGCGAAAACACACCGTTATACTATGGTACGACCCTCAAGCCACCTAATGTATCATATCACTACAATCCAGAAGTTACACAGTACCATTATGGTGCCCATCATCCAATGAAGCCCTTCAGATTAATGCTTACAGACCATTTAGTGATATCCTATAAATTATATGAGCAGATGGATTTGTATACGCCGAGAAGAGCTACCAAAGACGAACTTTTACAGTTCCATTCGGAGGACTACGTCAACTTTTTACAGTCTATAACTCCTCAGGCAACTACAAAATTACCGGAAAAGATACTAGCTCAGTTTAATATTGGAGATGATTGTCCGGTATTCGACGGGATGTATGATTATTCTGCTATTTATACAGGAGCGTCTTTAGATGCTACAAGAAAATTAATCAGTGGACAGCTGGATATAGCAATCAACTGGTCCGGTGGATTACATCATGCTAAAAAATTCGAACCTAGTGGGTTTTGTTATATTAATGATATTGTGTTGAGTATAATGAACTTATTAAGAGTGCATCCTAGAGTAATGTACATAGATATTGATTTACACCATGGAGATGGTGTTCAGGAAGCCTTTTATACTAGTGACAGAGTTATGACCGTATCATTCCACAAGTTTAATGGAGAATTCTTCCCAGGAACTGGATCGGTAGATGAAGTAGGCCTTGGGAAAGGTAAGAATTATGCTATAAATATTCCTTTGAAAGACGGAATAGATGATGAACTGTACATTAGATTATTTAAAACCATTATGGAACCATTAATTACCAAATTCCAACCAACTGTAATTGTTCAACAATGTGGAGCCGATTCTTTAGGTTTCGATAGACTTGGATGTTTCAATTTAAATATCAGAGCTCATGGTGAATGTGTAAAGTATATAAAGTCGTTTGGTATACCGATGCTAGTGTTAGGTGGTGGTGGATACACTCCAAGAAATGTCAGTAGATTGTGGTGTTACGAAACATCTATTTGCAATGATGTGGTTTTGGACGATAAAATCCCTAATTATTTACCTACATACGACTGGTTTTATCCTGATTATTCATTGCATCCACAATTAGAAGGAAGAATCGATAATAAAAATAGTAAAAGGTACATTGAAAGTGTCAAACAAGAGATTCTTGAACAAGTCCGATATTTAAACTATGCACCTTCTGTACAAATGAGAGAAATTCCTCCAGATTTGACAGGATTAACCGAGGAAGAAGAAGCTGCTATCAAAGAACTCAACCAAGAGAATGACAACAATGATACCCGTAACGAAACCCAGATCAAAGATGAAGCAAGACCTGGAGAATTGTATACTTAGTATGTAAAAAAAGTGCGACAAAACTGTAATATAATGGACCGATTCTACTACTATTATTATCTAATTCACATACCTATCACTTTGGTAATCGATTCTACTATAGTGATTCCGCCTATCTTTGAGTTTCAGAAATTTGTCGTGAATTTTCATGTAGAAACCAATAAGGATTTCTTGATGATCGACAAGCCATTATGGTTTCAAATTTTTGTTGTGATTGAACTTTTATTCCAATTGCCATATTTTTTCATAGCATTGAAGTGGATCAATGAAAATAATCCAAAGAGATATTTGTGGAATGTTATGTATGGATTGAATGCTTCATTGACTACCTTGGTGTGCATCATTTACAGTTACAATAAAGGTGCGAGCCATTACTTAACAGATGCAGAGATATCTAAGCTTGTATTGATCTATGTGCCATACTTCTTGATTCCTGCAGTCATTCTTGTTGATAACTACAGGAAAGCAGTACAGTTACTCAAATAATTACGTGACTTAGTTGGAACTAATTACGCGGAGTACTTCTTGATCAATTCATCAGCAAACTCAATGTATTGAGCTTCAGCATCTTCTTGAGAAGTTCCCTTCAAGTCATCCCAAGATTGCCATTTATATTTTCCTTTCAAGTCTAAGAAACCTGGTTTTGGAGTATCGTTGTCTCCAACAGTTGCCTGTTTGAACAATCCATACAACTTCAATAACTCGTCATCGTTTGGACGTTTAGTCAATTCTTTGACAGCGTCAGCCTATTTGTTAGCATCATGTGAACTCAATGGGGATTAATTGGATGATATACATACTTTTTCGTTAAATAATTGGGAAACCATGTTGATCCTTATTCGTCGAGTGCGGTTTATAAGGTTTATATAGGCGTGTTATGGCAAATCGAATCTATCTACATCACGCAATTCATTAGGAACGACGATAGCTTGCTAGTGATTAGAAAGAAGGTTGGGGAGATAATTGAAGAGATAATTGAATGAAGGAATTGAAATAGTGAAGTTTGCAGTACAAAAGTTTATAGAATTTATCTACGCATCGTAAAATTGATTCCATTGTCTCAAGACTTCTTATAAATGTATCGTATTTAGTACACAAATTAGCAGTGGCATTGCTTGGTCGTGCCACTTTAGTACTGCTTTCAATGTATCAATTCGCCTTGCTTCGATCGATTCATATATTTCTTTAATTAACCTTCTTTATAGATGTTTAGCTGTTTCTTGCCTAGTGGTCAGATAAAGGCCAGACAAAGTTGATTGGTGAACTGATTGAGTATTGTGCTATAAAGACCCCAACTCTTCACACTCTATTATCTCTAAGGTTTTTTCATGTATCTAATTTGGCGATGAGACGATTCTATTTGATGTTTCCTACAAGCTTATTTCTGTTTATTTCTGCTTATCTTGTCTGCTTATTTTTGTATGATTATTTAGTAATGGCAAAAATTACAATTATCCCTGTCCCGTCCAAATTAAACAGCTATAAACACACTATAAAGATAACATTCCATCAAATTCATTACCGTATTTAGTAATCCTGTCTATAATGTGTCAATCTCACCAGGATCTGATCACTGAAACAGTAAGCAACACATTACTACGTATTCTCTTATACTCCAAGCTCTATACACTCTACTCTAAACACTCCATAATACCCTAAATAGTAAATAAAGTATCTACAATTACAGCACATAATAATTTAATTGAAGGCTGGCTAGACAATGGCCGTCGCACGACCCTGAATTTACTGTAATCCCCGATTAGAAAACTCGCAAACCCAACACCAATTTGTACTTTTAAACGGTAATTATCATCAATATCCAAGGTAAAACTCCCTATTATCCTTTAATCTACAAGCTAGCATCTTGTAGTAATCATATTATTATCGGTTATGACCAGTGGTGAAGTCAGCATGAGAGACTTGAACAGTCCACTTATGGGTAGTGTGTCACGTTCCAGTGTTTCCAAAAGCCCTTCTTTAAGTTTACAAGGGTCACCAGATCAGTCAGTTCATTCCAATAGATCTCAACAAGAAGGTTCTTCTAATAATACTCCAACAGAAGATGAAAATCAATCAAATGGTGAAATCGCAAGAAGACCCTCTTTTGGTTTAAATTTTTTGTCATCATTTACAAGTTCAATACGGGCTACTCATAATAATGGTCATCATTCAAGTCATTTCATGTCAAATAGTCCTACAATTGCTAATTTCGGTAATGTTGAAGATGATGACGAAAATGAAACAACTCATGTTCATGAAGCGTCTCCTATTCCAGAGGATTCCGATGATAGTCATCTCGAACATAATGATGTAGATGTCACTATGGTACCACCAGCACTTAGAACTAACGATAATGAAGTTAATGATGAAACAAATGAAATTCAAGAACAAACTCCTGAAACTCCAAATAATACTGTTAATGAAGTTTCTAATCAAACTTCTAATGAAGTTACTAATGAATCCCAAACCAATAACATCACTGAAGATGCACCTCCGATAGGCAAAGATAAAGATGGATTTTTTTCAGTTAGATTAACACCTTTAATCGATCATTCATCTTCTAACTCAGGTTTATATTTTGCTCCAGTGATTAGAAAAGCAAAAGCTGAACATTCTATTTCTATCGGCAGGTATACCGAGAAGAATAAAGCAGCAGCTCATGCACCACAAGGCTCTAATGCTCCTATTGTGTTTAAATCTAAAGTTGTTTCTAGAATACATGCATTGTTCCAATGTAATGAAGACGGACAATGGTTTGTTAGAGATTGTAAATCGTCATCAGGAACATTTTTAAATCATATCAGATTAAGTCCAGCTTCACAAGAATCATCGCTAATGCCATTAATTGATGGTGATATTATTCAACTAGGTATGGACTATCGTGGTGGAACAGAAGAAGTTTATAGATGTGTAAAGATGAGATGTGAATTTAATAAAAGTTGGCAACGAAAAGTCAACCAATTTAATTTGGAAATTCATCAAAAATTTAAGAATTTATCAGTGCAAAATGATAGTAATATCAATACCAATCCTATAAATGATGCTTTAAAAAATGATGAACTTAGTGAATGTGCTATCTGTTTACTCAAATTAGAGCCATGCCAGGCCATTTTTATAAGTCCATGTTCTCATTCCTGGCATTATAAATGCATTCGTCCAATCATTATTAAAAGTTACCCTCAATTTTATTGTCCTAATTGTCGTTCAATGTGTGATTTAGAGACCGATATTGAAGATGATGATTAGTTAAGTTTTTAACTATATTAAATGCTTATATCATACTTATGTAACTTACGCTTATGTAACTGAAACTTACATAACTTTACTACTATAGAAACACTCATGTAAAAGTGCTTAAAAATGCCTTGCTTAAATAATAATGGTTGTGTGCTTGCGTCATACGGCTTTATACCAGACTTGGCCGTGTGCTCGCTAACGCATCGCGTCAACCGTGCCTGAGCCAGCATTTCCCAGTTGACGAGTCTAGAGTAAAAAAAAATTTGTCATATAAAGTTGCGTTATCAACTTGATCTGTATATGTATTTATCTAACCCCGGTTTTTGCGTCTGTATTAATTAACGTTCTGTTATAAACACGTATTTCATCCCTTAACTCCTTCAAACCTTGTTGCGAAAATTTTTTGTTGCAAGGTTGTTACAGGAGTTATTTCTTTAATAGGTATTAATTATTTGCAGGATAGTTTAAATTATATAATGCTTAGACTGGACCTGAAACTTATCAGAAAACCTCCTCCACCTTTAGAAGAACCAACTGATCTAGATTCTGATATCAAATCTTACTTATTAGAGTCTCCTATTACTAGCAAGTACAGACAGGAAAATCCTAATTTACAACCATTAACGGAAATGTATAGTTCATTAGACCCTAGAAACAGTTCAACCCCTAGTCCTATTCTTAGCAACGCGTCAGCCAAGGACTCATCCCAAAGTTCCTTAGATTATGGGTCTAAATTCTCCACCCTCCCGTTGGAACCTTTATCGAGAACGACTACGGTGTCCTCACAATCGTCAAGGATGGGTAAACTCAAGCGGTTTTCGTTGAATAAGCTTAACTTGGGCCAATCTACAAGGTTTATCCCCACTCACAAGAAGTATAATAGTGAAAGTATGGGGTCAAGAAGGTTCTCATTCATAAAGTCCACATCTTCATCAAGTTTAGCCTCTAAAGGTAAGTCTGATTGCACCGACGACTTTCTTGCACATGAAACTCCTTACTGGAAATATCATATTTTGAAGTTCGGTAAAGATCTTTATGTTACTACCAACCCAAGTTTGAAACACATGTACTGTAGGAATGGGCTTGGGTACTTTGTGGAAATCACTAATAGTGACAAAGATGATGGGTTCACTATGGTGTTCAAAGATGCCGCAAATCAGTCAGACAAGTCCTTGCCTCCTATTATGATCATCAATAAGAAACCTACGCATGATGGAGGGTTTTTAACTGTCAGTTTGACGAGAATAAGCCAGTTGAAGAAAAATATCATCAAGCATACTGATACCCAAAAAACTCCTCAAGTTTTTAATGGATTGTCAATCCCACAAGCAATCCCAGACCAATATATTCCCTATGATAAGATATCTAATTCCAGTAGATTGGAGAAGAATGAAGTCAACGTGGAAAATTATGAATTTAGGGATTTTAATAATACCAAATGGAATTTAGGAGCGATTCCAAGAGTCAGAATCAGTAAGTTCAATAGATTCAAACAAAACTTAGACAATGTTGATGAAGAACCTTTTAAGTTTATTGGACAGAAGAATGTTTACTTGCATCAAAATTATGTTGACAATACTAATAAACTTCCTTACAAAATCAATTCCAACGATCCTCAAGATATTTATTTGCAGACAAATGAAAATTCTTTCCCTCCAGTGTTAGGAGTGTTCAGACCTAATGAAAAGAACTTTGCTAAAAAAGTATTCAATTCCATCAATAAACGATTCAGTCGTTCAGTTGAAAGACCTGGAGATTTTGGTACAGTGAATGATTTCAGCAAATTCAACAGTAGTTTAGTGGAAAATGATATGGCTGGAGGTAATATCAAAAATTATTATATTGCAGGTGATGGTCTTTATTATAACAAGCATCCTGTTGATGACTTACCCGATGATAACAAACTAGGTTGGTTGACAATCTATGAAGATCAACTTCTTGAAGATAAAGGAATGTTTGATTTGGTTTTGGGTTTACTATTAGCTACTGGTTACGCAAATCATGCTAAAGCTAAAAAGTCGATTTATTAAGGTAATAGAGTGTATAGTGGGTTTAAATAGATATGGGTTATATGAAATTTACCTCTTCGAGAAATCGGTCGCTGACCATTGTGCATAATTTTACAATGAGATTCCTGATTCTATAATAATGGAAGGTTTTCCCAGCGTAAAGAAGCAAGTTTAATGGAAATTACGTTGATTCAACCCTGTTTTTTACTTTTAAAGTACGATATCCCTTCCAATTACGGTTCCTCTTGTAAGCGATGTACCTGACATACGCTTAACTTGATATCTTGCTATTAAGAAAATTACACTTTGGCGATGTAATTTACCCCAATTAGGCAATGTTATTAATTACAGTAATTTAACCTTTTTCGGACGCGTTGTCGAATCGCCTGTAGAAGTTTATGGATGAAGATGAAATGATCTGGGCTTGGCGATCGGCGTAGTAAGTTGGCAACGAGGTTGATTGCTGTTATACTCTAACAAACTAATGTAGATTCATCAAAAGGTTTCTAATTGTAAAATAAATCAATGGAAACGCAAGAAGGGTCGTAGGGTCGAACACTCTTTACTGTATTACGAGCCTCGAAACCTTCGTAGAATCCAATGGAATGCAAGGATTCCGACAAACATGGCATCGTAAATAAGGTTTACTTTTTTGCTTGGAAGTATTTTCACCTGTATCGCATCTTGCAGTAAACCTAAAATTATTTAATTTTCAGGGGAATACTTCATGAGCAGACTAGTTAGTATGGTGGTTCCTATAAGATGTGGCTAACAAATATGTGTATGATGGTATTGGCCGTGTTGCGTTCTCTAAGCGTAAAAGCTAATGGAAACTACGAACAATAATTAATCCTAAAAAGGAAAATATTTCGCAACTATGGTTAGAAATTTAACCAAAAACTGCAAAATAAGTAGAGAACAATGATGAGCTGTCAGTAGTTAATTGTTGCAATTACTAGGCATATTACCTAAATCGAAAATGTGAATTATAAAATCCCAGGGTTCTGCTCTTTTTTCGTAAAGACTCTTGTTAGTGTTTTGAAAAATGTTGAACAATTTGAAAGTAAAACTTTTTAGAACTCAAAGTTTCAACCACTTTTACTTCATTCCTTTGTTTGGATTGGTATGCTGGTACGTGTGGTGTTTCACTTTAATTGGATTATGGGTGGCTGATGGTTCTAGAACATATCCTAAATATGATGAAAATGCTTCTCCATTACCATTACAAAGAATTGGTGTCATTTTAGCTCCAGGATTCTTCTTATCGTTCGTGGTGATTCATTCTATAGTCTTTTGTACTTCAATGTACTTGGAGTTCTATCACAGGAAAATTGGGAAGTTAATTAAATTCATCAAACCTGAGTTACAGAAGAAATTAGCCTTTGCTTCTTTGACAATTGGTATTTTAGCTCAATTATTCTTCATTGCTCAATCGGTAGTGGGATATATCTTTGTCACCACTATGAACAGACAGGCTAATCATTATGCTGAATTATTAGCTACTTTTGCTATCTTGGTAATGATTTCTTTGGCGTTGAATTTCACTAACTACTACATTATGGGACAATATTATAGAAAGTATGTCAATGGAAATACTTGGAATAAGTTCACCATTTCCTTTATTGTCAAGATAATTTGGTTGACCGTGACTATCTTTTTAGCAGCTTTCTGCTGTGGATTCTACGTCCGTGGTAGAAAAGATATTGCCGATGTTTTTGAATGGAGTTTCCATCTTTGGTACGGTTTATTGTTAGCCTTCTGGACATACGATTTATACCCATTAACAGAATTGAAGGCATTGAAACAAGGAACTGAAGTCAAGCCAAAGAAAAGATTTAGTTTCTGGGGCTATAAAGAGAAAGATAACGCTGAAACAGCTGTCGCTGATGGTTTAACTCCATTGGGTTCTGATTCTTTTGTAGAATTAGAATCTCCTGGATTTGATTACACTACATATAACAATAATCGTCAGAGTGTATAATAGAATTAGAATTAATAAGTGTTTAACGTGAATAAATGCAGGCATTTGGTAATTATATCTCTCTATACTGTTCCTGCATCATATTAAAGCCTATTTCGGGGCTCTCCAGCTTCAATCATAAACCATGTCTATCAACAGATCTGTCTAGGGTGTTCTACTCCCCCATTGGTTTAATATTTTAGCCAAAACAACGGACTTATGTACGTGGTAGTGCAGAGATCATTATGAACAATAAGTTGTTAAGTCAATCATTGTACAGTCTGTACATGAAATTCATCGCGTACACGAGGCTGAAGGAGACTAAAATTCTCTAAAGAATATCAATTTAAACATGAGTGAAGAGTTGTCAGTCAATCCGTATTCGGATAAGTTTTTCCCTAATTCCAGACAAGTATGGAGAATTGCTACTAATTTGAAAAGGCTCATTGATAAAGTCATTCCAATTGAATTCCCTCAAGCTGAAATCACCCTGCAAAATTCTCCAATTATCACCAGAAAAGTAATTGAATTGGTCTATGAAGCTGCTGGTGGAAAAGGTGATGGGAATTTAGGTTCGTCGTCTCATAGATATCAAGCTGCTTTGGTTTTCTGTTTGTTGAAAGTCTGTGGATGGTATTGGCAGCAATCGGAATTTGAATTGTATGATACTAAGTTATACAGCTTGAGAGCCATTGCTGCTCAACAATTGGCAGCTATTGTCATTGAAAGAACCAAGAGTGATGAATATTTGTTCTTGGCAATGTTAACTCACAGATATACTATCTGTTTGAATGATGTTGACTCAACCCCTTTAAATGTAATGGAATTGGCCGTAGATATGCATTGCACGACCATCATTGGTTCTTCAGGTTACCAACGTTGTATTAAGTGGTTATGGAGAGGTTGGATCACTCAATCTGAATCTGATCCTTATAGTTACGAATTGTATAAGGGTGCTGCTTCTCATAAGATTTCAACTCATTTCAGACCAAATAGAGTTAAAACTCCTTTATACCAGAACATTTTGGAAATTATTTTTAGTTTGGTCTACCTTTTGTTGTACACCATTATTTTGAACACTCATACTTTACCATCAGAAGCTTTGGATGGATTTGAAATCTTATTTTTCTTCTTTACTGCTGGTTTAATCTTTGATGAATTAACTAAATTCTATCATATTGGTTATTTCTATTTTGGATTCTGGAATGCTTTCAATGATGTCATGTATACTTTAATTGTAGTAGCATTTGGTTTCAGAGTGGCTAGTTTGACTCATAGTCATCCTGCCAAAGAACAATATGACGAAATGTCTTTCAGAATCTTGTCATTAGCAGCTCCTTTCATGTGGTCGAGATTATTATTATACTTGGATGCCCAAAAGTTTGTCGGGGCAATGATCGTTGTTATTAAAACCATGATGCAGGAATCTATCCTTTTCTTTGTCTTGTTGTTTGTCATCATCATTGGTTTCTTGCAAGGGTTCTTAGGTTTAGATGCGGCCGATGGTAAGAGTGAAGCTACGAAATCTATTTTAATTGTTTTGATTAAAAGTATCATTGGATCTTCTAGTTTTGGTGATGTTTCAAAATTGGTTCCTCCATATGCTTCCATTTTATACTACACTTACTCATTCGTTCTTAGTGTTATTTTGATGAATATCTTGATTGCTTTATATTCAACTGCCTACTCAAGTATTGTTGCTAATGCAACTGATGAATATTTTGCTTTGGTAGCTCAGAAAACTTTAAGATACATTAGAGCCCCTGATCAAGACTTATATGTTCCTCCTTTCAACTTGATCGAATTGGCTCTTTCGCCAATTACGTTCTTGATTCCACCTAAATATGTCAAGACACTCAATTATGTTATCATGCTCGTGATTTATTCTCCATTCTTGGTGTACATTTCTATTGACGAATTGTCCAACGCTAGAAGAATCCACTACAACAGATACAAAGGTTTACCTGATGATGCTAACGAAATTGATACCGAATGGGATTTGACTGATGGTTACACTGATTCTAGTGGTACTGCATGGGAAGCTATTCAAGAAAGTAACAGTCAAGTTACCCAAGCATTACAAGATCAAAGAAACGCAGAGGCTGAAGATCCAGAGTTTAAGATTAACTTGGTTGAATTCGAAGCTAATATTGATAAAGCCGTCAAACCAGTGCAACAAGCTCACGAAGCTGGTATTAAATGGGAATTTGTTGAAGTTTATAACAAAATTAACCAATTGACAGAATTGGTTGAAGCCGTTGTCAAAGAAAACCAGGAATTGAAAGGTATTAAAACCGAACCTCTGGAATAAATTGTCTGATATGTTTTAATAATATGTTGAAATCTTTAAATAAAACTGTAAAGTCGTGCGCACACCACCAAATTTTTCGCATTAAGACCTATATAGTTATACAGCATATACACTTAGTACACAGATAGGTTTAAATAGGTTCTAGATCCTTTAATAATAAAGAAAGTCTTGTGGGAAATTCTTTTATAAGGAGATATATCTATCTCAACAATATTATAACATCCCTCCGAGATATCTTAAATATAAAGATCTGAAAGTTGTAACATATCTATAAGGAATGACTGAGCCTGGTACTGTAAAAACTGGGTTTAAGAATGGCCAGAACATACAGTTTGATTATGGTCAGAATCTACAGAGTCCAGAAAAGTCGAATGGACAAGCAATAGGAAGTGCATCCAAGAAAAAGAAGAAAAAGAAGAGTAAAACAAAAGCAAAAGGTGGAGATGTACATGCTACGTTAAATAATCCTGAAGACGATTATCCAGATTCAAGAGTTATAAGGCAAGGTCCTGATGGCAGTGTTATTGTGGAACTGATGGAAGACAATAATTCGAAACAGGAAGACAAGAGGTCAGTAGATGATTTATGGTTTCAAGGTTTAGCCCCAGAGGAAAAACAAGACTTACAGAAATTCTGGCAATCACTACCCAATACTAAAAAAGCTCAATTAATTCACATTGAAAAAGATCTTTTACTATCGGTTTTAAAATTGGATTTCAGTCAAAAACCTGGAGAAAAACCACCTCATCGAGATGTAAATCAAAACAGCTCATCAAATTGTAACTGTAGTCATTGTGGTATGAAGAAGAACTTAATAGCTGATGAAATGGCCAAATTATATGACGAACATATGGATGATATTTATGAGTTTATTAGTGAACTTAATGACATTAATGAATTATCAGGATTACCAGAATTATTATTTGGTGGTTATCATAAACTAGAACAAGAACATATAATATCAAAGAGACTAACCAATAAACCCCAACAGCAGATTCAACCACAGCAGCCGCAGTCTCCAGAAGATTCAAACCAGAATACACCTTCTAATAATATTCTTAATGGTGATTCTGAACTACTAAATGAAGCTCTAGAACAGAAATTACAAGAGGTGTTTGCCTCTTTAGAATTAGATAAATTTAAAGGATTATCAAAAGAAGAACAAGCTCAAGCAATAAAAGAAGCTGCTGCTTTTCGACAGATTATGCAAGATTTAAAGAGTCCTGATAAATCTGAAATTGAAACAAAACTCGCTCTTGTTAATCAAATCATTGAACTGGATGGACGTATTGGCAATGGATCATTTGATCCAAATAATAAAGCTACTGCTTCTGCATTGTTTGAAAGAATTGCTAAAGATAGTAAAATGACAGATGGTTTAAGTAATTTAGCTTCTGATTTAATGGAATCAAATGGTGCTTCTTTTATTGATATGATGGACAATCTTTCGAAATCAAGAAATTCAAGAAATAATGCATTGGGTAATGGAACTGATAAAATTCCTCACCAAAATGGTAAGCACTTAAATGATGAAGATACTGATACTGCTGAACTTGAACAGCAGTATGATAGGATTATGAGTAAACATGAACTCGATCATATAAGCGACATATCTGGATCTGAAGAAGATGACGATTATGATGATGATGATGATGACGATGAAGATGATGATGAAAATGAAGAATTTGATTTAGATGATCCAGGTTTACTCGATGATGCCATAAGTAATGCCGAATCCGAAATATCGGAAGAAGAAAAATTGCAAGAACTTCGTCATTTATTTTTATTACAAGTTATCAGATTATTCAGACACAGACTTAAAGCAGCATATTCAGATAAACTATCTCAAGACAGAACCCAAAAATTAATCGAAGAATTGGAAGCTGAGGAGAATGCCAAGAAAGAGAAAGAATTGAAGAAAGTCAAGCAACGAGAGAAAGCCAAGGAAAAGAAGAAGTTACAACAATTGGCTCGTGAAGAAGAGAAGAAACGTAAAGAGGAAGAAGAAAAGGCAAGAAAAGAAGAAGAACGTAAGAAGAAAGAGAACCTTCAAGCTGAACAAAGGAAACGTAATGCTGAGTACCAACGTAAGAAGGAAGAGGAAAAACTTCGTTTAATTGAAGAGCAGCAGAGAAAGATTGAGCAAAAGAAGGAAGAATTGAAGAAGAAGCAATTAGAGCAAGAGGCAAAGAAAAAGAAAGATGAAGAAAGGTTGCAAAAGAAGCAACTTATTGAAGAACAAGCAAAAGAACAAGAAGTTGCAGACTTAGAGAAGAAGCAAGCAGAAATTGAAAAGCAATTACAGGAAAAACAGAAACAAGAACAGGAAATATTGGAACAACAAATGTTGGAGCAGCAAAAGCTTGTTGCTCAAAATGTATTAGAAGAAACAGATGCTGATACTTTGTTAAAGGAAAGACAAACTGTTGCTGAGAATTATCCATCCCAGATTCCAATATCTTTAAACGACACTAACTCCAACAATTCAACTCCAGGATTGGAAAATAGTCAATGGGGATTTAGTCAAGCTCAACAACCTCAAAGCTCTCAGTTTAGACCATTCAATAATATTCAAAATATCAATCCTAGTTTCCCTTTTGGTGATCCATTTAATAAACCAGCAACTCCTCAAAGCAGCAATGGTGCCCCACCAGGGTTGTCGGCGTTTGGATCTTCAACAAATATTCCATTAGCAAGTGCCTCAACTTCTCAGAATGTCCCACCAGGTATTAGTCCTTCATTGCAGAGATTATCTACCACTTCCCTCAACACATGGAATCAGCCAGAAAATAATCCTAGTCCTAACTTAATGAACCTCAGCTCGAAGTTTCCTAGCTTTTCAGGGAGTTACGGCAGTAATTATGGCTCGCTTTGGAATGATAAGCAACCAGAACAGGTAGCACCAACGCAACCAATGCAACCAACACAATTACAAACTCCTCCTCCATTACAGCCAGTTCCAGTGCAACCACAAGTTCAAGCTCCTGACCAAATGGTATGGAATGCTGTATACAAGGCTTATCAGATGATGACCAGCAGTAACCAAATATGGAATGGCTATGCTAAGGCATTCAGTTTATATCATACTACAGTAGGATTATTGCCTCAGTATCAGCTCGATTATAACCAGTTCATAAATGCAATTACCAACCAGGCTGCTATTGCTACATATAAATACGAATTCCTTTACGACAATTACCAAATAAGTCATGTTAAGATTGGAGTTTTAGAGAGTTCACCATTATTATCGAATTCTCAAATGGGATACAGTAATGGTGGTATTAACTTGACTAATTTGAATGATGTTCTTAATTTTGGTTCTTAATTTTGGCAGTAAATAGTTAATATAGTGTAGTTTAGTACTAGAAGTGCATCTCTATAGTACATATAATGGTTGTGCGACGCTCATTGATACTTTTCGCAACGCGTAAAATCTGAAAAGTTGAAGAACTCCAGCAATGCCAAACACCGACTTTGAAAAGATTTATTTGAATCAATCCAAAAACAGTGGTCGTATGAGAATAGCAGACTCGGGGTTGGGTTGGAAAGCTGCAAGTTCAGCCACCAATCCTAACCCTCAACAGCCATACTTATTACCTGCTGAAGAAATCTTGTCGTACCAGTGGTCAAGAGGATCAAGAGGATTTGAATTAAGAGTGCAGACCAAGAATCAGGGAGTAGTTCTGTTGGATGGGTTTGATGTTGAGAATTTTAATGAATTGAAACAAGAATTGCAAAGAAACTTCCAGATTGGTTTAGAACATAAAGAGCATTCATTGAGAGGATGGAATTGGGGAAAGACTGACTTGGCTAGAAATGAGTTGATTTTCCAAGTCAACAACAAACCAAGTTTCGAAGTTCCATACTCTGAAATTGTCAATTCCAATTTAACTGGGAAAAATGAAGTTTCTGTAGAGTTGAACTTAGAAAACTCTGCATCTAAAGCTGGAGACGAGTTAGTTGAAATGAGATTCTACGTTCCAGGAGTGATTGAAAATGAAACCACAACCAAAGTCAAAGACGAAGAAGGTAAAGAAGTAGAAGAAGAAGAAATTGAAGAAATTAGTGCTGCTACAGTATTCTATGATCAATTGAAAGATAAAGCTGATATTGGTCAAGTTGCAGGTGAAGCCATTGTGTCATTTAGTGATGTATTATTCTTGACTCCAAGAGGTAGATACGATATCGATATGTATTCCACATCTTTAAGATTACGTGGTAAAACATACGATTATAAAATCCAATACAAGCAAATTGAAAGAATCTTTTCCTTACCTAAACCAGATGATTCTCATCATTTGATTATTTTACAAATTGATCCTCCTTTGAGACAAGGTCAAACCAGATACCCATTTTTAGTAATGCAATTCCAAAGAGATGAAGAATTAGAAGTTGAATTGAATTTAACTGAAGAAGATTATAAAGAAAAATACGAATCTCGATTGAAAAAATCTTATGATGCAGAGACTCATTTAGTTATGTCACATTGTTTCAAAGGATTGACTGAAAGAAGATTAATTGTTCCTGGATCATTCCAATCAAGTATTTTACAACCAGGAATATCATGTAACTTAAAAGCATCTGAAGGTTATTTATATCCATTGGATAGATGTTTCCTTTTCGTTACTAAACCAACAGTCTATATTCCATTCAGTGAAGTCAGTACTATAACAATGTCAAGAACTGGTTCAGGAGTGTCAGCTTCTCGTACTTTTGATTTGGAAATTGAAGTCAGAAACTCTAACCAAGCTCATGTATTTGGAAGTATTGCTAGAGAAGAACAGGAAACCATTGAAAACTATTGTAAGTCTAAGGGATTAAGAATCAAAAACGAAGAAAAAATTGCTAAGGCTATGTTGGCTAAAGCTATTAATGAGCAGGAAGATGACGACGATGAAGATGTGGATATGGGAAGTGCTGGTGAAGAAGATAGTGAAGAAGATGATGACTTCAAAGGAGGTTCAGATTCTGATGTTGCAGAAGAATTTGATTCTGATGCTAGTGCTAGTGGATCTGAAGCTAGTGATGGTGAAGAAGAGCCTCCAAAGAAAAAGTCAAAGGCTTAATAAATGTATAATACAAAATATAGTCCGAATATATACTGTAGATTTCTTAAAGTGTAATTTGCAGCCGAGATATGGGGGTTTTCCTGCATTAAGCAAAGCCACGTAAATCTATTATAGCTAACATGTAAAATTATAGGACTATAATCAATAAATTACATAACCTTTTGAAAAAGATTTTCACTGGTCTAGATTTAGTAAGTCGTTGTTTTAGGGTTTAATTAATGCATTAAGCTTCTCACAACGTTGTCCCTGAGTATCTAAGTTTTAGCGATGATCTTTCATTGGCTAAAAAAACAATAAAGCCATCCTGAAATCGTAATCTCAACCAACAATACATTTCCACTACAAAAACGACCCTATTAGGTTACATTGTCTTGCAGCATT
Organism: Yamadazyma tammaniensis; assembly: GCA_030566005.1. NCBI lineage: Eukaryota > Fungi > Ascomycota > Pichiomycetes > Serinales > Debaryomycetaceae > Yamadazyma > Yamadazyma tammaniensis. The sequence goes on along the minus strand of JAJMHK010000011.1, from coordinate 117,775 downwards.
GTACTTGAACAATTACGTAGGAGGGAACAAAGGTCGTGCGCGATGACTTATTATATTACTATACCCAATTAGGCAACTCTGGCAAGCCCTTTAAATATTAGTATGAAGGATGACTTTTAAAAAATAACGGATAAGTTTTAATTGGGATTAATATCCAGCCATCTACCTATTATTCACCCACACTTTAGTGCTGTAATATAGTTTAAACCTCAAATAGGATCAATAACAAGAATAATTACTAGTTGTGAGCTTTTGCAGCAAGCCTCCATATATAATGAATTCGGATGATGCTATTTTTGAAGATTATTTATTGTATACAATTGACCTATATGCTAAGGACGACGATCTGTTAATTGAACCTATAAATACCCAGTCGTTTCCTACAAAAGTAAATTCAATGATATCTGAACCTATTTTAGAGTCAGATGTGCCTGCAAGGTCTCCTGCAAGACTTGTTAACCAAAAGATAATAAATTCACCTGACTTAATACTGGATAATAGTTCGGTAGAATATCATAGTTATGGCTCAGATCGTTCCAGTGAAGCTTCGATATTTTCCCATGACCATGAAATAAAAGAAACTCCAATAGACCTTGATACGGAGGATTATGATGAGATTTTGGAGATGTTGGATTATAAAGACGCAGACGATAAGATAGTCCATAAAATAGATGATGTGGTGACCATTGTGGGGATCCACTCTGGGGCCACCATGGTGAAACCTCTTTGATACCTTCGTTTATGATTTATGAGTGAGTAATATATGTGATTCTTTACTGATGGCTACTAGTACGATTTTTTTTTGCATTTTTTAAAGATGCTGTGCATTCTTTAGTTGTGATTGTTTAGTCTGGACTAGTTTTTGTATGCTGTAGTTTTTTTATTTTTTTCTGGTTTATATCTGTTTTGTTGTATATTCTTTTAATAATTATGTCCTACAATTATAATTTGTGAAAATTACAGTTTCTGCATAATTTAAAAAAAAATAATAAATTAACCTGAACATTTTTTCACACAGTTGGAAAATTCCTTACCACTATAATACTTCTACACCCTCCAACTACCTTGAAAAAATCTCTATGCTTCTATATAATACAATTAAGCTCTACCACTATGTATGCAGTTCGCATATCAAAACTCCCGTGGGGGGACTATCGGACGTGGGGGCCCGCACGTAACGTCAATTTTCAACCAAGTAACTTCCTAAACTATAATCATGACAGTCGAGCTAGGACTGGTCATATACAGTGCAGTAAGACCTATCTTCAAGATTTATTTCATTGTAGGTGTTGGGTTTTGGCTAGCTAAAAAGAATATCCTAACAGTGTCCACATGTAGAGACATTTCTGATACCATCGTTACTGCTATCTTACCGTGTTTAGTATTTGAAAATGTTGTTACTAACTTGAAAAGTAGTGACATTAAGAATGTTGGTATTGTATTCTTTGCAGCTATGCTTTTATTTATTGTTGGAGTTTCATTAGCTTTTGGTGTATCCATAATCACCCGATCACCTAAACGATGGTTTGGAGGACTTTTATCAGTTGGATTATTCCCTAATATTTCTGATTTGCCTATTGCATACTTGCAATCATTCTCCAGCGGAGGTATGATTTTCACTGAAGATGAAGGTTCTAAAGGAGTTGCATATATTTGTATTTTTTTAGCAGCTCAAGTTTTGCTTCAATTCACATTTGGGCTTTATCAGCTCGTTGCATGGGATTTCCGTCCAGAACTTTTGGACGAGGAAAATAGTGTTGATTCTAGCAAGATGTCACAAACACAATCCAATTCTTCTGGTGAAAAACAACAGAAGGACCCAGAGCATAATTCGGAACATAATCACACCACCGAAGAATACCGTCAAGAGATACCCACTATAAGAACACCTGAAGATTTGGAGTCTTTTAATGATGAGCTTTCAATTTCTAGCACTATCGAGAGCAGAAATCCAGCACAGCTTCCTCCTCCTACTGAAATAGGTACGGAGAACGCTGCTACTGCTGAAGAGTCAGTACAAACAGTCACCAGAAGAGGTAGTGGCAGAAGAAGACGAGATTCAGTCATTTCCAATAATAATAGCATACTTTATCCTACAAGAAGCATAGATTTACGTACTTTAAAGTCACAAGACGTACAAGATGTTATCAATGAATATTCAGAATATGATTCATTAAGAGGTAATATCCCCACAAGAACTGTGACGCTAGGAAGTGATATGCCTATGGCAATGATAGACACAAGAACTTCAGACCATAAGGATGATAAATTTAAAAGGAGATTACGTTCCATTATTAAAAACTTATTTTCTCCAGTATCTGCTTGCTTGATTATATCAGTAGCAATTGCAATGTCACCTCCATTGAAAGCATTATTCATACATGCACAGTTCCATATCCCTAATGCACCTGATGGACAACCTCCACTTTCATTCGTCATGGATATTGCAAATTATATTGGTGCAGCATCGGTTCCTTTAGGTCTTTTACTTCTTGGAGCCACAATTTCAAGATTAGAAGTAAAATCAATGCCTCCAGGGTTCTGGAAAACAGCATTAGGAGTAACGGTATCAAGGTTAGTTCTTTTACCTATCGTCGGAGTAGGAATTACTACGGGGATGCAACATGGGGGATGGTTTGGAGACGATAGAATGTTACGGTTTATCAGTGTGCTAGAGTATGGTGCGCCTAGTGCTACATCCTTGGTGTATTTTACAGCATTCTACACCGATCCTAATGCAAAAGATCATCTACAAATGGACTGTTTGGCAGTGGTACTTATTTGCCAATACTCTGTCCTCTTTATCACCCTACCATTTTTGGTCAGTTTCACAATTAAAGTTTCTTTTGGATATTAATAGAATTTAAAATAACGTCGTTTGATGTTGTAACATCTTTATTGGTGGCTGGGTCCACTATATAGCAAGTAATATATAATGGTTTTGCAGCCAGGCGTGTGCGCACCTAATTTCAATTGCTTTATGTCTCACATTGAGCAACATCAGTTTTGTCTTTAAGTTTCATACTACTTCTAGTTATATTTTATTAGTATTTAATCAATTAATATGGCTCTTTATTACAATTTAGTGTTTGGATTATTGGTCGTGGAAGTGGTGTTTTTCACCATCTTGTCATTGCCTTATCCAAGGAAGATAAGAAGATCCGTGCTTACTACAGTGTCAGCACCTTTTAGAAATGAAAAGTTCCAGATAGCTTTGAAATGTATACTTGGGTTTGTATTAATCCTTTTCATTGATTCAGTCAACAGAGTCTGGACTGTCAATGCTGAATTGAAAGGCTACAGACTGTCAGGAAACAATGGGATCATTAATGACAAGTCTGAGATTCAAGCTAGAAGATTTTATTCCCAAAGAAACATGTATCTTTGTGGATTCACATTATTCTTGACTTTGATCTTATTGAGAACCTATTCATTGGTTAGTGAATTGATTGTTACAAAAGATAAGGTTGATTTGTTGAACACTGAGTCTTCGCTTGACGAGTCTGAGACAAAGGACAGTGAAAAGATTACTAAATTGAAGTCTCAATTGGCCGACAAGGATAAAGAATTGGAATTGTTGAAAGAAAAGGCTCAGGCCTTATCTAAAGATTACGACGACGAATCAAAGTTGAAGCAGAGAAAATAGTTTTACTAGAAGCTGGTTGTTTCATTAGCATGATTCGATAAGTACATAGAGCTCACAATATATAAGCTGTTTATTAGCCCATTTCTTAGAGTAGCATTCCAGTCAGATGTTTATTTAATTCTACATTAGTCTAGCTAGTTCTTTGGTTCACTATAAGCATTACTTTTATGTTTAGGTGTGAAGTTAAAGTTATCAGCTTTACCTAAAAACATTTCAGTAATCTTAATCCAATCCTTATAATCAGTAGAACCCAATAAAGTCTCTAACTCATTTCTTCCTTTCCATTTAGGTGGTCTTTCATTCAATTTTGGTGGTAATCTTTCTAAGATCCCAACTGGAATGTATCTATGGGTGAAACTTAAGAACTCACACATAAATCTTCTGGCTAATCCGACACCATATTCATCAGTTCCCCAATGTTGCAAAGCAAAATCAGCATATTTTCGTAAGATATCTAATCTTTCAGTTGCTGATTTGTCAAGGTACTGTTGAGATTCTACTTCTTCGAAAATCCATGGCTTGATTAACGCTCCTCTTGCTACCATTACAGAGTCAATTCCTTCAGTATTGACGGCATTATACCAATCTTCATGGGTGAAAACATCTCCATTCCCAACAAATTGAACTCTTTGTCTATCAGATGCTTCTTTATCTTCTTCTTGGTTATTGTTCCATTCATTGACAAACTGTCCTACTTCAGTAATGTATGACCAATCTGCTTCTTTAGTGTATCTTTGTTGTCTTGATCTTCCATGCATAGTTATAGCAGCAATATCACCTTCTTCTAAGAGCCTTTTGATTAAAGGCTTAGCAACATTCTTTCCATCTTTAGTACCAGTTCTGATTTTAACAGTTACGGGAATTTCTCCGGAACAGTAGTTCATTCCCTTTAAAATTCTAGCTAATCTTGCTGGTTGTTCCATCAAGGCTGAACCTTGTCCTTGACGATACAATAAGTCTATAGGACACCCACAATTAAGGTTTAATTCCGAAGCTTGTGGAGTTTCGTTAGCAATTATTTCGGCGGCTTTAGTAGCAGACCAATGTTTTCCTGCAGCAATTTGAACACCAAACCCTGGATATTCAGATTTATGTGCCTTAGGTAATGCCCATTCAGAATTGTAACCTTGAATTAACGGAACTGCTAATGCCATTTCACAATACGTAACATCAGCACCTAAGGTTTTCATAAGTCTACGGTACGGTAAGTTTCCTACTGTAGTCAACGGAGAAACAATCTTGGCTCCTTTCAAGTTGATTTTCCTCTTTTCTGATGGTTTAAATGGTGCTTCAACATACTCAGCTTGGTTATCTTTAGCTTTTTCTTGAGCAGCTTTAATGTTATCTTCGTTTTTAACAGTGGAGTCCAAGAAACTAATGATTTGATTGGCTTTTGTATGGGGGTATTTCTTCTTTTGCAATTGAAACTTAACTTGGGCTTCGATCTTATTGATTTCATAGTCTTCAGATGATGCATGCTTATCAATTTGTGCTAAATCTCTTTCTAATTTCTTAGTCTCTTTATTGTAATGAGATGATAACCATCTACACTTCAATCCAGCTGGACAGTATCCGATGGCTGTGAAAACAGGACATATTCCTTCCACATCAGGACCTTTGGACTCTAAGTATTGGTCTACATCGTGGCAGTTCTTACATTTTTCAGGACCAAACTTACATTCTTTAATGTTATCGGGATCAACTATAGTAGAACAAAGTCTAAGAGCTCCATGGGCTTGAGCCAACTCACGTTTCTTGTTCTGGCCCCTGTTCTTCTTTCCTTTTCCTTTTTTATCTCTGTCATCTTCAGCAGTCTCTCTGTCACCAGCTTCTGCTTCATCATCGTTATAGGCAACTGGCTCAGTTTCGTTAGCAACAATATATTCTGGTTTGATCGATGCATATCCTTTACCTTTGTCATTGTTGGCTTGTTTAGGAGGTTCAGATTGTTCTATGTGAACTTTCTTCACTTCGGAACCTTCTTGTACGCCTTCTGAATCGTTTGGTCTTTTCTCTGAAGTAGTCATAATGCTCATTTTTCAGATGAGATGAGATAGAAGTATTGGTTTAAGTTAGGATAAACAAACTGATACTACAAATATACGCTTTAGAGATATAATTGAATGATTCTGCAAGTTGCATAATATCAGCTTATTTGTTATAGTCTTTTCATAAATAGTTCTACTAATAAGTCCAAGAGATAAGAAGATATTGCAGCTCATCGCACTCGCGAGAAATTTTATATTAGCATCACCAAACCGTTGTCAAAAGAATCTTTTTTTCAAGCAATGGTTGAGCCGGTGGATAAAAGAAGAAAGTTAGCGGCAGCTAAGGACTCTAGATCCAAGTCCAGCAAAGTTTTCAGTCCCTTCAGAGTGCTAGGGAATGTATCCAATGAAGTTCCATTCGCAGTAGGAACATTAGGATCAACCTTCTATATTGTCACATCAGTAGGTCGTTCTTTCCAGATATACGATGCTTCCACATTGCATTTACTTTTCGTGTCCCAAGGACAAACCCCATCAAAGTTAACGGCCTTGGCAGCTCATCATCACTATGTTTATGCAGCATACGCCAACAAAGTCGGAGTCTACAAAAGAGGAAGATTAGAGTCGACCTTGGAAACTCCAAGCTCCCATCCTATAAATAACGTTCTTATATTTGGAGACTTCTTAGTGGTGTCCAATACTGCCAACGAACTTTTCACCTTTAAAAGAACAGGTACATCGAAATATCCTAATGAATTGCATGTCTCATTATATTCCATCAACATTAAAATACATGGTTCCATAGTAGGAATGGTTCATCCTCCCACTTATCTTAACAAGATAGTAGTAGCTACTACCCAGCACATTTTCATCTTCAATATCAACTCAGGAAGATTATTGTACCAGTCCCCAGAACTTCAGTTTAATGAAGAAAATATTTCTTCCATTGAAGCCGCTCCTGCATTGGATATAATAGCCGTAGGATCTGCTAGTGGTGGAGTTTTCTTATATAATATCAAGAAAGGTAAAGTATTGGGTCCTAGAATTATGGCTGCAAATGAAGAGAGTGGGAATAAGGTTATATCACTTTCGTTTAGAACTGATGGTTCTCCTCATTTAGTAGCTGGTTTAAGCAATGGAGATTTATTCTTTTATGAATTAGAGAAGCAAACCAGAATTCATATAGTGAAGAATGCCCACAAGCAATCTTACGGAGGAATTGCCAATGTTAAATTCTTAAATGGGCAATCAGTGTTTGTTACTAATGGTGGTGACAATAGTTTAAAAGAATTTGTATTCGATCCAAGTCTTTCTACAACCAACAGTGCTGTGATTTCTCCCCCACGTCTTCTTCGTTCAAGAGGTGGCCATTCTGCACCACCAATTAAAATCGAGTTTCCTCAAGAAGATAAATCACATTTTGTTCTTAGTGCTTCTTCAGATAAATCATTCTGGTCGTTTTCGTTAAGAAAAGATGCACAGTCTCAGGAAATGTCCCAAAGAATGGCCAAGAATGCTAATAATAAACGTCAAGCAGGCCAGGTTCAATCCATGAAGGAAAAATTACCTGAAATCATTGGCATTGCCTCTAATCAAGCAAGAGAAGGTGATTGGGAGAACATTATAACTGCACATAAAGATGAAAGGTTTGCTAGAACATGGGACTCACAATCAAAGAGAATTGGCCGCCATCAGCTTCTGACTGTTGATGACGATACTGTCAGTTCTGTGGGAATCTCTCACTGTGGGAACTTTGCATTGGTAGGTTCCAACAAAGGAGGCATAGGAAGCTATAACTTACAGTCAGGATTGATTCGTAAGAAGTATATGTTGCATAAAAAAGCAGTTACTGGCATTGCTATAGATGGAATGAACCAGAAAATGGTCAGTTGTGGATTAGATGGGATCGTAGGGTTCTATAATTTTGCCAAGCTGACATATCTTGGGAAAATCGACTTGGAATCACCAGTAACATCAATGATTTATCATAAAAGCTCAGACTTGATTGCCTGTGCTTTAGATGATTTGTCGATAGTAGTTGTGGATGTGGTGACTCAGAAAGTTGTAAGAATCTTGTACGGACACAGCAATAGGATAACTAGCATGGACTTTTCGCCAGACGGGAGATGGATTGTTTCCGTTGCCTTGGATGGAACTTTAAGGACATGGGATATTCCAACTGGTGGATGTATAGATGGTGTACGTTTGCCTAGTGTAGCCACCTGTGTCAAGTTTTCACCAATTGGAGACTATTTAGCAACTACCCATGTGACAGGAAACGGGATCTTTCTCTGGACAAACAGAGCACAATTCCAACCAGTCTCTACCAGACATATTGAAGAAGAAGAATTCGGAAGCATTATGTTGCCTAACAGTTCAGGTGAAGGAGGATCCAGTATTATTGATGGAGCTTTGGAAACCAGCAGTGTTGCTGATTCTCTTCAAGTTCAAGACACTGAATTACATCAAATCGACAGCGATTTGGTGACATTATCGTTGGGACCAAGATCCAAGTACAGAACCTTGATGCATTTAGATGTGATTAAGAAGAACAGCAGACCAAAAGAAGCCCCAGAAGCTCCTAAACAAGCACCTTTCTTGTTATCTCTTTCAGGACATGACGTAGGAGACAGAGCTGTAGAAGCCGAAACTGGTATTGCAGAAGACAAAAGAGCCGTTGAAACTGAAACCGAATCGAAGTTGTTGGACTACAAGAGCAATGGTTCGGATAACTTTGAGTCTGAGTTCACCAAATTGCTCAGACAAGGAGCAGAAGCTGATGATTATAGTGAGTTCTTGAAGTATGTTGTTGAGTTATCACCGGCCCGAACTGATTTGGAGATCAGATCCTTAAATGGGTTCCCACCATTAACAGAGATGGCCAACTATGTTACGGCGTTGGTCCAGGGACTTAAAACCAATACCAATTACGAAATCTACCAGGCATTGTTCTCGTTGTTCTTGAAGGTCCATGCAGATGTGGTGTATAATAATGACGGAGAAAGTGAATTGCAGGAAGCATTGGTTTCGTTCCAGGAACTTGGAGGTAAGCAGGAGGAACTTAGTGATCTTTCCAGGTACTGTGCCGGAGTTCTTGATCTTTTACAGACATAGGCAAGATCATTGTTATCTTGTATAACAATCTAGCTGTTCACAGACAGTAACTCTGCAACCCCTTATAAACAATCTAATGTACATAATTACATAATTACCTTTAAATAGAATAGCTTTGTAGTCATCACAAAGTGCGACTTTATATGCATAGTTAACAGTACTAAACGCTTCAGGATGAACATAGAAGTGATACGACCTACGAGCAAGCTCAATTCAAGCTCTAATGCCAGCCATATCAAAGTCACTGCTGTTTGCTACCACAAAGAGAAGTTATACGTAGGATTCGGCAATGGGGATTTGAGCATCTACGATGTGGATATAACGTACGAACCCGAATACCAGTCAAAACCTCAGCTGATACGGTCGTTTAAGTCGTTGAACGACATACGAACGTACTTTGTTGAAACCAAGCATTCCAACTTCACCCATGACATAACTTTCCCCAACATAAATGGAGATTTACTGCCCATTAACCACATAGATATTGTCTCGGTAAATGCCAATTCCAATAGAATCATCTTTATAATAGCCAGCAACGACGGATTGAGTCTGTTTGAGAAGGTGGGGAGCCACCTAAACTTGGTGCATTACATAGAAGAGTCCAAATATTATCATTCGTTCTACTGCTATGAACTCAACGAACGCAAGTACATCGCTATAGCTGTCAAGAAGAAGTTGCTAATACTACAGATGGTGTATAAGACCCGGAACTTGTTCCAGTACCAGAAAATCCATGAATTGGCCGTGAAGGAACGAATAAGAGGCATAAACTCCATCAATCTCGAACTAGGATTCCAATTGATTTTAGGTTTGAATAATGATTTTTTATTAGTCGATGTGAACGATAACTATGCGGTGCAGTCAATGTTTACTGTTCAGCACCAGGAAATCGTATACAATTTCAACCATACGACGTTTGGGTACTTCGGTTTGAGCAGCGGAGGCCCATCTATATGGATTATCAAAATCAACCATGAATCTTATCTTCTAATCAAAGATACGCAGTCGTTGATTGTGACGTTTAATGATGCTGGAACTACAGTTACTCAGTCTAGTATTAAACTTGCATATTCTCCAGTGTTTGCTGGATTGATATATCCTTCCTACTTGTTGGTCATATATACGAAACGAGTCGAAGTGCTTGAAATAGATAGCGGAGACGTCATTCAGAAAATCCATCACCAAATTAATTCGAATTCCATTCCAGCTTATCTTGATGAATCCTTCATATTCTTGGGTGCAACCAACAGCTTGCTACAGTTTAATATTGCTAGTTATCAGCAACAAATCGACCAGTACTTGAAGTTTGGTGAGATCGATAAGAAGACCAGCAAGAAAGATTTCAATACGGATTTGTCTCTCATTGGACTCGAAAAGGCCATTTCCCTAGTGGATAAGCTTGATGAAGAAGACGAATATTTTGGTGGAACTAGAGCAGGTAAAGAGAAACGTAAACGGTTATACTTGCGAGAATTATACAGAACTAAAGCAACATTATTGTTTGAGAAATATTCAAAGTATCACGAAGCATTGATAGATATTTGTAGTTCATGGTTGATTTCCTATAAAGATGTACTTGAATTGTTTCCAGAGTTTTTAAGCATTAACTACTATACTGGCCAGAGAATTCAGGATCCTGATCTTCTCAAGGCATCAAAGAATTTCATAAGGAAAATATCCATTGAAGATATCCAGCAAGTGAGGTATGATAATAACGGAACAACAGCAGATTCAGGCAATGAATTGGATGGTGATCAGAATTCCAAAAATGCAAGAACGCCAGCTCCTAGTTTAGCAGCTACAATCTTTGGCCAAACAAAGTCACAGAATTTGAGGAAGTTCAATAAAGCCGTCAATAATTTGATCGTATACTTGACAGACCAAAGAAGAATTCATTTGAATTTCTTCAATGATGAATCCTTTTCCTGGAAAGGCATCAACGTCACCTTGTACGATTTATATGATTTCGTAACGCCAGAAACTTATCAAGCATGTTTAGAGCTGGTTGCGGTTGAAATCGATACTGCGTTATTCTTATGCTATTACCACTGTAAGCCTATGTTGTTAGGGCCATTGTTAAGATTGCCTAATAATAAGTGTGATTCAAAGGTAGTTAAAGAATGCTTATTGAATAATATCCATAACCATCAAAGCAAAGAACCTCATTTCATTAAGGAATTACTCGACTTTTATTTTGGCCAGAATTTACATAATGATGCGTTGGAGATGCTATATAACCTAGGGCACGAACAGGTCAATCATGACGACGACTTCGATGATTTCCTTCGTAGTCCTAGCTTGACAATTCAGTATTTGCAGAAGCTAGACACTTCTCACTTAGAATTGATCTTTAAATATTCTACCTGGTTGCTAACAGAAGATAACCAGGACATTGTGGAGAACGGGAAATTGATATTCATGAACGATACTTACGAATGTGAAAGCTACGATAACAATAGAGTATTGAATTACTTACTGGAGACCGTAGGAAACGAGCAACTTGGAATCAAGTACCTTGAATGGGTTATATTTGAAAGCGATTTGCATGATAATCCTACTAAGACCAAAGTAATTCCTCAGTTTCACACCAAACTATGCCTATTATACTTAAAAGACTTGAATAACAAACAGCATTCCAGTTTGGATATCGAAGAATTCGAGCAATTACCCACGTATAAGAAGTTATACGAGTTCCTCAAAACTACCGAACTATATGAACCGTGGGTCGTATTGAAGCACATTCCTACAGAGAACGTAAACTTCCTTAGGTTTACCATATTTATTTACAAACGGTTGGGCGAACACGACAAAGCCATCGATGTACTTTACAGCCAACTAGATGATCTCGACGGAGCTATTTCATACTGTTCAGAGATCTACAATCAGCCTAATTACCAAGAATATGGCCAGAGACTCTTACATAAACTATTGGAAGACTTGTTGATGCATTACAATGAGAATATAGAGCCAATAGAGAAGCTTTTAACCAGCCAAGGGTCTAAGATGTCGATATTGAGAGTGCTTACAAGTTTACCCAATTCGTTTCCTATGGCGAAATTGTCCAAGTATTTGGATGACGAACTCAGAAACTCGAAGGAGAAGTTGGCTAATACCCGTGTGGCTAGTCAATTGTATAAGGTCGGGTCCATCAAGTTGCAGCATGAATTGCTCACCACTCAAAGTGAAGGATTTGTGATTGAAAGTAGCAAGAAATTGTGTTCCATTTGTAATAAACGGTTGGGATACAGTGTATTCACTGTAAGAGATGGCGAAATTGTCCACTATGCATGCCAGCAGCGATTGAATGCCGGGAGGTAGCGTTTTACCCACTATTAATGTACATAATTTCAGTATATAATTCTTTATGTTTGTGGAATCAACTCAAATTGTATACAAATGCTTTATAAGCAGTTGTATTCTCAATCAGACCCTATATATACTTCTTTTAATTATATAATCCTTCATAACTCAGTCCATAGTCTCTCTAATTCTTCACTTTATATAGTAGAAGTGCGCGATAAACAATATCGCTGAAATGGAAGTGAACGATAAAGGATTGAAGCATAATCTTGAAGAAGAAGCAGCTAAAGAGGCGGAGGTTGAGCACGTGGACAAGAAGAACAAGGTGGAGGATGTGAAAGTGGAGGGAGAACAGGAACAAAAAGAACCAATTGAAGAGCAGAAAGAAGAAGTAGAAGCCAAAAAGGAAGAGGAAAAGGAAGACAAGAAGGAAGAAGAAAGTAAGGAAGAGAACGGGGAAAAAGAGGAGCCCAAGGAGGAGCACCACCATCTTCCACACCATCATCACCATTTCGATCCTGAAAACGCAGCTGAAGGGCCCATTCCACATATTCATTCCGGCAACCACATTCATCTCGTGCCGAATAAAGAGTACCAGGAGCATAAAGAGGAGAGGGAACATAAAGAGGCAGATAAGGAGGCAGATAAGGAAGAGAAAGAAGATAAGGAAGAGAAAGAAGAGGAAGAAGTGAAAGAAGAGAAAGGAGAGAAAGAAGAGAAAGCAAAAGAAGATGTTCAGGATACTTCTAATGTAACGGCCGACGCCGTTGATGCCACCGACGCTGTTGATGCCACCGATGCAGTCGAAGCAACAGATATCAATGAAACCAACGAAGAAGTCAAAATCAAAACACTCACTAAAGACGATATTCTCGACATAATCCAAACAGTTTTCCCCGACCGCCGTCATCTTGGATCCCTCGTATACAACCCCACGACTACCTGGCTAACCCTCCAGACGTCCCAGCTCACGGGACTCAAAGACGAACACTTTGAAAAGTTCGAAGAGCTCAGAGAATCGTACAGGGAGAAGCTCAAGGAACAATACTACGCCGACTCCGTCAAGTATATTCCAATGATCCCTCCGCTCCCCACCGATTACATAAACTACCTCCTAGAGATCAAGATCCCCTACAGGTTCATCAAGACGTTCCTAAACGAGATGGATAAAGGGCTTATCGGCCGTAAACGTGAATTGTGGGGAGGCATTGATGGAATTTATACTGACGATTCAGACATTTTAGCAGTTCTAGCCCATTCGGGATTCTTTGACGACGAAATCAATCTTGCAGAATGGAACAAGTCCTGGCTTCCTGCCGACATCATCGTGCCCGATATCAACAAAGACAACGAGATTAAAGGCGACTTGTCGGTGACGCTCTTGCTTTTGCCCGGCCTAAAGAACTACGAGTCAGTGTACGGCCACGGGATCAATTCTCGCAGCTGGAAAGAAGTCAACAGGCACGACGGGCTCTCCTACGCCGTATACAGCATCAAATGGGAGATTGAAGGCAGCTATTTACGAGATAAGTCTTTCTTCAAGAGGTACCAGACAGAATTGTCGTACGATTTGAAGTATATGAGGCAGAATCTGGACACCCGAAACGGCTGGAAGTTCGACGTCCAGCTTTATAAGCAGTTGAAGCAGAAAATCACCGAAGATAAAACAAAGGATTCGGCTGTGTAGTATAATATATAATGTATTAGGCTTAACTATGGGAGCAGCATAAAGGCGTGCGCGCGCCAAAAAGCCTTCTTTAAAAGTGAGCTAAAAGGAAAGGGATTCTTTAGTCACTGACTTGTCTGCAAGTGGTAAACATTTTGCAGGAGAGATTCGAGTTGGTAGGAAAACGTAGTGGGATCGTTGTAGAAAGGATTACATAAATTTCCCGGGATTTTTAGGGGATTTTTCACTGATTTTAAGTACCGTTTAGATCTCATCTTGTGACCTTAGTGTTTGCAAAGGAGAAGTTTACAGATCGTGGAGAAACGTTTGGCTGTTGGAAGTGGCTTTATTGTATTCAGCGTGTCCAGTTTAGTATACAGACACTTTTCCGGGCATTTTCACTCAGCCGATAGGCAAATACACATTGGTTCGCTCTCATAGTTAAGAAGGCCAAGAAAGGGTTCACCAGTTGGTAACAAAAAAGGTTTAAACAGTCCAATAAGCTTAATAAGAAGTGTGGAGTTGATGCAGTCACAAGTCAGCCCCAGGAAGTTCAAGCGGGTCAACAGTATCTTGAAGAAAGCCAGCGTAGAGTGGAACCTTTTATTGCTTCGAATTAAATCGCTTGGCGAAGAAGTTTTCAACGAAGACGAAGTGATAAGTGAGTTATTCACTGAAACTGATAAAGATTCGCTATTGGATAGATTAGAGAAATCTTCTAGAGGTTACAGCGTCAACGAAGAGAGATTTTTGGTGGAATATAAGAAGTTCAAAGACTTGGACAAGATGTATGAGAATTATCAGCAGAAGAATGTTAACGGGAACAGTGTCAATGAAGAAATGAGGTCTTCTAGCACTACGTATTCCGATTCACAAGCCCGTTACAGCTTAAAAGATGTAATACGGCAGTCCAATCCTTCGTCATGCGGTACGCCAATAGTGGAAGGAGATTTTGAAGAGACGAATGATAATGAAGAGTTTGATCATGAGGAAGATGACTTGGAAGAAGATGAAAGCAACGAAGTCGACATTCCGTTCCATGAAATGGATTTGGTTGCTCTTCGGAAGCAGTTAGAAGAGAAGCCAACGAAAAATGAACGCAATGTGGGAGAAATGTTGTGGGAATATAGGAGAAGTCGATGGTTGAAGGCCAAGAATGATTCGCTGGATGCTATGGCAACACGGTTGTTCTTTGATCAGATTCCCAAGGATTCATATATCAAGATATATAATAATTTGGTAGATAAAGGAAAGAGTTTGAGGTCAGATAGAAGGATTAATTTGTATGACTTGATGAAGATAGTGAATGCCGGATGGGTTGCTGAAGAGAAATGGGAGAGGGCTGCCAAGGGGCTAGCGTAGCAGAGGCGTAGCCAAAAGGCGTAGCCAACAGAAGGCGTAGCCTGCTGTTGGTAGCATAGTTAATAGTTAATGGATATTGATGGTTTAAAAATCCACTCTAACGAGTGGATTCTTTTTCTTAGATTAGTATTTACTTTACTTATATTCGTATTCATATTCATGTTTCATGTTCATTCTATGTTGTATATTCATATTCTTCTCTTCGTGATCGTGTTCATATTCTTCGTATTCATATTCTTATCTTCATATTCTTCTTTTCGTATTCATATTCTTATGCTTATTCTTCTCATGTTCATTCCTATGTCCTTCCTAGTCCTTCCTAGTCCTTCCCATGTATGTACTTTCATGTTCATCTGCTCATTATACTCTTATATACTTCGTATTCCTCTATTCTTCCTATATCTTCCTCTGCTTCTGCTTCTGCTTCTTCTTCTCTTATATTCTTCTCTTATATTCTTCTCTCATATTCTTCTCTTATATTCTTCTCTTATATTCTTCGAATATAAGCTCTTCTTCTCTTTATTCTTCGAATATCCATTATTAACTATGCTACCAACATGCTCGTGGATACGCCACTCGCCTCATCTCTCTTTCACCAACTGAACCGTCTTCTCCAATATCCTCAACTCCTGGTCAATCAACTCCGTCCGGCGCTGAAATGTATCAAGTTTATCGGCACTAAGTCGCTGTGACGTCTTGTCAATAAGCCTGCCAAGCCTGGCCTTATCAGCAATAAGTCCCTCGTAACTTGTAGCTATATCGTGATTGAGTTGTCGATTTATTTCCTTATCAATGTGGTGGATGGTGGTGATCTTATCCAAGGCTGAAGGACCATTGATGTCGTTTTTGGAATTGCTGGAAAGTAGGGCTTCGAGGGTGTGTTTGAGTTGTTTGGAGATATGTTCGGAGTCGTCGGCGGCTGATTTTTGGGTCTGTTTAGCCTGGGAGATGAGTTGGTTGTGGTCCATACTGAGTGAACGAGTGATCGAAGTTACTTCTCTTGAGTACTCTGTCTATTTCTTTGGCTAATTAACTAATTAACGTATGGCTACCTATTAAAGTACCGGCAATTGTTTACTAGCCTTTTTACTCCTGGTAAATGAATAAAGAGTGCAGTATATCGTTTGGTGCCGCAACTCTTGATATCTACAGTAGTACTGTAGTACCGCGAGAACTGCAGCACTGCGAGAACTATAGGGTAAAAATGTCAATCGACGCCCATTTATTGGCTACAGATCTGCTATTTGTATCGACACCACCCGGAGCTACCACAGTAGACCCATCAGACTTCTACCTATCCATTGAATCCAATCTCCCCCGTGCAATCGACCAGACTTACTCCCTAATCAAAACAGTTCCGCTCACTCAAGATAAGCTTAGACTATGGCAGACTCGTTTATACTTGCTAATGTTCAATAATAACCTATCCCAGGCTAAGCAGGAGGCCGTTAATTTGAATAACGTGCTTTACTTGAACGAAAATAACAACGTTCCGCCGCCAAACCGAACCAGCTCCTTATCGTCCCTGACTTCATTGCTGTCAAATCTGCTGTCAGTGTACCCATTACCTCGGAATAACAACGGAATCATCTCCCATGGGTTGCTAATAGCACTTCTACGCTTGAAATCGGTGCCGAACCTTTCACTTATCAACGAATTCTATAAGTTATGCTACCAATTCCGCCTAAAGTCCTCCGATAATTCAACACTATCGGTGCATCTCGTCAATTTAAGCTTCGACATAATGGTGATTTTGATCATCAATAAGAACTACTTGTCGCTATTGAACCTATTGCATTCGCTACTACAGGAAATCGACCTAACGTCCAAGTCCTATGCCGTACTTTACAGTAATCTTCAGCTATTGGTGATGGCTGTGAAGGTATTGGTGTATGAACAGAACCAGGTGCTGCCGGAGGCAATAAAGAAATTGATTACGAAAGAGTATCAGCAGCTGTTTGATGATTTGCATAGCAGTACTAAGCAGAGTCTAGTGTTTGTGCTTCGAACAATCGATCCAGTCTACTCGTTGGATAAAAGTACGACGTTGGATATTAGTGATGAGGATCTTAGTTTGGCGAAGTTTATAGAGTTGTGCTTGGACGGGAAGATTTCGGGGCGGATCATGTGCTGTACGCTTGGATTGTGGGATTTAGCTGGTGTTTATGGGTTCAGAGTGGAGGGGGAAAGCTTTGTGCTGGGCAACGAAGAGGGGGAGAAGAAGGAAGAGGCTGATGCAGAGAATGGAGAGAAGGAAGGAAGGAGTCTAGAGGACTGCTACGAGTTGGCAACGAGACAATGGTGTGGCAATGTCCAGAGAGTTTATGGCCTAGAATGATTTAGAATTGACATCTCGAAGTGATGTGAGTTCTTTTCTTAACTGCTTTTATTGACTACTTCATTAACTGCTTAACTGCTTAACTGCTTAACTGCCTGACTGCTTTGATAGGCAGGCCACATACAGCTCAGATCCAGATCCGTTTCTTCTTTAATACCGTAAGCACTTACTGACTTGTTGCACTCGTAGTAACAGTGCTTCTATTAGAGTATTACCGAAGAATCTATCGCTTCTTTGGTAATGGTACTAATAACTCGTATTTGTGACTCACTTGAGAGTAAATATATCAATTCGTATTGATTTTCACTGTAGCGTAATCATATTTTTTGCAACCAAATCGAATAAATCAACTCATTGATTTATTGGCGGTACTCAGCGGTGCTACCGGCGATACTAGGGCGGTGCTCTCTACGGTACTGTGAGCAGCACTAACAGCGCGCGGCAAACTGTACCTCAGCACTATGGAGTGTCTGAGGGCTCTGCCCTAATCCCCTGTGACTGCCGCGATCCTCATGAAAAAGATTTTTTGTGAGAATTTTTTAAATACATTAATACAAAATGGCTGTTCAAGACGTTGTTTCTCGTGAATATACTATCAACTTAGGTAAAAGAGTATGTATCATTGTTAATACCACAAATTCCATAAGTACACCTGTTCAAGCATGAAAAATCCGGAAAAAATCCATAAAGAAGTCATCAAGAAAGAATAGTTATTGAGTGAAAAATTCCAATTCTTCCTATTTAGTGTTGTTTATAAAGACTTTAAAGTTCCTTGAAAGTGCTTAAAGGCACTTTAAGAGTCTATAGAATTTACAGATTCTTTAAAGTATTCGATAGACTGTTATAGAATTGCAGAATTAATTGTATTAGTACCGGAACTAGTATTGGAACTAGTATTAGAACTAGTGCTGGAACTAGTACTGGAACTAGCACTGGCACTAATATTGATAGTTGCGATACTACTGTTGATACTAAGATCAACTTGAATGTACTTTGTGATCCACTTATTACTTCGTAATAAGCGGTAAGTCAGTATACTAACATCTAGTTACACGGAACTCATTTCAAAAAGAGAGCTCCAAAAGCTATCAAAGAAATTAAAAAATTCGCCACTTTACATATGGGAACCTCCGATGTCAGATTAGACCCAAGATTAAATGTTACCGTTTGGAAGAGAGGTGTTCAAGGTGTTGAAAAAAGATTAAGATTAAGAATTTCTAGAAAGAGAAACGATGAAGAAGATGCTAAAGAAAAATTATACGCTTACGTTGAACCAGTAATTGTTGCCAGTGCCAAAGGTTTACATACTGTTGTTGTTGACGAAGAAGCTTAGTTAGACTGTAAAAAGCGTTAATGTATAATAAGGAATATCCTTAATTAAAGAACCTGAAGCGATAGCTTCTGGTTATGTAGTCTCTATTAAGCACTTTTTATTAAGCAACTTGATGTTACGAAGTAAGAAGGAGTGCAATAAGAAGTGCTTTCGATTAAAGTACAAGTAAAGTACTTAGTAAAGTACTTAGTAAAGAACTTAGTAAAGTACAAGTTAGAAGGAAGGTAGGTAAAGTAGTAGGTAAAAGGTAGTTCCGGTACTAGTTTCGGTACTAGTACCGGTACTTTTTAACAGTTAAGCAGTTATTGCTTATTATAAGCTAGGCTTTAGTTAAGAATCAAGAATCAAGATGCTATCGCTTCTTTGTTTCTTTGCTTTATAAAGACGAACCAGAAGCTAACGCTTCTGATTCTGCACAACATCAGTGTAACTATGACAATACCATATCATTGCAGAGGATCTTTGTAACCAAGACGGTTGAATCCAGGCTCTCGATGGTGTGAAGTTTTCATCATCGTTGTACGAGTGTAATATTTTATCAGTACTCTGTTAAAATACTACACTGAAGAATTTTGAGGGAGTTGATGGTTTTATAGAATTTTTCACTGTTACCCGGACCATTAAGCAGCTTAGTACTATGAAGAAGTAAGATAAGTAGAATATTTGCTTAAGAAGCATTCTGATTCTGTTAGTTAAGCAAGGAGTGAAAAGAGATGCTTCTTGTTAGTACTCCTTATTACTGCTTCTTATTACTGCTGAGAATGGAATGGTGTTAGAGAATATGGAGAACAATGTGCTATAAAGTAGAATTCTATGTAGAATCCTATGACTCAGCTCTGTAAGTATGGCACTAAATGGTGTGTTAGAGAATATGTAGAATTAGAATGTTGTAGAGTATTAGTACCGGTACTAGTTGCAGTACTAGTTGCAGCACTAGAACCAGTAGTTCCAGTACTAGTTCTGCTACTATTACCTCCTAACCAGTTTACTGCTATTTAAATCAAGTTTCTTCAAATATCAAGAAGATATCTCCTTTGATTCGTATAAGCCGTAGAAGCTCTTCAGCATCTCTCACATGACGGTGAGAGCTCGAAGTAATGATACTAGAATCCTCGGCGCGAAAACTGGGGAACATGCCATCGGTGGACACTAAAAGTTCACTAATTACAGTGGCAAATCTTCATTTCATCGACGATCCAAGTCTTCAGCAGTATGATGAAGTCCAGCTTTCCATGGAGCTCTTTCTCCGTTTATTTCCATCCCAATCTGATGAAAGTACCGACAATTATATCCTTGTGAAATTCTTAGGCGCTCCAGATTACTTCCAAGATTATAAGTTATACAAGGTAGATTCGATCAATCACGATGCTCCGAACTCGAACTCCGTTATCTTTGTCAACAATTCCTTTTTAAGCAAGTTCAACCGGCAATTAACCATTACAAATTGTGTGATTCAATCAATTAGTGCCGCAGACATTCCGGTGATAGATAGCTTATACGTTTCAGTGCCACAGGAAGTGTATAGAATCTTACACAATAAGCTGGTTGATTCTTTTCGAAGCCAGTTTCTTAGTTCCTATTTGAAGCATCCAATTATAGGCAAAAACGACCTTATTAGGGCCGTTAATGGGGAAGTTATGCTTTGTGAGCCTGTAAATCAAGGGAAAGTCACTGGAAATACCAGTATTTTCATTGTGAAACAGGACTCGGCTCAGGTAGAGGACGTAGAAGAAGATTCAGACACAGAAGAGTTTCAATTATCGAACTATTTGACTTCTTCGTTGAACTTAGACGAGGTTTCAGAGACTCCATTTCCTAAATTTCAAGTTAAAACGTTAGAAAATAGAATATTCATCAATAATTTACCATTATCTTCAAAGGAAGACCTGGAATTGTACGTATTTATCAATACCAGCGACTTAATTAAGCTTGGATTCCCAGTTTTCAACGGAGATTCTGTCTATTTGAACCACGAATCCACTAAAATCATCGTTAAAGTCTTTACAATCATCGAGCCTAATAAGTCATTCACTTCAGGATCAGTTTACGTGTCGCCGATTCTTTCAATTAACTTGCAATTGACTGCTAAATCGGTGGTTAGTCTCGAACCATGTAAGAAAAAAGACCTCCAAATATCAAGCATTTTACCTATTGCAAAGTCTGTGACCATTTCCAGAGTTGCATCGCCAATTACATTAGATAAAACTTATCAGCAGCACTTTTTTTCGGGATTAAAAACATCTTTTCATTCGAGTTTTAAGACCATTCGTGCAGGCGATGTGGTTCCAGTTGCCATTGATTCGATTGTTTCAAAGACGATGTTTGATTTGAATGATATAATTGACGAGGAGTTGAATGTTGTTCCTACGGGGGATCCAGATTCGGTAGCATGGTTTAGAATTAGTGAAGTTGAAGATGATTCTGAAAGTACTGGCACTAGTACCAATACTAGTACCGGAACAAGTACTGGTACTGACCAGCACAATACCGGCCAATATATTATTGATCCATTAAAAACTCGTATGACCTTATCAGGAGTAGAGTTCACTAAACTCCCATTAAACGAGTTCCATAATTGGTATAACTACCTCAATTTACCACCAATTTTCAACTACAATTCCACGTCAAGTGGCGTATTTGAATACGCTAAGACACTAAAAAAGATCCTTCTTACGAATGTTAACTCCAAAATCAACTTGAAAACAACCGTCCTATTAAATTCCATGTCTCGTGGCTTAGGTAAAACGACTTTGGTACGAAACTTGACCCAGGAAATGGGGATAAACTTGATAGAATTAGACTGTGTGGACTTTGTTAACCCTGGGAGTGAATTAAAGACAATTGGTTTGATAAGTGGCCAGATTGATAAGTTTTTAAACCATTCCGACGACATTCAAGATACCTCTTTCAACGTGATTTACTTGAAGCACATTGAAAATCTATGTGTGGAGATCAACGAGAACGAACAGGGTTCGAATGTCTCTACGTCATTGACGTTAAAGGTCGTCAGCATGCTTGAAGAGTACTTAGAGAGGAAGAATATTGTCGTAGTAATGAGTTGTAATGATATCGATAAGCTCAATAACAATTTACGGCTGATGGTGAAGTTCCAGGTCGACTTCAATGTTCCTAGCGAGAGTGAACGGTACGAGATCTTCAAGTTTTTGATCAATAATGAGTTTAAAGTGAGCGAAACCTTCGAAACTTTTGACGAAACTGAAGGATTTACAGGAGATTATAAGAACTATCCCTATGGAATCAGAAACGACGTGAGTTTCAGCAGTTTGGCGTTGCAGTCAGCAGGATTAACGCCTCGTGATTTGATTTCTATTGTGAAGAAGACAAAGAACTTGGCAGCTAAACGGATTTCTGAGCTTCCTAAAGGCACTGGCGACTTCAATATTGAGTTGGAGAAGGTGATAAAGATCGGAAACGGAGGAATCATCACCTTAATCCCCGACGATTTCAACAAAGCCATCAACGACGCCAGAAACCAGTACTCCGACTCCATTGGAGCACCGAGAATCCCCAACGTTAAGTGGGAAGATATAGGAGGATTGGATTTAGTCAAGGACGAAATCTTAGACACCATCGATATGCCTTTGAAGCATCCTGAGTTGTTCAACAACGGCTTAAAGAAAAGGTCTGGGATTCTCTTCTACGGCCCTCCCGGTACTGGTAAGACCTTGCTTGCTAAAGCCATTGCTACGAACTTCTCCCTTAACTTCTTCAGTGTGAAAGGACCGGAACTTTTGAACATGTACATTGGAGAATCCGAAGCTAATGTGCGTAGAGTGTTCCAGAAAGCACGAGACGCCAAGCCGTGTGTGATTTTCTTCGACGAATTGGATTCGGTGGCCCCTAAAAGAGGGAACCAGGGTGATTCTGGTGGGGTTATGGATAGAATTGTGTCACAGTTGTTGGCAGAACTTGATGGAATGAGCGGTGGGAACGGGAACGGTGATGGGGTCTTCGTGGTAGGTGCTACAAATAGGCCAGACTTGCTTGATGAAGCATTGCTTAGACCTGGAAGGTTCGATAAGATGCTTTACTTGGGGATTTCCGACACCAACGATAAGCAAGTGAAGATTCTAGAAGCATTAACGAGAAAGTTTAAGCTAGATAATGATGTGGATTTGAATAGGATTGCAGAGAAGTGTTCGTTTACATTTACAGGTGCCGATTTCTATGCGTTGTGTTCTGATTCTATGTTGAATGCAATGACGAGAATAGCTAATGAAGTTGATGGGAAGATCAAGCAGTATAATCAGGAGAGAGCCGCCAAGGGAGAAGAGGAAGTTTCTACGAGATGGTGGTTTGATAATGTTGCTTCTGGCGATGATACTGAGGTGGTGGTGAAGATGGTTGATTTCGTCAAGGCTCAGCAGGAGTTGACTCCTTCAGTTAGTGCTGAAGAGTTGGATCATTACTTGAGGATTAGACAGAACTTTGAGGGGGGGAAGACCAATGGTGACGTTAACGGGACTGTTGGCAACACTAACGAAGTTAATGCAACGATTAGTGAAGCTATTGCTAATGGAAGTATCGACACTATTAGTAACGGAACCATTAATGGCACTATTAATGGAACTAGTACTGGTTCCAATAGTACCGGTTCCAATAGGACCGGAACTAGTTCGAACACTAATACCGAAACTAATACTACAATTACTTTTGAATAATCTATTCTATTTACAATATATACAATTTCATTAACATTAATGCATCGCTATTCTTTGCTCAATATAGCTACTTATTCATCAAATAACTCTTTTCAAGTATACTCTTGGCTTCATTAATCTTCTGTGAAAGGTAACTACTTCCCAGTTTGTCAGGATGATTCATTATCATTAATTTCCTATATCTCTGTTTAAGCATATCAGGATTCAACTTTAAAATATCGTCTCCTTCAATGCCCATGGTTTGAAGTGCTTCTTGTTCGGTCATTTTCAGTTGAAATCCTGAATTAGGATAGTTAGTTCGTAGGAAGTAATGGTGAGAAGCATGAGGATGATTGCTTAAAGGAGGTTTTTTGACCAGGATGTTGTTGAGGGATGCTATCATTTCTGGAGTTAGGAGGTTGAACTTCCTATAGGCGGCGATACTGGTTCTGGCGGTGATTGCTAGGACGGTTATACCTATTCCAGCTATGATTGGGAGAACCATTAGAGTGCCGCGCTAACAGGTGCGCTATAAAGAGAGTACTGGTACGGTGCCGCACCGCTACTTTACCGCTCCTCTACCGTAGGGTAATGGTAAAGTATCGGTAAAGAGTCGGTACTATTACAGCGCGCGCGGTATCGCTAAAGTGGCAGCACCGTGGTACTGCCACGTTCCAGCACTGAGGCAACGCCGCCTTATCACGGCGAAAACTCCGAGATGTCGTGCCTACACATCTCCATCTCTGATGCCAATTACTCCCCAATTACTCCCCCCAAGGCAAATCACCAACATCTCACCTATAATTCAACCCCCAACGCACACCCTGCCGCCATCCTGCCCCCTCTCACCCCCAATTGCTCCCACCAAAAACCTCACCACTCTTTAAAGCCATCATATGATGTCGCCCCACCCCTATCCAAACTCACTGATATCCTCCCCTGGGCCATGCAAATACGGCCCAAAGGAGGCCTATATCTATCAATACACCTTCTACCATACCAATACACCTCTCCCCATCCCTCGATAGGGCCGCCATGGCCATCCGGATAACTACTTCCCGTCCGATGTCGCGTCTGGTGATGAAAATTTTTAGTATATAAGCTGATGCGATTCCCTTTTCCTCACTAAATTATCATGTCTTCTTCCTCCGTATCATGGTTGTCCCAATTGGACACCAGAGAAACTCCTGACAAAAACTTAAGACGTTCTTCCATTATCGGTACCATTGGACCTAAAACCAACAATGTCGAAACCTTGGTCAGATTAAGAAAGGCTGGATTGAACATTGTGAGAATGAACTTCTCCCACGGTTCCTACGAGTACCACCAGAGTGTCGTCGACAATGCCAGAAAGTCCGAAGAGATCTACCCGGGCAGACCCTTGGCCATCGCCTTGGACACCAAGGGACCTGAAATCAGAACCGGAACCACTGTGGACGAGAAGGACTACCCTATCCCACCAAACCACGAGATGATCTTCACCACCGACGAAGCCTTCGCTAAGAAATCCGATGACAAAGTCATGTACTTAGACTACAAGAACATCACAAAAGTCATTGAAGCCGGTAAAATCATTTACGTCGACGACGGAGTGTTATCTTTCGAAGTGTTGGAGGTCGTAGACGACAGCACCTTGAAGGTCAAATCTGTCAACGCCGGTAAGGTCTGCTCCCACAAGGGGGTCAACTTGCCAGGAACCGATGTCGACTTGCCAGCCTTGAGTGAAAAGGATATCAACGACATCAAGTTCGGAATCAAGAACGGTGTCCACATGATCTTTGCTTCGTTCATCAGAACTGGGGACGACATCAAGCAGATCAGAAAAGTCTTGGGCGAAGAAGGTAAGGACATCCAGATCATCGCCAAGATCGAAAACCAGCAAGGGGTCAACAATTTCGACGAGATCTTGAAGGAAACCGACGGGGTTATGGTCGCCAGAGGTGATTTAGGTATTGAAATCCCGGCTCCACAGGTGTTTGTCGTGCAGAAACAGTTGATTTCCAAGTGTAACTTGGCTGCCAAGCCTGTTATCTGTGCCACCCAGATGTTAGAGTCCATGACTTACAACCCTAGACCTACTAGAGCTGAAGTCAGTGATGTTGGTAATGCTATTTTAGACGGGGCTGATTGTGTTATGTTGTCTGGAGAGACTGCCAAGGGTAACTATCCGTTTGAAGCTGTTTCGATGATGCACAACACTGCTTTGATTGCTGAAAAGGCCATTTCTTACCAGACTTTGCACAACGAATTGAGATCTTTGGCTGTTAAGCCAACTCCTACCACCGAAACTTGTGCCGTTGCTGCTGTTTCTGCTGCCTACGAACAAGATGCCAAAGCTATTGTTGTTTTGTCTACTTCTGGTTTGACTTCCAGATTGGTTTCTAAGTACAAGCCAAATGTTCCAATCATGATGGTTACTAGAAACGAAAGAGCTGCTAGATACTGTCACTTGTACAGAGGTGTGTATCCATTTGTGTATCCTAAAGAGAAGGTTCAAAACTGGCAAGAAGATGTTGAAAACAGATTGAGGTGGGCTGTTTCTGAAGCCATTGAATTGGGAATTATTAAGAAAGGTGATTCTATTGTTACTGTTCAAGGTTGGACTAGAGGTTCTGGTCATTCTAACACTGTTAGAATTGTTCAGGCTTAAACTAGCGGCGTTAGCTAGTTCTGTAGTAATTCTGAGTGTTTGCTTAGGACTATTTATAGTAATTTACGTTTTATTTCAGACATAAGAAGCGATAGTTTCTTTATCGTTGTATTGTAGGATAATTGTAGTACCAGTAAAGTACCACAACCGTACCAGTAAAGTTGCAGTATCGTACCAGTAAAGCTGCAGTACCGTACCAGTAAAGTACCAGTACCGTACCAGAAGTACTGGAACGATTTTATACGACCGCGCAAACTTTTCAGTATGTTAAAGTTAGTTGGAAGATTAGGTGGGCCTAGATTGGGTCTTGGACCTAGAATGGCTGGCTCAATCAGACCCAAGTCTAAGTCAGCATCAGGTAAAGCCGCTGAACCAGCTGGTTCGGCAGCTTCTGGTGCTGATACCACCCACTTTGGGTATAAAACAGTTAACACCGACGACAAGCAGAAACTAGTTGGTGATGTATTCTCGTCAGTTGCATCCAAATACGATATAATGAACGACGTGATGTCGTTGGGAGTCCACAGACTCTGGAAGTCCCATTTCATCAACCGTTTAGACTGTGGAATGAGACCTGGCAGCAATAAACCCTTAGATTTCCTCGATGTTGCTGGAGGAACTGGAGACATTGCCTTTGGATTATTAGATCACGCCGAAAAGAGGTTCGGCGACACTCAATCGACCATGACCGTCGCTGATATTAACCCCGATATGTTAAGAGAAGGTGAAGTTAGATACAGAGACACCAAATGGTTTAAAGAGCCTAATCAGAGAGTCAATTTCTTAGTACAAAACGGTGAAACTTTGGATAAGATCGAAGATAACTCCAAAGATATTTATACCATTGCTTTTGGAATCAGAAACTTCACTAATATCCAAGAAGGATTGAACCAGGCTTACAGAGTATTGAGACCAGGGGGGATTTTTGCATGTCTTGAATTCAGTCAGGTGGAAAATCAAGTGATTGATTCGATTTATCAGTTGTATTCGTTCAGTTTGTTGCCGTTAGCAGGTCAATTGATAGCTGATGATAGGGATAGTTATCAGTATTTGGTGGAGAGTATTCGTAAGTTCCCTAAGAAGGAGGAGTTTAAGGGGATGATTGAGAATGCTGGGTTTTATGTGCCTGAGAGGGGATATGAGGACTTGACATTTGGAGTGGCAAGTATTCATATAGGTGTTAAGTTGTAGTGCCACCACTATAGTGTTAGCTGTGGTGCTGACACTGACACTGACACTGACAGCGTTAGCTATTAGTGCTGTTAGTGCTGCTAGTGCTGCTAGTGCTGCTAGTGCTGCTAGAATCAAGTATTGAGTATTGTTGTAAATAGATAGTGCTGTAATAGTATTGTTAGTATTGAGTGTGTTCTGGTATTGGTAGGCTGTTGGTGATGATTTAATGCTAATATAATGCATTCAATCCAATGCTAACGCTTTGAATTGAATTGAATTGGATTGCATGTTGCTCAGGACTACCAATTCCACTATTACCCACCGTACGCATTCAGTGCTCTTACAGCCGTTAATAAACATTCTAGAAAATCCTGCGGAGTAACTTAACTTATTTGTCTTGATCGACGTCATTTACGTCAGTTAATTGACGTCAATGAGTCGATCTTCATATGATAGTCAATTGTCTATTCGATATAAGAAATCTATAGCAAAAAAAGATCAAGAAATCCGTGATAGTTTAGTGGCTAGAATTACCGCTTGTCGCGTGGTAGACCGGGGTTCAATTCCCCGTCGCGGAGTTTTTTTTTAATTACCCTTTATTAGATGCTACATATAAAGTTTAAGTTTCCTAGAATCTTCGTTTCAAAGTGTATATACTTCATAGTTTATTCTTGTTTTTTTCAGAATTTCATTTATAAGAAATTCAAAGTTTTATTTATAAAGTTCCGGAACTAGTTCTAGAAAAGTTCCAGTAAAGTTGCGTAACTTAAGTTCGATGAGCAGAAGAAAGGAAATACAGGAGAAAGAAGTATTCCAACTAAAGTTTCAGACAGCCCTCAATAATAATAATGATAAAGTCAAACAGTGGTTGAAACAAAGTGCTGGACTCACAAATCAGACAGAAAGCAAGCAAAAATTCATGCAACTCCCCATAATTCAGCCAGGTAAAAGTCTTAGCTCAGGTGGAGAAGAAACAATAGGAACATATTTAAATTCAGACACACAGAAAAAGCCGCCGATCAATACATTGTTGAATAAACTAAAAACCAATCAACGAAACAAAGTTTCTGATAAAGTTAAAAAAGTGCCGAAGAAGCATAAGCCAAAGCCAATAGTAAGAGATGAGGCAAGCGATGAGGAAAGTGCTGATGAAACGCCGGTACGAACCCTGAAGAAACCCAAGCTTTTGTTCTGATGTGTACTGTATTAATATAGTTTTGTAACAGAGTGTAATAGTAATACTAAACACTTCGTGTTTATGACAAAAGAAATTAGTATTGCTTACAGATACGCTTGACGAGCACTGACGAAACTTAACCTGTAGAATGGCGATCAATGGAGCATTATGTGCATTAAGCATTCTGACTAATTGTGCATTAAGTTAAGGTTATCCATGGGTAAAGAAGTTCTTCGAAGTTCGGTGAAGTTCTGCTTATTCTAAGTATCACAACTCTTATCGCTGCGATGCGGTACTTTCAGTTACGGAGAGGAATGTTGCTAGTCGACACTCCAGTCGCCACCTTATTTATTAGGTAATTAACACTAGAGTTGACTGATTTGGCTTTTTGGTATTATTAGGTAATTGTTACATGAACTGTATGGTTGTGACTGATTGTTAATATCGTTTAATTAAGATTTGACTAAATTGGCTGTGGACTATTGTTAAGGATATTGTTAGTGTTGTTTCTATATTGCTAGTATTGTTTAGTGTGCTTTGTTTTAATACTGCTATTGCTAGCATTGTTAGTATTGCTAGCATTGCTTAGCATTCCCTATGTTGTCAATTGCTTACGTTTGACCAGATTATTGCTTTGTTGGTGCAGGTACGTGAATATACTGGGCCAGTATTGGGGTGCATTGTTGGGGTATTGGTTCCTGTGCTGTTGGTTCTGGTGCTGTGCCAATGCATGTCATAAACCATGCATTCCCAGATAAAGTTACGAGATGTGTCATAAAGCATGCAAATGTTATCAAGAGTTGTGTATCGGCCAAGGTTTACACCAATCAATGCTTAGCGTTGATTGTTATGGACCAGCCACAGATCAAGCCCAGAACTGTTATCAGCAGATCAAGCCTACATCGGCAGATCTAAACTAACAGCAGCTCCGGTACTTCAGCAGTAATAAACCAACACTGGTCCTTCCAATACCAGTACAGTGCCAGAAATCCATTCACTTAGATACAGAAGTATCACTAACTACTTGCACACCCTGAATCTAAGTTCACTCAAATCTAAGTTCACTCAAATCAGGACAGCGCTGTTGAAGATTCACTCTGGTAGAAGATCAACTGTAGTACTGGTGCAATTCAATGCCAAAGCATTGAATTGCTATTGAAAGTCTATAAATAATAAATATATTAGAGGATTAAGACATATATTATACACTATAGCTGCAGCTCTAGTATCCTTGGCTCTCTCTCGCCGTTCCATCAGCTCTTCAGTAATCCAGTGATACGAGGGAGTAATATTAGGGAGAATTGGGAATTATTAGCATGAAGTGCTTCAGCACTGAATGCTAGACAGTAGATTGCTTCAGCTGAGCTTCAGCACTAATCTACTTACTAAGCTTCCTCCTCTTCCCATCATCCTCCAACAAACTAGTAATACTAACTCTCCCCTTATCACTATTAGAACTCTGACTCCTAACTATCGGCGAATTAACTGACACCGGCCGTGGTGGTGGCGTTAAGCTCTTAACAATACATGGCCCACTAAGACTGCCATTAACACTACTAGGTCCACTAAGACTGCTAGGTCCACTAATACTCCCTAATTTCTCAATCGACACTATTGAATTAATAGAATTATCTCTGTTTGAAGATATCGAAGATATCGATGAAGTATTGGAGAAGATTGAATTATTCGTTGAAACAGAATCTTGAAACTTATACATTTCAATCAATGAAGGTCTGAATTTCTCGTGACTTATTGAATGTATGGAGTTAGAATGGACTGAATGATTTGGTAAGGAGTTGGAGTGGTTAGGGATACTTCTAGGGAAGTCTTTCGATACACGATGTGGAGTATTGACGTTACCAGGGGAATTTGCAACCATTGGTCCTGCCAGTGGTGCTGGTGCTGGTACTTGTCCCGGTACTTGTCCTGGTACTTGTCCTGGTATTTGTCCTGGAACTGAGTGTTGATGAACTGAGGGTTGTGCTGTAGAGTGCTGTGAGTCTTCAGGTTGTGGCACTGGTGCTAATGGATCAAATAATAACGAAGGATTTCTAGGCTTGGAATTAGTATTATTCCATATCTTACGGAACTGGAGTGGATTATATTGTTGTACAACTTGATTTGGTGACGTTGGTAACACTGTATTAGGCGAAGTATTAGACGGTCTGTGGATGATTGTGGTAGGAGAAGTATTGGAAAGACGATGGTAAGGAGTGTTACGAGACTTTGGTCTTTGTGGCACTGGTTCTTTAAGGTCTCCAACAGAACCGGCAGGAACAGAACCTTGTACTGCAGGTACTCCAGTATTAGGTGGAACACCAGGTGGCATTGTAGTGCCAGGGGGCGGTACTGGTGGTGGTACTAGCCCTAGACCCACTGGGTGCTGGTGCTGCGGGTGCTGGTGCTGTGGGAGCGACCCTGGTCCCAGGTGGGGGATCATGCCAGGTAACACTTGTCCATGAATTGGATGTGGTTGTGGAGGTTGATGGGGCGAATGAATACCTGGCTGTACTTGTCCTGGAACTGATTGTTGTCCTGGATGTGCCTGGCCTGGCTGGCCTGGTTGCCCATACATATACGGGAAATAATTTACAGGAATCATATAGTCATTATAATAATACATGGGATAATACACGTTATCATACTGTGGAGGCGGAGGTGGATGGGGGGAATGGACCTGGCTAGCCTTATTACTATTAGAACTGCTTCTTCTCTTTATCAACACTAAACTTTCTTCATCATCTTTCTTAAACTTACCACTATTATGTTTGAATTCCCACACTTGATTCTCTCCCTGGCTGTGGGAACTGTCGTTAACCTTGTGGAATCCATACATATGAAGCTGTCGAACAAAACTGGCGACATTCCCGTGCTTGAAATACGTACTTAACACTTTTGAAAATGGTTTACCTGGCAATAAACTAAAAGTATTCTTAAATTCATTGTCTTCGTTCCACCAAATCAAATGGGAAATAGTTTTGTCGTTCAACATAGTGTATAGCTTGTGTACGAAGGCATTTTTCTTTATTCCGGGGACAATTTTATCGTGATTCTGGCTAGCTATTTCTGATGTTTGGTTATTTTGCTCTGGGATTTCGCTCAGTTTAAGGTGGGATTGGGATTCGGGGTTTGGTTGAGTGGATTCTGACTGTAGTTTACTCATCATAGATGTTTAACTAAGATTACCGGGGATTTTGTCACCGGAAATTCACGTTATGATTGAAGGGGACCTATTAAAAAGGTGATAAAAACTTGTAAAACTCAGTGAAATCGTAGTGAAAATGATGTAAATTTTTTTTTCTCAAATTTTCCTTCTGAAAACAGTTTGCGAATAGTGCATCTAACCTGCAATATGCACGATACATATAATGCACTACATGCACAATTACCACACAGGCGATCATTTCTCGCCTAAGAGATTTTGGACCAAGTTTCATGACAATATTACTTACCTAATTATACGACAAGGTTTAGTTAGGCAATATTGCCGTTGCTGATCGCTATTAATGGTTTAAGGTAAGAGAGTTACGTAAGAAATCTTCACCTTGATTATATGTATGCGCACTCCTGCATACAACTCGGCCAAAAGCAATATTTATCAACGCTTTTATTTTTTAGGTTCAATTTATTTTGGTTTAATTTCATTCTCACTTTTGTTTACTGGTCGCTGAAAATAGACCGATTTTGCGCCTAGTGCATCTGCATATCATTTTCCCTTTTCCATTTCGACAATCTTTGTCTATCTATTTTTATTTTTATCTGGCATTAAAATTAACTTTATTCTTGTTTTATTTAATCTGATTCCTTCTATTATTATTTAATCTAATTCCTTCTATTAATTTATTAGTCATATTAATCCACAAAGATTTTTGCGCTTTCCTTGTTTACTTTATATGTCCGTGTTGCACAATTCATCCGTCCTGCACTCTCAATCCAAAAATCGATTGTATTCGTTTATGCAGGGTTCGTGTCCATCCTCCCCAATGCGGAACTTATCCCTAACTATGGGTTTGTTTCTCCATAATCATAAAATTTCAGTGCCTACATACAGAAATACACTACTGTATGCTCGTATATTAATGTTTATTTCTGATTAGCAATCTACCGCTAAGAATATCCCCAACTTGATTCATTTTCTCCCAATGAATTATATTACCTTTCCTTAATTCAATATTAGCATCTTTATATAATTCATGAACACTATTACATTCAATATGTGATCCATTAAGTCCAATCACAACATGCTTGTCAATATCTTGTTGTTGCTTATCGGTATAATTCTCATAAATATTTTCGATAAACTCCGTGGCTTTGATTCCAAAATTGATAGCTTTGATTCTATCCATTGATGATGGAGTAAATCCTTGTTGAACGTGGCCGGGAATTGCTGTTCTGGTTTCAAATCTCTTTTTGCCGTTCTCCTTAAGGATATCGCTGATCAATTCAGTATCGTAGATCTTGGAGCTGAGCTCATTTCGGATGATAATCTTACCATTTTTATCTTCGCCTCTGTCATTGGCAAAGATTTCAAAGATCAAATCAAGATCTTCTTGGATTGTCTTTAAATTGATCTTCTTTTCTGGGGTATAAGTAGCAATAGCTCCAGTGACCAATCCAGCAAAACTAGCAACGTACCCACTATGTCCTCCTTGAACTTCAACAACAAATACTCTTCTTCTGGTGGAAGATGCACTTTGTTTAATGACGTCACAATATTTAACTAATTGATTTAAACAGGTATCAGTACCTAAAGAGTATTCACTTCCTGGAACGTTGTTCGAAACAGTTGCGGGGATAACAATCATAGGAATGTTGAACACTGGGTAATTCTTACGTTGCTGATGCAACTGATGCAAGGATGTGAAACTTTCAAAGCCTCCAATGATAATTAACCCATGCAAGTTAAGTTTTTGTAATTCAAACGCAACTTTCCCATAGTTTTCTGATGGTAAAGATCGGTTTGTTCCGATCTCACTTCCTCCCTTATTATACCAATTAGCCACATCAATCCATTTCAATTCTTTGACTCCAGTCTCATTGATAAGTCCATGGAATCCATTGGTTATAGCTTTTACTTTATGTCCTTTACTTAAGCAGTACATGGTAATGGCTCTGGTGGAAGCATTTAATCCAGAAGATGAGGCTCCAATATGAATAATACCAATATTTAATTGTTTACCTTCAGGTAATAAAACCGATCCATCGTCGTGAGAACTTATATGTAAATAATGGTTGTATCCATCAGCAAATTCAGAATCCCTTAAACTCATAGCTTCGTCAAATTTCTTGGCTTCAATAGCAGCCGAAACTTGCTTAGTTAATTCAACAGCTTTGATTAATGGTCTTCTGACAATTTTACTTCCAACAAGTCCAATCATTGGTGAAACAGTGTTAGCATCACTTTCCAAAACGGCTTTAACAGCTTCAACCCCTTGTAAAGTCCCTAACATACGATCAAAGGCAACAGCACTACCACCTCTTTGGACGTGTCCAAGAGTAGTGATTCTAGTATCTAAGCCTAAGTCAACCAAGACTTTCTTAACGTCTTCACTAGTGATTGGATTTAATTCATCATCAATGGCTCCTTCTGCTACAATAACAGTGGTATTTCTTTTACCATAATTTCTATGTCTTTGCACAACGGTCTTCATTTCTTCAGCCCATTTACCGGCTTTAGGAGGTCTTTCTGGGATGAAAATGTAATCTGCACCTGTTGACATCCCTGACATCAACCCTAGCCATCCACAGTGTCTTCCCATGACTTCTACCACGAAAGCTCTGGAATGAGATGTGGCAGTAGCATCGATATAATCAACCATTTCAGTGATTCTTTCTAATGCACTATAACATCCAATAGTAGAATCTGTCGATGACATATCATTATCAATTGATCCAACCAAACCTGCGATATTTAAATGTTTATGAGGTTCAACTTGTTCCTTAGTATAATCACCATTTTTAACTAATTTATCAACTAATGAAGGCCATTCAGATCTAAATAAATCAGCTCCAGTCAATGAACCATCACCTCCAATAACGATCAATGCATCAATACCATTTTTAATCATATTTTTAGCAGCTAAAAGTCTACCTTCCTCGGTTCTAAATTTCTTCAGTCTAGCAGTACCAATACTAGTACCACCATAACTCAAATATGATCTGACATCTTCCCACTCCATCTTCTTGATGTAATCGTTAACCAACCCTTCATAACCTTCGTAAACAGCAAACGCATCGCATCCATAGTAAATGCTTGCTCTCACAACGGCTCTCACTGCAGGATTCATTCCAGGAGAATCTCCACCAGAAGTCATCACAGCAATCTTCTTCCGTTTCAGTGCACTCTTAGGTGTAGATTGCTGCTGCAAGTTAGTTTTCTGTAAAAGCAGCAGCTTATAGGCAATGAACTCTTTAACAGATTCAAACTTGCGGCCGCCAAATTCATTGGTCAACTTGATAGTATTTCCAAGCGGATCTTCGAACTTACCACCAAACATCTTCTCACACTTCTCCAAATCGCTGGTGAAGAATTCAATCGTTCTTTTGGAAGCAATTACATCTTTAACGAGTCTAAGCTTGATGAGTATAGGCACAGTGTAATGTTCACAGTCGTCACCGTCGTAAATGTCCAATTCCTGGAACGGGATAAGGTCTCCACTGCTGTCTACGTCCTGGAGTGGGAAGTTCTCCAACCATATTTCCTGGACGGAATCGTTAGATACTCCTAATATATCTTTTTGTGGCTGCTGAGCATTCTTGTTATAATACTTGATTGGTCTGAAGCCAATGCCATTATAGTACGACGCAGTACTACGGAACTGCGTGTCGTTGTTTGTGACTAACGAAATGCTGCTAATTCCCAGCATTTTTGTTTATTCGGCAGGTAATTACTTACTTATATAGCTTGTAGCGGTTAATTAGATGCTTTAATGCGCATCAGTTGATTAGGATGGATGGGGCCCGTTGGCCGGGACACGACCCGCTGCTTGCTAGTTAAGTTTGTATTGAATTATATAGTGAAAATGTAAAGTAGGGAGGCAACCAAGGGAAATGCTAAGGGAATAGGGCAATTGGGGGCTCCGGAAATAGTGGGAGAAGTTTCGTTGTGATATTCTAGAGGGAAGTCCCTTTTTTCTCCCTCCTCGGACCTCTTGTGGGTGTCATCACGAGACTCGTCGTCCAATTCGTTATCACCAGATCTGATAAAGTGTGAAAAATCATCACCAAACTGGTCCAAGACTCTGCCGCCAATCACACCATCGCTGCGTAGGCTGGCCTGGTCTTCGCCGTACGTGTAGAACGAGCCAGTGGAGTAATCACTCACCTTTAATCCTCTAAACCTCATGGTGTACGGCAAATCCATGTAATTAGACCTGCCACCAGCCCATAAAATGGTTCCTTCGCTATTAGACTCGTCTCCTCCGGCCCACACGCTCAATTTGACAGCCATTGGACTTTTAGGAATCCCATAGTCGTTCAGTAAATCCAAAACTCTCACCAAAATATCATTGCACCACCATTTTATATGGGTTGGAGTCCATTCTAATGCATATCTATTATAGTTTTCTAAGGGATTGGCTATTTCATGGTATCCGCCTCTGTCCCAGGTAGTAGTGTTGCCCTTAATGAAGAAATTAGACTGGAACTGGTAAGGATTCCCACCAAATACTTCGGCAATATCGATCTCGTCTAGATCATCGCTTTGAAGATAGAACGATGATATTATTCCGGTACCTTTAGCGGCCATAATTTCACATTCGACTTTCCCGTATAAGATATAGAACTTGGATTCCACCATAGGATTATCCCATCTTTTCTCCATAGTAAGCAGCACTATTTCATCAGTGGCTGCAACATTACCTCTAACGGTGAAATCCACGCCATTGAATCCGGAAAAATCAGTACCAAGAGCTTGGTTCTTCACAGTACACTCATCCATTATAGGGTTGCAGCACCAAGCTATCCCCAACAAATAAAATAGAACCAAAGCGACCATTAGGTTTGTGATAATGGTTGCAAAAATACATATTTCCGCAATAGACTCCGGCTAATCGGAACAAAGCCCCGGAAGCACAATTACAATTGTAATTACACAATAACAGCCGCCCTAACTGCCGTGTTTTTTTTATGGTTCGGCAACAATGTTAACCCGAAGAACAATCACCAATTGTTTCCCGAAACAATTGGCAATTATTCCAGGTTCATAATAAGTGATAATAACGCGGATACTTGCTCCATTCTCTATCATTTTCACTGTTACAAAGGTATATTTGTGCCAAGTGCTTCATGCAACCTGTAAACCTATGCACATATCAGGACCGTTATATCATTAATAATGGAATGTTGTAGTAATGACAGTGGAATGTTACACGATTGAGTTTCCTACCGGCATATAATCTGGAGAAATAGGTGCATATGTCCGGTTTCATGCACGACGTGCAAATTTGATCCTGCGCTTAGCATTGCTGCCGTTGTGGAGGTAAATATGCGTCAAAGGGTGTAAAATCAGCCCCCTAATGATTGGCATTTCATAACTTATCAATAGCTGCGTCTTAATCACCTTACCATTCTCAGGAGTTAAATAGGGGGCATCTACTTCATTAGGAAGTCGTACGCGGTAAGTAGCGCGGAATTATCGTTGTACGTCGACCTAGATTTGTTTAGTATTACTTGAAATAATCCGAAATGTTTGATACAGGGAAGTGTTCCGAAGAATTTAAAAAAATGTTTGAAACAAAGTGTTAGAAACAAAGCGAATTTCTCATTACTAAAACATTACTAATTACTAATTGGTATAAAATATGTCGGTAAAATGGTTTGAAGTCCGATTATCAATGATTATTGGCCGACTATGCGTTAATTGATTACTTGATAAGATGTCGGAGTATTTTTCGTATTATAAAGCAATAGAGTTTATAAGAAGGTAAAGAATATTGCTGTGGAATGTCGCGTAATTGCCGACATGCACCGGCGACTCAGTAATGTAAAGATTTTCTGCTGTACACTGTACACCGTACACTGTACACTGTACAGTGAACGCTGTAACCTCAGGGCTTTACGACATTTTCGTACAGTGGGGGACAGAAAATTACCTTAACCGGTGGGGGACACATCGGCTCGATATCGGGCGTTACGACACGTTCATAATGGGGGTCATCGCAGTGATTGCGACAAACACACCGCGACATGGCTCGTGACTCCCTCGTGACCGTCTCTTGACCGTCCTCTTGACCGTTTATTACCTAATGATCATGTAAGTATATGACCTCATCTGTGGTGTACCGGAGTAGAAGTGGTGTACCGAAGTCAACTCGCATCAAAACATTTTCCACGTGATGAACGCGACCAATGAACCAGTCAGCTATAAGAATACTACTAACATACATACGATCCGCCAAATACGTCGGCCTAGAAGAGCTCCGGCAGAAAGTCCAAATAGTTCTGGAGGAAACCGGCCAAGAAATGGACGTAAACGGGGTCGTGGACGTGATAAACCATCAGATAAACCAATACGACTTTAAAATAGATGCTAATATGGATGAACTAACTGATGAAATAAGCTATTCGTTCGTAAATTTAAACAATCACGAGATGTATAAGAGCTTTACCAACTACAAGGAAAGTGAAGTATTAATAATCAAGGATATCATTGATGAAATATTCACTCACAACTACTATTTTAATATGGATAAGCTTATAAATTCTATTATGAAGAGCCAAACAAGATCATATAGAGAGGTTTATTATGTAATGGTGAAGATGATTAATCAGGGATGGTTGCAGAGGGTTAATAATGATATAATTGTGACTGTTCGGCTTAAGCTGGAGTTGAAGAACTATTTAGGTCAGTTTGATTTGGTTTATTGTGAGAGCTGTGATAATATAGTGACTATGGGGTGGATGGTGGGGGATAGGGGGTTTCACAGTAGGTGTTTGGATATATATAGAAGGAATCAGGGAGTGGGGGAGGCAGTAAGGATAGGATTACTGCGCCAGCAGCTGTAACCTAAGCAGGGCGTTGCCAGCAGTTCTAGCAGTACTAGCAGCTCTAGCAGTTGCACAGCAGCTGCTATAGTAAGCTGACAGGAGCAGATCCACTATAAATTGGCTAAACAGCTGCTACTGCTGCCATTATCAAGCAATCTGCTGCCATATTAAGAAGTAATCAGCAGCTATAATGACCACAGCGCTATTAAGGTAATTGCTGGCAGCTCATAGCAGGCAGAGTAACAGAACTAGCAGCACCACGCTGCCAGCATCAGCACTGCCAATGCACTGGTGCTTCATAAGACTAGAGTTAACAACTATATTAAGCCAGTTAAAGATCAAGCTTCATCTAGTCAGAACTTCTGTACAACTTAAGCAGATGACATAAGACAATCAGACGATAGCCGACTAAACAATAGCTGGCTAAATAAATAGACTATACAAATAAATAGACTAGGACTGTATATTATAGTCTACTGTAGTATCACTTCATCACTTCAAGTGTGAGGATGAAGATGAAAGGACGATGACAGCTGCTGCCTAGGTGCCCATTCTAGTGCCAAAGCAAGCTTAGACAAGAGAGCTTCAGTATCAGTTAGAAGAAGAACTATAGCATTAATTAACTTTTACGAAGTATATTGAATAGATGATGGCTAGTTTGTTGTTGAGGATTGTAGATTATCAGTTGAAGTCTATCACTTCGAGAGTGATAAATAGACAGCAGCACATCATACACGCCTAAAGAGTAACAAAAGGAATCTGAATTATTTAATGGAAAACAGCACTCTAACGAGAGGTGACTGTTAGTGATAAAATAATCAGACCAGCACTCTAACGAGTGCTGCTGTTTGTCTAACTGTTCTCTAGCTCATCCAAATACTCATTCTCCACCTCATCTATAATATCAAACAACCACTGATCAATCACATACTCATCATACCTCTCACTAATCGCCTTGACTCCCTCCGGCAACTCCCCAACAAACTCCGGCCCTGGATTGAACTCCACTATAGCATTATTATAAATACTCACCATCGGATAATACCCCAAAGAACCATCATCAGTATTACGATAATTAGGATTCAGCAGCTGGTTCAAATTATTAGGCAAAGGCAAAAATGAATACAAATCTTCAAACATCACCCCCTTATTCTCCCCATTCTTATATAATTCAATCAGCGACCCTCTAATCTTTGGCAAATTGATCAACTCGTTGGACTTCTCTAATTTTTCTCCGAAAAGTTTCACGGGATTCAACAACTGTGACATCTTATTGGTCTGTGTGTACTCAAATTGCTCGAAATAAAGCGAATTCTTGTACTTTATAGGGATCTGGTCCCTTGTTAGGTTCCCATTTTCATTAAATTTACTGCCGTCCCCATCAAATCCTAACTGTTGTTGATGCTTCGTGAGCTCAGGCAATCTTATAAGTATTCCAATGGTGTCGCCGGTCTTGAAATCTTCATTCATGAATGGTTTTGGCCGACTTAACGTGATTTTCTGCCCGTTGATATCTCTTATTCCATAGCCGTACCCATCAAACCCAATAGGTGCTTCTAAACTGGCCTCTTTCCGGCCGACTCCAAGCCTTACATGGCCCGAATCTGCGTCGTTGGCCTTGATTATCTTGAATTCCATGTACCAGCTGCCTTCTCGTACGCCTATGTTGGACCTAATAGTCCTCCAGCCCTGGCTGCTGTTACTGATTTGGTCCATGGACTCGTTGATAATTATGCCCTGGGACTTGTCGAAGTAGCTCGGACGTATGGTATAAGGAGCTATGTCGGTGGTGGAATAAAGCGTCGACTTGAATAGGTAATTGGGCTTGCATGGCTTGTATTTGTATCCACGTTTGTTCAACGGATTGTCTTCGTACGAGTAGAACACTGTGTCGTTCAATTCTTTGACGACGGTCTTGGAGATTTTATTGAAGTTGAGGTCCTGGAGCTTGTAGGAGATTGGCTTGAGCCGGGGCTCCACGAGGATCTTCTGTCTTTTCGTCTTGGACCTTGTTTCAATCTGTGGTTCCACTGACATTTACTATGAGTATTTCGCGTAGATGTTTCCTTTACTGTACTTCTGGTGGCTTCTGGTGGCTCTTTTGGTGGCACTTTTCGTAGCTGTCGGCCTAGTACGTCAGTGGTGAGATATCAGGGAGACAGCAGGGAAGACAACAGGGAGAATTGTACGGGAAAAGGGCATTTCGAGAGCTTATTTAATTGAGTCTTTAATATCTCAGCACTACTAAGCTCACTGGGATGAGATTATTATGAGTTTGTCAGCAGAAAAGAAGCAGAAAAGTACTCGGAAGTGATACAAAGCAGTAGAGAAGCATACTTGTCCACTGCCTATCTAATTGACAGCAGAAATACGGCCAAGAAATCTCAAGCTTCTGAATTAACAACGTTAGCTGTCACCCGAGTGCCTGCTTAATCATTTCACGTAGAAGCCAGACTACTACGGCAAATCCCCGTAACTAGCAAGCATTCTCACACAGAACCACTTCGCTGGCCTCCTCTTTTATGTATCGTCAGCCGTTCCACACAGATTATTCAGTGCAAAGAAGGTTTCGTTTAACGCAATTGGCCTGCATGTCTAAGACAAAAATTATAAGTAACCAATTATATTTAGCATGGAGCGGAGACTTGAAAATACGTTGATGGGGTCATTCAGAGTCTCCTGAGTGAACTTTGTTAAGACACATACGACTTTAACCTTGTAGTTGCAAGAATATCTCAACGTCTTGACAGGTTCAACTAATCATTCAAGCAAATTCCACACAATCTCCACCACGAAATTACAAATGATACTCTTCAGTAAGCAGGAAACGGCCGCCTTCATCGACCTTGTGTTAAAGAATATTACTTTACACCACAGCTGCTTAAGAAGCAACCATGCAAACTATGAAATTAGTGCATTAAACAGCTAAATTTACACTAATTTCTAGGAGAGTCAAGACTAAAAAGGCTGATGACTACTAAATATAGAACTAACTGCAATAAGAGGATAATATCTACAAAATAGACTTACTGTCAGATTAAATTTAACTTTATATTCATGGCTCATAGGGATTTCAGTAACTAAGTTCTTAGAATGACTAAGACGTAAATAGCTTCTTCCAGAACCCCTTCTTTTTCTCTTCTTGTTGCATCTCTTTTGGCTTTAATTTATTCTTAATCATCTTAGTAGTTAATCCATTATTATTACTCCATCCACTTGAACTTCCATTCCCACTAATGCTTGAACTGCCACTCTTTGTGGTCAGAAGCATCGACGTAGTACTGCCACTGCGACCCTTATACGTCTTAATATCTGCATCACTAGAATCGATTAATGATTTAACTTTATACATATCTTGATTACCTGAATTTTGCCCCATTTGGGCATTGTAAATTGAATGGACTTTCTCGTCAAACTTCACTGATTGATTGAAAGTCACTCCTGTAGCGTTCGGAGTACCTTCGGATGTCAATTGGTTAAGATAATTCACTGAATCGCTAAGTGATTTGTCTGATATACAACCAAGCATATCACTGAAAACATTTGCATCTCGATAATTAACTGGCTCTTTAACTGGTACTTTAATCTCTGACTCGCTATCAAACGAATCAATAGATGCTACTGAACTCTTGCGTTCAGCTATATTTGAGTTGACAATTATCGTAGGAACCATAGAATATTTAATGAGATAACTTGAAAACTTCATGAGGAAATTATTACTTATTGACTGGTACTTCACCGGATACTTGAAATTTAAATTGTGTGACTTGTTCCCAATGATCAATAGGTTAGGCTTGTATTGTAGGAATAAATCCTGAACAAAATGCTTGGAAGAATCCTGATCGTCAATGACAAATTCTACCGTCAACTTCACACCCAAATGCTGAAGACTAGTCAACACCCATTGACTAATATCCTGGCATTTCTTGTACAACACATCCTTATAATTAGGGGTATGCGTGCATTCAATAGGAATCAACGACCCCAAAATCAAATGATCATTATTCTGCAAGAAATTTGAATTTAAAAGCCAATCAAGTGAACTCCATGTATGTTTTCTACCGTTAAATAA
Organism: Yamadazyma tammaniensis; assembly: GCA_030566005.1. Classification (NCBI taxonomy): domain Eukaryota; kingdom Fungi; phylum Ascomycota; class Pichiomycetes; order Serinales; family Debaryomycetaceae; genus Yamadazyma; species Yamadazyma tammaniensis. The sequence goes on along the minus strand of JAJMHK010000011.1, from coordinate 75,308 downwards.
GCAAAGCAAGGTTCTTTCGTTGGTTTTATCATACAGCTTGTTTTGGATTGTTAAATTAATGGATTTATAGTTGTTTGAAGGCAGTAGTTTTGCACTATTAGCATTAGAATTATTCAATACATTCATATTCTTTTTATTCTTCAAGTAATAAGTCTTCTGACTATCAAACTTGAACTGATCAATGTTAGATGTCTTTGGAACATTGAACTGAGGATCTAAGGCCATTAATTCTTCGTCGGTCATCTCACTATAGCTCTTTCTACGCAGACCTTGAAGTCTCGTTGTATAATTATTATCTTCATCGTCGTCAACCATAGCCAGATCAGAATCCGAATCTGAATAGCTTATATCTTCATGATAGTTTATAGTGGACTGAGAGTTCTGTAAGTTATTTTCAAGTTGTTTCAAGTTCAACTTATTCTTCAAAATTGACTTCGAAGGTTGAGCTTTCCTAATTGCACGTCGATTGCTTGAATGGCCATTGGAATAGTATTTGGAGATGTCGTTGATAACCGATTTCCCGTAGCCAAAGTTGATGTCGTTGAAATCAATCGAATTGTTCTGCTGAACAGGCAAATCCTCGGACGTCAAGTTATTAAACGACACTCGTCTCGAGTAGTCATTAACAAGCATTTTAACAGCAAGTACAGTTTCGTTTCGAGATCACTACTAATTACTCGATAAATCAGCTAACAAATAAGACTTTAAATAAGAACCAACTGAATTCCAGTCACCAAAAACAGGATTTTAAATGATAATAAGTGATAATAAATGACAATCCACGGGCGAGCAAATCTGGGGAACTCTTTCTGCAGGTTAATTTATTAATATATTAATAATCCAAAGTCTAAGCCAAACTAGCTTTAGCCAATGTAGCTTTACTAGTATTAATGTACTACCGTGTAAGAATCTCAGGCTATGTAAAGTATAATTGAAAGTCTTGGCAGAATGTAATAAAGCCTCACTTGAATGCGGGTTAAAAATATCATGATAAGCAATTGATAAATACGAGGCTTCAATTATGCAACAGGGGGTTGTACAATAAGGGGTTAAGAAGGTTTCTACGTGTTTGCAGAGTCAACGGTTCTAGAGTGTGCAACCAGTAACAGAGTTATCTAATCAGTAACTGCTGACACTAGCTGTAGGCTGAGGGGACCCTACACGTTGAACGTACATGTGATGCTCGTATAAGGGTTTGTAAGGGTTTGTATATTATGTAGACGTAGAGTACTCGGTTCTAGGTTGTAGGCAGTGCTGTAGCAGGGCGAGATTGAGCATAAGATGAGCTAAATATAATAAGGTTAATGATCTGGTGCTATATATAGGTGTACTGAGTAATTGTTAGTACGAGATCAAGTACATTACTGTGGTGTCAGTGTTTTTCTGGTTACTGTTCTAGCACTGCTCTAGTACTGCTCTAGTACTGCTCTAGTACTGCTCTAGCACTGCTCTAGTACTGGTCTAGTACTGGTCTACTTTCTGAGTAGATTACAGTCATTAATCACTCAATAGGCACTTAATGAGCAGTGATTTTTTCCTATTTAGGTAATAACAAGTGGCTTAAGAATGCGTTAATGAATCCTTCTTTCAGGCCCTTTTTGAGTGGTTTGATGGCGTATTTCACTGAGTCAACAGTCTATTACCAGTCTTTTTCCCTGTTTTCTGCCATCAATATGTGAATGTTACGGCAGCTTGCTCTCTTATCAGCTGCGTCTGCCCAGCCGTTCATTTCTTGGCCGATCTTGGCTGAAACGTGCTGGAGAACGCACACTAATTATGCTGTTGTCTATACAGTCTAAATAATATTTCTTCTACTGTTAATTACTACTTAATTCCACTACTTCCTCACTAATCCTCACTAATCCTCACTAATCCTCACTAACCCTCACTAATCCTCACTAACCCTCACTAATCCTCACTAACCCTCACTAATCCTCACTAACTCAACTCCCTAACTGCCATGCCCTATCTGCTATGTCACACTTCTACTTACTCCTCTACTAACTGAACTACCACGTACTGTGCACTGATATGTCTCTATCCATGGTACTAAATCCCACTCAAGAGCTGTTTTGGTCCCTCCACGTCCCGTGGAGGAACTGAAAAATGTGGGAATAATGGTGCGGCGAGCAAGTTTTTTGCATCATTGTATCCACTGAAAACTCCCACAATGATACATCCCTTTTCAAACGAACTCATAGATATAAGGATTTCCTCAGCCAGGAACGAAGCAAAAACTCTTTATAAGGAAGTCGAATCCATCAAACAATCGGTAAGAGATCACAGTTTAAAAGAGTGCAGTTCCAGCATTAATCCCATACCAAATCACTCAGTTAATCCTAAACTTTACCATACTTTAGAAGGCCACCAGAGCAAAATCAGCCAGATACAATGGAGCCAGGAGAGCAATCAGATCCTTAGTGCTAGCCAGGACGGATATATGATACTATGGGATCCAGTGACTGGATACAAGAAGAATGCTATAGCTTTAGACAATCAATGGGTCTTAACATGTGCTTTATCGCCCGACAGCAGGATTGTAGCCAGTGGAGGATTGGATAATAACTTGACGATCTATAGGATGAATGAGAGCCATCGACAGCATCCGGAATATTTCAATTCCAACGTCCAATACATTCTCAAGAGCCATAGAGCTTATATAAGTGACTGTAAGTTCATTGATTACGATCTGGTGATAAGCAGCAGTGGAGACATGAAGATAATCATGTGGGACTTGAACAAAGGTGAAAAGGTTAAGGAATTCAATGAACACACTGGAGATATTTTATGTCTTGGGACCTCCACTCCAACAAGCTCAGCTGCAAATTTGTTTTTGTCTGGCAGTTGTGATGGCTACTGTAAGGTCTGGGACCCCAGAATGAAGGTATGTGCCCAGAGTCTTTTCGTGTCCAACTACGACATAAACACCATTAAAATGTTCCCTGAAGGAAACTCGTTCATCACAGGCCTGGACGATGGAGTGATTAAATTGATGGATTTACGGAGTGATTGTGAAATAGCAAGCTATTCCATTGCACACGAGCTAAAGAAAATGCACAATTCAAGCAAGACGTTTACATTCACCAATAATAAAGACGCTAGCAGTCGTAATTCACTTAATTCTGTTTCTACTACCGATGGAGTAGGTGTTTTATCGGTAGATTTCAGCAAGAGTGGAAGACTTATCTATGGATGTTACTCTGACTTTGGCTGCTTTGTATGGGATACTTTAAAGGGAGATATTGTTGGGTCAATTGGAGGGCATTTAAATAAAATCAATCAGGTGAGTGTTAGTCCTGATGGCATTGGACTTTGTACTGCCAGTTGGGATTCCACCATCAAAGTATGGGCACCGTGATCGCCATCACATCCATCAATGCCTGGCAGATATAGCTTAGTTTATAGAGATAACAGACTTTTATATATTCATAATAGTTACGTTTAGGCTTCACCAGTTTGTTTCTTAACATAATCCCATAAACTCTTTAACAAAGATTCAGGCAAAGTATATAAATCCATGGTGAACTCTCCATTATCAACATCATTCTTGATGTTCATTTCATTTGTTTTATTATCAGTAACCATTTGAACTATGACAATTAAATCATCTTCATTTAATTTAGTCAATCCATTCGCTAATTTTTCTAAATCAATAGACCCTTTAACTGCATTGCCATTAGCCCCTTTTAATTTCTTCAGTTTGTTGCCACCAGTCAAATCCTCATTAGCATTTCTACGTTTATTAGTCTCATCTAACGAAGGTATTGGGCCAGATTCTTGTAATAATTTATTTAAAATTGATGATTTATTAATTGGAATATTAATAACGTGATCATTGATGTATTTTTCTTGCAAGAAATTCAAATCGTGACTGATTTTACGTTCACCTAACTTCCCATTTAATCCAACTAAGTGAACGGATATTGGTATATCAAATTCCCCCCATCCTTGCTCTTCTACTTTAAAAGGTGGCTGCTTTAAAGTTCTTACAGGATTGGCAAATGTAGGATGCAATGAATAAGTAACTTTATCCAAGATGTTAGCCGGAATTTCATTACCTTCTTGATTCAAAAGACTAACTGAAACTGACCATTGTCTCATTGGAAAATTTTCAACGGGCGGAACATCAGTTAAAATGTGTTGTTCAGTAGTGACTCTGATAGTTCTTTTTACTTGCTAGAAGAGGGGTTAGTATGAGTGATTTATTAGGTAATTGATACGTTCAATCGTTGGATTTAGTACGTACTTCGGCCATATTTAGTTGGTTTTGCTCGATCCTCCCGCGCGATTGCCAAATATCACCACTAAACACCTCCGAATGTGCTGTGTGGATAGGCTCAGAGAGGCAGAGATGATCCATAATTGGCTTGTCTTGTGGTGGGAATTGTCTTTCCGGGAGTAGAGTAAAATAGTATGCATTAAAGGAATATGAGGAATAATAAAAATACTAGTGGAGAAGTTCCAAGGAAGAAGCCAGTCGAATTATATGTAAGGGTATGATTATGTTGGACCAAAGAAAAGGTCTTGGTTAGACTGAGCACGGCTGGGGTATTCGTTTGGGTGATCTTTGAAGGCTCTGCCTTCGAAGACTTTATCTTTGAACTCTTTGGTTTGCTTGAACTGGAACTCTTGGAGCTTGAACTCTTAGTTGTTTCTTTAAGCTTTGGAAGGACTGCACTGGAACTCTCTTGAAAGCTCTGAACTGAAGTAGGACTTGAAACTTTTGTTTCGAAGTCAAAATGCAATGAGTTTATTCTTGAACTAGTAATTGAAGTAGGAATTGAAATGCTAGTAATTGAAGCAGGAACTGAAGTAAGAACTGAAGTAGGAAGTGAAATAATTGAAATGCTAGGAATTGAAGAAATGCTAGAAATGCTGCTGGTATGTAAAATAGTAGTTGCCCAATGACCGGCATTTGGGATGCTTGAACTCTTGATTCTCTCAGAGACTGAGCTGGATGCTATGGAAATACTTTCAGAAACAGTCACAACCTCTGTGATTATTTGAGTGACATCTTTCTTATGAGTCTCTGTATCTGAAGTATTTTGAATATGCTTAATATTTGAAGTTGAAAGTGAAATTGAAGTAGGACTAAAAAAAGAACTTGAAGGTTCAGGTTCTAAATGTGAATAAATTTCATCTTTTGTTATATGGGAAACATATTTCTGATCTGTACTTTCAATACTATTTATACCAGTCGGGCTGGATTTGATTTGGCTGGTGCTGGATTTGGTGCTGGATCTGATTTGGCTGGTGATGGCAGTTAGGCTGGGAGTTGGGCCGGGAACTAGGCTGGCGCTGGCTATTGCGGTGCTAGGATTAGCGCGGATGCTGGTGCTCTCGCGGGTGCTGGCTCCATAGCTGGTGCTGGCGCTGGAATAACTTAATGTAGATAAGCCTAAACTGAAATTCCAAGATTCTCCATAAGAGGACACGGTATTTGCAGGTTCATTGTATGAACAGTTGTCCCTAAAAAGCGTTGTGAGATTTGCTGCCCAAAGTGTGGAGGTAATCGCCCAAGACGGAAGGAAACTATGGCTATATGCAGGAGCCCTTGCTAAACCAGAACGATTTTTTCCATTTTCGGTTAAGGGAGCGTCCTTTGTTAACAGTGAGATTCTTGTTATAGAATTGTAATTAATTGTTTGATCTTCATCATCGCTAAAACTTTCACTGCCGCTATCTCCGCTGTCACTATCTTCATTGTCCCAAAGATCATCATTTTTATCATGAATGGGATTACCTAATACGAGATGGCCCTCAATTAATGGAATTGAACTGGGAATGGTGCCAATTGGTTGAATTGTTGGAGTGATTGAAGGGGTTGTTGATAAGCTTGAAGACCCTGTAGAATTAGTGGTAGAACCTGCAATTGATGTTTGTGTTACATAAACAGTTTTAGTTATAACAACCGTTGCAGCATCAATTAAACTGGTGAAAATCATCCATTTCTTCACGAAACTAACCATAATCCCGATTTTAACCCTATTTAGTTATCTAATAGATTTCACGTTAACAATACCGTCTATAAAATTATATTTTAATCAATTTCTCGTCTAATTCTTAGTTTAACCTGCACTTTTGTGGGTGCGCAAATGCGAGAACTTGCAGCATTTACGCTTCTGGCCCTGGAGATCGCAGCTAGATAAGAATGAACCTTTCTTACATGGATGTCGTAGCTTGCTGAATAACCACAGTCCACCCGTACCGCTAATCCTGTAATTGATAAACCTTAAATTAAGGTACTTGAAACTTGAAATTAGCACTGTCATGCTGTATCTTGTATCTTGATGTAAGGTTGCTGTTATAATGTGAGATTCGTCTGCTTATAACTTTAAATTGTTGTACCTTAAATTTCAGTCGATTGCTGGTAATTTCTGTAAGATGTCTAATGTAAAGCTGCTAATTCAGACAGTTTCTCCACATAGCCTTCCGCCAATAGTTCCTCTGCAAATCTCTTGATAATGTGCTGTTCATTCGCAGTCAATCGATGACTTCATTGACAGCAATTAATTATCCTAAAACAGTAAATAAGGTTATTATTGTAATACAACGGCCCATTATCATTACTGTTCTCGGTTGTCTTAACAATCTTTTACAACGTGAACTCATGGATTCTGCCTGATGTAATAATGTCGTGAATCCATTTAAAACAGGTGCGTATAATTTGCTGCAGCTTCGTCAAAAAGGGTCTGCCCGCCCTTTATTCATTGTCTGCATAAAACTAACAATTCATCAGACTTTATTGTTTTCCGAAAATGTATCAAGAAACAATGTCCTATTAACTTCAAATAATGTCCAATAATGTCTATAGTTCTGGCCCAAACGGGGTATGTTTGAGCGAAGCAATAACTAACTTGTAGTTTTTCGCTCTATTGTAAAATTGTAAAACCTTACGTGTATATATTCAGGGTTTTTGCTGTTGCTATGATTTTAACTTGGTAATTTTGGCTTAACTAGTATTCTTTCATTAATGTTCCAGTTAAAATCCAAGTCAACTAATAGCCTTAATAATGATAATATCTTGCCAAATCTCATAAAGACCGACAATAACTTGTCTACTAATTTGCTTGAGAAATATTCTAAATTGAACCTTTCAATTGAAAGTATTGAAAGTGTTGATAGTGTTGAAAGAAGGGATAGTGCAGCTAGCGACATCACTGAAAATGATAGTAAAGACTGCGTTACAGTTGTTGAAACTCCTTCCGGCAAGAAATTATTGGCTGCAAATCCTATAACGAAATTAGACTTTAATACTAACTTCAATAAATGTAATGCTGGCATTAATTTTATTGAAACTTTCACTTCGAAATTATCCCATTATAATGAAAATATTATTATCCTTAGTTTAAGCCAATTAATTGAATTGTTGGAGTTCTATTACAGCTTCAAAAATACTTTAGAACCAAACACCGTAATGTTTCCTTATTTGCATGGGTTGGACAATTCAAGACAAAGAATCTTCTTTAGTAAGAAGTTTAAGAATGTTAGCAATGATTTCTTTGATATTGAAGATTATTGTCAATTTAATGACCATGAACTTCCTAAGTTAAACCAATTACATTTAATGTTCTTAAATACTGAAGACCTGGATGATCATAAGCTCATTAATTCCACTTATTATAATGAAGTCTTCCCTGAAGATGGTTCGTATCAATCGTTTCTACAAAAGCTTAGAACTCCTGGCCTCGTTGATGGAGAATTGAATAACCGTAAGTTCAGTGACCAATTGAAAATCTATTCAACCTTTTCAAACTTTCTACTTTATAACAATTCATGTAATTTTTCCGTCAATTTGGAGAAGGCAATGGAAATCTCCAAAACATTTGCTGATGATAAGGGGTTTAAAAGAAAAATCTATCTTGTTGACTTCAATTGCAAGCATTGGAAAGCTATTCCTGGAGATTATTTAAACGATTTTAATTTCAGTCAAATTAACTCTTTACCAATTAACTCGATTAACAATCAAGTATTCAATTGTAAGTTATTGAAATGGGAACAAAACTTGCTTTGGAAGTTCAATTCTATGAAATGGTTTAACAAGAACATCTGTTTAGGGAATTTAATTGATTATAATTACTTAACCAGCGTGAACCATGGATTCAAATTGATAATTAATTGTAATGAATATGGGAAAATACCGAAATTAATCCATAATTATATTGAGTTCCCAAGTTCAGGCTACTTGAATTTTGATGCAATTAACTTGCATGATATAATTAATTTCTTGAATCTATTAAGGACCATTCAATCGATGGTTAAAAAGAATCAACAAGTTTTCATTTTTTCCTTTGATGGCTTCACTGGTTTGACCTTATTGACCTTAGCAGTTGGATTAATGTTGAACCCAAAAGATATTACCATTGAAGATTTGATTTTAGAAATGTATCAAGAGAATTACTTGAAATTATACTACTTCAAAAACGATTTAGTATTCTTAAAGAAGTTTGAAAAATTCATTCATTATGCTAAAACTAATTTTGAACCAGAAGAGAAAATCAACTTCATCAACTATAACCATTTGCCAGCTACGCAATTCAAAGATAAAGACATTGATTGGTTCAATTTCAACAAGGACAATAATTTACCGTGTAAGATATTCAAAAGCTTATACTTAGGATCATTAAACCATGTTAATTCAATGGCTGTGTTGAACTGTATGAAATTCAATAAAATTGTATCCATTGGAGAGAAACCAGAATGGTTCATTTTAGATAAGCCAATTTATTCTTATAAGAATGACCAAGAAGAAGTTATTGAAATCTTTGAAAACAAAGTCAATAATGAACTCTTGCCTCATCTTAAACTGGCCATCTTCATTAGGAATTTAAAAGACGACGGTAAGGATGGAGTATCACAATTATTTATGGAATGTCCTCAACATATCCAATCTAAATTCTTGATAAATCCTAACCAGTCATGTAAGACATTATTCCATTGCAAAATTGGAGTTTCAAGATCAGCGTCGCTTGTTATAGCTAGTTTGATGAAATACCAAAAGCTTTCATTGATTGAAAGTTATATGATTGTGAGAATCAACAGATTCAATATCATAATCCAACCTAACATTAGAATCTTCTATGATTTATATTTGTATGATGATTATTTAAACCGGAAAAAGGGTGGTAAACGCCAATTTACTTGGTACACTCTTTGTAATGAGATATACAAATTGAATAAGAATTATATTGATTAATGGAAGACTAATGTACTTCGATTCGTGTTAAAATATATACAATGATACCGTTTTTACTTACTCTCATATAGTCTGTACTTGTATTTTTACTTTCTTTCATATAATCTGTACTGGTATTTGAAATCTTTCTCTTCAAACAGTTGAGGTATTTCAAAGCCAACTAAGGCTTCTAAATCAGCATGCAGTTTGGCGTTCCAAGTGCTTAAATCCCAATTCAAATACGTATCTATCTCTGGCTTCTTATCTGTCTGTAATTCAGTCAAGATAATTTGATTAACTAATGGAGAATTGAAGAAATGGTTATACAATTCAGAACCTCCAATCAAGAAAAGCTTCTCAATATTATCTGGTATAGATGAGGACAATTTGTTCAAATCCGATACGTAAATCACCTGGTTATCCGATTCTTGTGAGTTTGGAGGTGATCTCGTGACCACAATGTTCAATCTGTCTGGTAACGGTCTGAATTTTGAAGGAATTGACTCCCACGTCTTACGACCCATTACTACAGCATTCAATTTAGCAGGATCTTTAGTAGCAGTGGTGATTTTTTTGAAGGTAATTATTTCATTCTTTAATCTCCATGGAAGTTTCCCCTGGAAGCCTATTCCCAACTCAGGGATCAACGCAGCTACAACCATTATCATTGACTTCGTCATGTTGTAGATAGTATTTACGCGAAACTTTTTGATGCTTATCGCGGTCAGAATGTCTATGATTACCATCAAAAATTTAATATTTAGTATACAAAAAACATAAATTTACAGAGATTAGATATAGCAATTTAATAACACATTAAGGATACAACGTTTCAAACAATTCGATTATTTCTTACCAACTTTCTTCTTAGGGGCAGTCTTCTTGGTGACCTTAGAAGCAGCAGCCTTCTTAACAACTTTTTTAGCAGCAGGTTTCTTGGCTGTGGTTTTAGCTGGAGCTTTGGCTTTGGAAGCAGCTTTTGGTGCAGCTTTAGCCTTAACTGGAGTCTTCTTAACAACCTTCTTGGCAGCAGGTTTCTTGGTAGAAGCTTTAGCAGGAGCAGCTTTCTTAGTTGCGGCCTTTGGTTTGACTGACTTGGCAGCTTTAGCTGGTTTAGCAGCTTTGGTTGGTTTAGTTACTTTCTTAGCTGGCTTGGTGACTTTAGAAACCTTTTCTGGCTTAGATGGTTTAACTTTTTCAACTTTAACTAACTTAACAGGTCCTGAAGGTCCCTTTGGTTGGGAGAAATCACCGGATTCAACCCCTTTTCTTAAGGCGGTGTTAAATAAGGCATCGAAGTTGCCAGTCTTGACATCGAAGTTACTTTGGACGTATTTTTTAAGGGCTTGACGACTACATTGTTAGTATTGTCTTTTGAAATAATTAAGGGTTCCACAAAGCAATTTGAGAAAAATCCCTGAAACCACCTCTGTTAAAACTTCATTTATACATACGAAGAACCATTTCTTTCTTTCAAGGTAACGACAGCAGACTTAATCATGTCTATAGGTTAGTAACCAACTACCAAATTTATGTTTTTTCGACCTATTGCATGGGAAATTATTGTATCTTCATTAATGCATGATCAAAAAATCTGGGAATGGGGAGAAAAGTTGTTGTTAACAAGTTGCAATAACTCTTCATCCACAACGTGATTCACGACATACCTTTGTATGTTGACTTTGGAGGTGCAACAGAAGCTTTAGTTTTTGGAGCCATTATAATTGGAGTGTTCTAAGATTAACAATTGTTTAAAAAAGTTAGGGATATTAGAAAAATAATGTTTGTTTATTTTGAAAATCGCGCTTGGACAGTCACAAAAAATACTAACTTTGTTAGTTTTAAGCTTGTAATTCGGATCTGCTTGCAGTTGCTTCGGTACATAATTGTTGGGGCTTATCAGAAAGTTTAATGGGGATTTATTTAGGTGTGTAGCTGTTGAAAGGGGGTGATATCTGATGAGATGATGGTTCTCATTTTGGGCAGACGAACTGCTAATACGAGCTAGTCAATACGAGCTAATTGTACTACTGCTATATTAAAGAGAGCACTGCTGTATTAAAGAGAGCACTGCTACAGGAACAAGGGCTAGAAGTGGTGTTGTTACTCTATATACATTATCTACTCCTTAGTGTTTATGCGGCCCAAAGACTTAAGGACACACTTCATACTCTGACCACATATCATACTTGTCCTTTTCGAAGATAAATCTCTTTTCATTTTCTCCATTGTAATAATCGACTGACTCCACAAACAATGCCACAACCACAAAGTTCTTGAACCCATCAATGTCTTTTTTCCCATCGACTCCCCTGTTGATGGAGTCCAAAACCTTGAGGTTTTCAACACTCATTTTAGATCCCGGCACTGGTTTTCTAAATGACTGTTTCAAGTTCTTGGACAAACAGTCCCATTGTCTTTGTATTTCCAAATCGTATTCATGCAGCGACGGAGGATGGACTTCAAAATTGGATAACGTAGCAAAAGATCCATGGTCGGTAGTGTTCTCAAGAAGCTTAGGCGATATTAAATTATAATTCAAAGCAACTTTCTGAGTATTCACTTCCTTTTCTGCATCGTGACTGAGCTTCGGTATATGGTCCGATACTTTCAATTTAGACTGTATGTCTAATTTTAATTCGTCTTCGCTGTCACCTTCACTGTCACTTTCTATTGACCCTACGCTTCTAGGCTGAATATTATCCAATGAAATCACTGGCTTGTATTCGTTATCAATAAGCCTGGCCCTCCCCTTGAATCTGAACTGGCGTTTAATCCCTGTGAGGTTGAAAACTGCCTCGAACTTATCATTATTAATTAGCTCCTGGTACTTTGACATTCTTTTATCTGTGGTAAATGTTAACACGTTATTGCTATCATCATTAAACAAGAACCCCCTTAGCACCACCGTACGGTTCTTTGGATACCCGTCTAATCCAATAGTACTAATCTGGAATGAAATAAATGGCTCACTTTGAGCACCTAATTGTGCTTGTAACTGGGTCTTAAATATCGGCACCCAGCTGGCAGTAAATTGTTTTTGGAGCATTGCTTTACGGATAATAATTATTAGATGCTTGTATATATTCCTAGGATTTAAAACGTCCTAGGAAGGAATAAATAAACTTAAAAACAATTAAAGTCTTGTGACGTTAGTCTGCCAAAAACAAAAATTTTCGTACCTCGTGGGACCACAATGTTTCCGATGTGCCAGGTTAAATCCACTTATGAAACAGCCAGTAAACAGAGTTATATAAATAGATATATTTAGACGTTTATCTGGTTAAGAATACGTCTATTTAGGGACTCTAGGGTTTATGTACGTCTATCTAACGGAACATTGCGTGCTTAATTGATCCGTGCAGAGGCTCCGAGAAGAAGCCGTGGAACTTGTTTAGGTAACAAGTCACATACGTTAAAGATGCACCCATTAGTGCCGATGGGGATTATAATTACTATTTACTATAATTTACTATAATTAACCAGCAGCTATGTTGCTAATATTAAACTTAAAATACAGTTGCTGGCATTCTTGTCAGGCCAGACTTGAATGCTATGTTCTTCTGGATCCAGTAGAAGAATACATAGATCATCAGCGTGTCCGTTAGTTTTATTCTAGATAAAGACTACCAATAGTAATGCCTACTATATAGTCTTTATCTTGGCAGAAGAAACGTCAATCCCATGGAAATGTTCAGCTTATAGCGCTTCTAAAACTCAACCCATCAGGAATTGGGTACTCTGGCCGAGCGGTCTAAGGCGCCAGGGTAAGGTCCTGGTCTCTTCGGAGGCGCGAGTTCGAATCTCGCGGGTATCATTATCCAAATACCAGCAATTCCTTTTCTTTTTGGCCTTTTAACCTTTCATGTAAGGGGCAACGGAGATCTAATCAGCCCACTAATCTCGTATCACATTGAACTTATTTTTCCCTAAACATCTCGTATCATATCTAAAAAATTCTAATGATGTTCATTAATTGTCCTATACATTCTACATAATTACGCAACATTTACTGGCAGACTTTTCAGTCTTAGTTCCATCTCCACTTAAGCTCTGTTTTACTCTTGAAGTCTTAGCTTCCTTCTGTTCAGCAGTAGCAGTTTCTGGTTGTTGCAGTTGTTCTTGTTGCTTTTGTAATTCCTTCTGTTGTTTCTTCTCTGCAGATATGGCAGCTTCCTTTCTCATGATTTGTCTTACAACATCAATGAAGGCTTCATCAACATTAGTTTTGTACATTGCACTGGTCTCGTAGAATGGCACCAAGCCCCATTCTTGACTGACTTTAACTCCATCTTCTATTGACAAAACTCTATCGTTCTCCAAATCAGATTTGTTACCAATTAAAACCATTGGAACGTTATCGCTGTCCTTAATTCTTAAAACCTGTTCTCTCAATGCTAATAATTCCTTCAAAGAGTTTTCGTCAGTAACGGAATATACTAATAAGAATCCTTTTCCACTTTTAATGTACAATTCTCTCATAGCTGTAAACTGGGCTACTCCAGCAGTATCTAAGATTTCTAAGTCACAGGCTCTCCCATCGATTTCAATTTGCTTCCTGTATGAGTCTTCTATAGTGGGATCATAGCTTTCCACGTACACTCCTTGTACGAACTGAACTGTAACGGATGACTTACCTACACCACCAGCTCCTAAAACTACAATCTTATAATCTACTTGTTAGTACTCTTGGCTACTTTAATGGCTGATCTACAGTAGCAATTCAGCCTATTGCACTAGATAGGACGGTGGACATACCTCTCATTGCTTACGTCGTCTGTTTATGTTTCTTCGCCCTTACGTAGTGATCTGGATTTTCCAATTTGGAAAAAACGATTTTTACGTGTCTCGCCTCGACCGATTTCTCGTCAACCATTATTACATTATTAAGAAAACATACATTAGATCATATTAAGGTACTTAGAGAATTAAAGTCGGATTAGCTTTCCTATTCCGGCAGCTGGCACGTCATTCGTCACTACAATTTCAGTGCCAGTTTTCACTCTAATGGAAGAATGTTAGGCACTGGGCCTTCTGGCACAATTCCATACGGATTGATTGAATGATGGGACATGGTGTAATGTTTCTTGATGTGGTCGAAATCGGTAGTGGATTTGAAAGCATCGTTTTGCCAGTACAATTTTTGCAACCATTTGTTCAAAAATGGGTAATCGTGTCTGATCATTCTGATATTGCACTTGAAATGTTGGTGATAAACCGGATCGAATCGGACAATTGTAGTGTACAATCTGATATCTGCTTCAGTCAATTGGTCTCCAACTAAGTAGTAGTATTTGGAGTCCTTGTTCTTATACTTTTTGGCCAACAAGTCTTCTACTTTGTCCAAGTACTTAAAGACGTTGATAACGTTCTTGGAATAGGCCTCTTGAGTAGTTGCAAAGCCTGACTTGTAAACCCCGTTATTGATATTATCGTAGACCCAATCGTTCAACTCATCGATTTCCAGCTTCAAACTGTCAGGATATAAATCCAAGTCGTATTTGGTCAAGACGTCAAAGTTCTTTAACATTCTGATAATCTCTGCACTTTCATTGCTAACAATTGTTTCGTTCTTTTTATCCCATAATACTGGCACAGTGTATCTACCATCGTACTCTGGATTGGCCTTAAAGTAAAGTTTCCTAATTCTATCCAATCCATAGAGATGATCAACTGTTCCCTCAGAAATATCTGACTTTGGCTCAGTAATAAATCTCCATCCATTATCATCCAAGTGGAAATGAACAATTGATACGTCAATGTAGTCATCCAATTTTTGTAATTTACGAGTAATCAATGTTCTATGAGCCCATGGACAAGCTAAAGATACGTATAAATGGTATCTGCCTTTCTCTGGAGTAAATGGACCGTCTTTAGTGATCCAGTTTCTAAATTGTGATGCTTTTCTACGGAATTCACCGTCTGCTCCAGTTAATGCAGCTCCTGCTAAAGTAGCATTTTTTGATACTGTTTTTGATGCCATTGTTACTAGTTTGTTGGTTGAACACTTGTTGAAGGTATTAGCGTTCTTATATGATTGCGAATTGCCCGTAGAATTAGTAAAATATTAGAAATGAGATTTTGCAGTCATATTAATTAGTGATCATAATAAACTTTTATGATTGATAAGCATTAATATTACATAATTGCTAAGCGAAGCCTATTTATGCTTTGTACTAATCTTATTTTTATACTTATTTATTTTCTTGTTTGAATATTGCTATTTGTAAGCCATTTTATGAAGTGAAAAATTAGATATTGGGCATATTTCTTTCCCAGCATTTTTCCATTCAAAATCTATAAGCCTCTGAGCTTATTCAATCGCTTAACTATGCATTCATCCCATTTTAAGCCATTTTGAATTTTTATTTTTTTTTTGACATTTATTAGGTTGCTAAAAATCCGACTATAGTTTGTGATTTTCACAATTAATATGAAACAAATTTAAAAACTAGAAAAAAATAGAAAAATTTTTAAAAATTATCCGAACAATATCACCTCTGATTTAACAATCCATCCAACCTAATAACTTCCAAGAGTTTGTTAGGAGTTTCTAAAAATCACAAGGATCTTGGTTAAAGACCCTGGCTACTCCTTCGGGTGTCTTCATGTAACGAAACTGGTTGCCGCACACTGTGAGATGAGAACTTTGGAGCCGCAACTCACTGGTAATAAACCAAACACACTCCGTTCAGCTTCTGCTAGTTGTAAACACAATAACAATCAGTGTAAAGATGGAACACAAACAAGATACTACTGATAACAAACAAGGAGGGGGTTCAGACAACTTTCAACTACGAAAAATCCCACTGTTGGCTAATGCTTTTTCTCGAAATCAAAATCGTTACGCCGCTTTACCGCTGCCAAATTATTTAGTGACATCTCAACAGAATCAATCTCAGAAACAAGGGTCTCAAACACTGCCTCAGAATGCTAATCAACTGCTTCAACAGTCCACTGCGCCTGAAGAAACTTCTGCACTGCTGACCCCAACTCCAATTCAAACTAACGGACATGTCCAAAATGGACCTCTGTCAAATGTTTCAGGATCAGGAAATCAACAAAATAACAACTTCCAATCCTTACACCCTTTAGGTACTGCTCCAACACCGCTGTCCCATTTATCTTCCCAGTTTTCGCAACAATATAATCAGTTATTGTCGCAACCTGTACGAGGACCGGCTAACAGACAATCGTTTCAGCCTGTAGCAAATTCTGGTTCAAATCCTGGTTCTGTTGATCCAGCAGTAGATGCAAAAGCTGCTGCTAATGGTCCTTCTCCTTATCAGTCTATTTTGAACCCTGAGAAACCTTTACAATCAGATCCAAATTATATGAATAGTTTCAGAATAAAACAGTCAAAAAGGAAATATGTCCATAATCAATATAGTGATTTCACTCAAGTTAAAAGACATGATATGTCAAAGGAAAACCAAAACAGACCTTATAAATGTACTGTTACTAACTGTCAATGGGCTTTTGTCAGGGAAAGTGATTTGAGAAGACACTTGAAGTCACACGAAGCTCCTAGCTTTCATTGTCCTTATTGGAAACATGACACTAGCTGTCATAGAAATGGTGGTGCTTTCACAAGATTGGATGTGTTGAAACGTCATTTAAGATTAATCCATTATATCCAGGATAAAAAGAATCTTAAAGCTGTAAGTACTGGAAAAGATGATCCTGGTTGGTGTAAAGCTTGTCAGAAAGTCTTTCCTAATTCCAAATTGTTTTTGGAACATGTAAGTGAATGTGCTGAACATTACGTTCCTGACAATACCAACGAAGCTGTTGCTGATGACTTTAACGATCCCAATAATAATTTGATAACTCTTTCTTCTGTTATAAATGATTTCGAATCAAATGAGCGTGACAAGAAACAAGATAATAAAACAAGAGAAACAGTTAATAAAAGTGAAGATGAAAAGGAGAATGATAACCAAGTGTAAGATGTAAAATAGATAGTGATCTCTAAATAAATGTAAATTATAACTGCGAGCCAATATAAACAAAATTTTCAAGTAATATACAAACATATCCAAAACACCAATCAACTGATTATTTAATCAGTTTCTTCATTATCTTCAGTTTCTTCAGTTTCTTGCGGTGCTTGGTCAAAGAAATCTAAGATTTGACAATTAGGATGTAAAACATAAACCATTTTAGACTTATCAATAGTAACATTAGAATCTTCAGGTAATTCATCTGACTGAAGAATATTCATTAATATTTTATCTTTCACTAATCTTCTTAAGACTTTGAAACATAATGATCTTTCTTGATAGTAATCATTTTCTGTTAATATGTCTTCTTCTTTTTGAGTCAAATACCAGTCAACAAGCTGTTCACCATTCAAAGCATTTCCTTCATTATTATCTTCATCTATGACTTTTTTAACAATCAAGTTCATTATTGATACATATTTATCGTAAGTGATACTGACTGGTTGAGGTGCTTGACTTCTAGAAGCTTCAGCATTTTCATTACCAGCATTATTATCATTACTATTATCATCATCATTATTATCGTTGTCATCGTCTGGACCTTCCAAATCATCATCCATTTGAACATCATCCATTTCAACTCTGATAATACTTTGTCTTAATAAATCGTATGCTTCACTAACGAAACTTGCTGTAATTTCTTCAGTACAATTGGCTCTAGCAATAGCTTCACTTAAACGGATCATACTTTCCAATTGTCTAACAGTAATTCTATAACTTGATCTTCCTAATCCTTGAGCATCATCGCTTCTTAATTCTTTATATTTTTCAACAAGGAAATTTCTAGCATCTTTAGTCATCTTAGGTTTGAAAGTCTTAGCATATTTGATATATCTTGATAATTCTTCAGCAGAATATGGTGGATCGATTGCATCATCTCTCAACATGTGAAGATCAACTATATGACTTGCTAATTGAGTGTCGATTCTTTCATTACAGTCATCTAAGATGACAAAGAAAAGATCAAATCTGGACATGATAGGAGCAGTCATATTTAAATTAGCTCTTAAACCTAATTTTCTATTATATCTTCCACCAATTGGATTTGCAGCAGCTAAAATTGAAGTACGAGCATTCAAAGTAGCATGAATACCCGCTTTAGCAATAGAAATGGTTTGTTGTTCCATAGCTTCATGAATAGCAACTTGATCACTTAAATCCATTTTATCGAACTCGTCAATGGCACAAATTCCATTATCAGCCAACATTAAAGCACCAGCTTCAATTGTGTGTTCGCTACTTTCTTCATCTTTAACGACAGCGGCAGTTAAACCAGCAGCGGATGAGGCCTTACCGGACGTGTAAACACTTCTAGGACTAAATCCACAGACATATTTCAAGAACTGAGATTTAGAAGTGGATGGATCACCAACAATACAAATATTAATGTCACCTCTCAAGTTTATACCATCAACAGTTTTCTTGTGAACACCACCAAGCAATTGTAATAAAATACCTTTCTTAATAACTTCGTGACCAAACACAGCTGGGGCAATAGATTGGACTAATTTATCGTAAATATAATTATCTTTAACCATAGACTTTAATTGATTCACTTCTGCATCAGTTAATGAAGTCAAGAAATTTTCTTGTTCATCGTTAGTACTTGTTTCTTCATAATTTTCATTGAAAGTTTCTGGTTCTTCCTCAGCACCACTTCTTTTCGAAATTGACGTAACGTGACAAGCATGGAATGCTAATTTATAAGTCAAATCTCTTACACCTAAAGATCTTAAACCAGTGATACCAGTATTCAATTCAGAACTTTGATTTCTATTTTCCTTAATGGATTGAGCTTTAACACCAGGAAGACCCAATTGTCCAATATCAGGTAATACGATTTCAGTACCAGTGAATTTACATTTGTCACCAGGTTTAGCCTTTTCTACTGTTTCACCTCGTAAAATAACATCTAAAGTTCTAGGCATAGAACCAGTTGGGATTTCAGTAGAATTTTCTTGAATTCTAACTCTTTGCCAGTCAATAAATTGTGATTTGGAGATATTTAAAGTCCAATATGATTGATTTTCACAAGAAGGACACGAGGTTGGTTCAGTATACTTGAATATTTGTTCAATACCTTCAACAATAGCAGAACATAAATCACAAGTAAAACTAGCTCTGTATAATTCAGGTCTAACTTCTGAAGTTCTAGTAACAGTACCTGAGATCGAAATCAAAGAACCAATTTTTTCACTCTTAATATCTCTTATTCTATTCAAAGTAGGTAAATTATAGAAAGAAATTTGAAATACTCTTTCGTTTGATTGTGACGAGTTAGTTGAGGAGGTATCATCAGTACTACCAGCATTAGGATTACCTTCATTATTACCGGATTCTTCAGCATTTCCAGCCATTGAAATATATAATAAACTTGGAACGTACTTTTTAATTAAATTTTTCAAACCTCGTAATAAAAATGGATGAAATCTATAATATTGTTCCAAGATAGCTTGGGCTAATACTCCGTTTTCTCTCAGTAATAAATGTTGGTAGTCAACATACAAAGTACTTATTTCATAGGATTTCATATTATTTATTTGGTTCAAATAGAATTTTCCATCATTTTCAGTTGAAGATTCATCAACAAATTCTTCTAAGAATAATTCAAAACTTTCCTTAACTTTTTCACCAGTAACATCAACTACTTTAGGTACTTGAATATTTCTTCTTCTACCAGAAACAGCAGCAGATTGAGCTAAATAAGTAGTTTGTGAAGGTTGTGAATCTAATGGAACGTTGTCACTATATAAGTTAGAAGATCGGATTGGGCCAGACCTACCAATAGAAGAAGGTGGTTGAGAAGATTGAAACAATCTTTCAGCTTCTGATGGTAACCTATTTGGAGATGATACAAAGCTTGTCATTGAGTTTCTCTCTATAGAATAGCTGTAAAGAATATAATTTATTTAATGCGCGAGACGAGTACACAACGCGTAAGTAATTACATTTCCCAATTGGGTTAAATTAAATATTAATTTGCATCAGTTTTAGGTAAGACACTATTTCTGATAAGATATCCAAGTAGTATAGATTAAGAGCAGTATGACGAGCATTATGATAAAGTAAGACCAATATATTAAACTAGTTCTTTATTTAATTCTTTAATTTAGTAGTTCTCAAATAGTTGAAGTGTTTAGTGTATTCACCAAACTTTTCTTTAGCAGCTTCATCAGAAACAGTTGGGGGGATAATGACATCTTGACCTTGAGTCCAGTCAATTGGAGTGACAACTCCGTTTTTATCAGCAACTTGAAGAGCTTCAACAATTCTCAATACTTCAGCAGAGTTTCTACCCAAGGAAGGTGGATAAGCAATGATAGCACGAATCTTCTTAGCTGGGTCAATGACGAAAACTGATCTGATAGTTGGAACCAAACCGCTATTAAGGTTCTTAATTTGTTCTTCAGATAACATATCGTATTTGAAAGCAATTTCTTTAGTAGAATCAGCGATGATTGGGAAATTAACTTTAGTTGATTGATAAGATTCAATATCTTTAACCCATTCATTATGACTCTCAACATCTTCAGTTGATAAACCAATTAATTTAGCACCTAATTTATTAAATTCAGGTTCCAATTGAGCAAAAGCTCCTAATTCAGTAGTACAAACTGGAGTAAAATCAGCTGGATGACTGAAAAATACTACCCAATCTTTACCAATATATTCATGGAAATCAATTTTTCCTTTTGTAGTATCAACTTGAAAGTTTGGAGCTTCAGTACCAATTCTAATTCTTGGTTGACTAGCTAAATCAAATGAATAAAATCTAGCGAATTTTACACTTTGAATTGGCAAAGATCTTCTTCCACTATTAACTCCGGTTCTTAACAATTGTTTAAACATTATTACTAAGATTATCTATGAAAAATAATCGCAAGTTTGAGATCTTAACTAAATTATGGAGTTGTTCAGCAATTGCTACAAGTCACGTGAAAAAATTTATCATATAGATTTTGCAGCCTTTATTAAGGAAAATCATATTTATTTACAGGTTATATACAACACAGAATACATACTAGAGTACAAATTTTGAAAAGAAATAATTATCCTGCTATAATATACCAGGAAACAAATTTGTTAGCAAAAATTAATTATCTTGAAGTGAATTAGTATCAAACCAACCTAAGAAATCATCATCTTGATAGTTATTATTGTTAATCCAGCCATTTGACTGCTGTTGGAAGAAATTATCCATTTGGTCATTAATAAAAGGAGTGGGTGCGTTACTTAATTGATTTTCAATCATCATATTTGAATTTATCAACATTTGATCATTTGGTATTTCAAAATTAACCAGGCTTAAATGGAAATTACCTGGAGATTGAACATTTGGTTCGGCTTGTGTCATTGTTGAAAGTTGTTGTTGAGATGCTGGTGCTTGTTTTGGACGAGAAGATTCCAGTTGAAGACTTAATTGAGCGTGTGGAGGTTTAGGACTTATGGCTTTTCCATCTTTGAAAGAACCAGTTGCTTCCAACATCAGAATAGGAATACCATTAATTTCTAATGGCTTATTATCAGTTGAAGCTTTCAGTTTAGCTGTCAGCATAGCTTGATCAGTTGGTACTAATGTAGTGACAGTTGTACCATTAGGTGAAGTAGTTATAATTGTCTTGAAATCGTCTTTAGTAATTTGATTATAAAATGGTAATGGTGCAATTCTACTCAATTCTTCCTTCTTCTTATTAGCATTATTATTAGCTGCAGTATTTGTATTATTCTGTTTATCTTGTAAAGTCCTTCTTCTAGCTTCATGTACACACCAAACTAAATCATAGAATAATGAAGCAGTTAAATGAGATCTGATTCTAGAAATAATTGAAGTATCTTCATCCGTAACAAATATTTCAGGATAATTATATAAAACAATGTTCAAATTCTCTAAAACTTTTGCTGTTCTTGAAATATCATTTTGTAAATCTTTCCAAGAAGATAACGTGTTTCTTAATAAACGATGGACAGTAACAATAGATTGTCTTGCACTATCAACGTATTTATCAATCAAATATCTTGACAAATGCAATTTGAATAATAAAAATACACTATAAGTTAAAGCTTGTCTGATATAAATAGGAAGTTCAATCAACATGGTTTGATTATTATTAATCATTTGAGAAATGATAGTGATGATTCTAGTTGATGATAAATAAGCCGAACTTACATATTTAACTTGATCTTCAATTGGAGTTCCAGGTAAGAATGCAAATCCACAAATCATTAATTTAATGTAAAGGAAGTAAATTTCAACAGAAGAACCATCATCAATTTTTAATTTAAATTTCAATCTTTCCAATTCTCTATCCAAGATGTTCAAAGAACCTGCTCTGTTGGATGGTTCTAACAACCCATCAGGACGAGTAACTGAAATACCCATTACATTTACCAATTTACATTGGAAAATCAGAAGACTTATTAAATTACGGAAATTTTTTGGTAAATTAGAATCTATTCTTGCATTTTCAAGAAGATAATCAGTTGTATTAATTGAAGGTGGTAAACCTAAAGTAGATGACCATAATTGTTCACAAAAGAATACAGCTAACCAACTTCTTGTTCTCCATTTTTCACTATCCGGACCCAAATTAACTTGAGTTCTTGAGAATTCTTTAATGAATTCACCACCTCTATGTAAACCCAATTGTAAAGATAAATTTTTAGCTAAACCAATAAATCTATAGGAAGTATCATCCAAAACTTTTTCATTTGGAAGTGGCCATATACTTAATATTATAAGTGCTTGAATAACATGAGTTGATCTTGGAGTTCTAATCCAACAAGTTTCAATTGCCAATTGTTTAATTAATGAACTTAAATTCATATATAACGAAGGTTCAGGTTCACTTAAAGAAGCAGTTAAAATAACAGTCCAAAATAATAATTGTGATTTATAATATAATTCTGTTGCATTATTAGATTTCAAAATGGGTAAGAATGCTAAGTATTGATTAACGAATCTATCATGTAATTCATTAGCTTTTTGAAGAGATAAATGAACATCTCCAAGGATGAATTGATCAATGGCAGGTAAGTTTTCTAATTTATTAGGAGAATTATCCAGATTATCATCAGTGTTTAAAGAATTAACTCTGAAAGGTTCAATTTTAGGTGATGGCATATAAGGGGTCGAATGATTTAAATCGTCAGAAGGAGTGAATGTAACTTCACTCATATAATCAGTACCATGTTGAGCTGAATTTTCAGTTGAATCATTATTCAATAAGTTTAAATTGAAGTTATTTTGCATATTACTTTGAGTTAAGGCTTGAGTTAATAATGTTTCATTTTTAGTCAACATTTCAATCTTAGCCTTCAACTCATCTACATCACTTTTTAAAGACTGAATTTGACTTCCCTTTTTAGGTCTGAATTGAGGATCTATTTCACATTTAAGACCCATTCTTTCACATCTAGCACAAGGATCAGGAAAGTTATCCAGAGCATTACATTTAATTTTATGTTGACGACAAAAAGTACATGACGTTACAGGTCTATGACCAGTAGGCTTTGGTTTTTCATACTTTTTGGAAACTTTCCCACTATTATTACCATTATTCATATTGCCAGACGATACAAGATTATTTGAAGAATTAATATTTGAGCTAAGGCTCGATCTTTTTGGTTCCGAACTTTTCCTTTTAGTTAATGGAGGAGAAGGAGATTGAATAGAAGGCAGCATCGAAGGTGAAGGCTTAGGTAAAATTGATTTAACCCTTGATTTATCCATGTCACTCCTTTTATTGATTTCTCACTATTATATTCTCACGGTAAAAATGGTTTTGTTACAAGTTTTCCCGTGGTGGACCCGGTAATTTATGATAAACAAAGTTTGAACTATAACTTAAACAACCAACAAAAGTTTATATATGTTTCTAATAAATAGTATAGTGTTATTTAGTAATTTAATAATTCAATTATCCATATATACTAACATACAGGGAGGAATTTTTAGGAAAAATTTTCGTTATAAACCTTGGCTAAATTGGCCATGCACGTCCATCACTGATGAAAAAGATAAAAATTTTCATTTCCTGATTGGGAGAAAGCCGCATGACCTCACCCATATAAATTCCTTCGCATACGCATACGCCGTGGATTATCCCTGCACCGGGACGGAAATATAACACCGATATTGACTATGATTATTTGACTATTATGTACGTCGTATAATATTCCATTTTTAAGTATAGTTGACATATGATTAATTACTGCGTGCTGCATTAAACATTTACATTGCCTATTTACCCTTAAACGAAAACTAATACTGTACAAATTGCTGTACGAAGTACAGTCAATGAAGTACAATATGAGTATGAAGTGCTTGTTAACTAAAACTTCTAATAAATAGCTAGCACACTATTGCTACGCAATAGTCAGCTAATCTTCATCATCTTCAACTTTTGGATCACCAATCCCATCTTCATAAATTGCAAAAACACATTCACTTTCTGGTAAACATGGACTATCATAAATCTTACAAATTCTTTGTTCGCCTCTTGCCTTTTTAAAACTTAATCTAGTAGTTGAAGAATGAGCAATGATGTTACCTCCAATTGGTTTTTTAGGATCTGGATTGAACATTGATGCTGACCCATCTACTTGTGCAACCACTTGATTAGTTATTACTACTGCAATACCAAATTCATCAGCTAAACGTTGTAGAGTTCTCATATATTGAGCAACATGCATTTGTCTTGCAGATAATTCACCTCTACCACTATAATCAGTTCTGTAAAGACTCATAATTGAATCAACAATTAATAATGAGAATCTTGATTCAACCATCATTTGTGAAGCAATATTTAATAATTGTAATTGATGTTCTGCATTATATGCTCTAGCATAAGCTACATTATCTAAACAATCATTAGGTTCTAATCCATAACGTTGAGCAATTGAAACTAATCTACTAGGTCTAAAAGTTCCTTCAGTATCGATATAAAGACATTTACCTTCACCACCTCCCATATCAATAGGCAACTGACAAGTTACTGCTAAAGTATGACAAAGTTGGGATTTACCAGTTCTAAATTCACCGAAAACTTCAGTAATAGATCCAGTTTCAATACCTCCACCTAATAATGTATCTAATTGTTTGGAACCAGTAGTAAGACAAATCAATTCTGATCTTCTTTCATGGAATTTAGACGCGGTAGTGAATCCAATAGGAACTAATTTGGTGGCTTCAGTAGCTATCTTTTCAGCTTTGATCTCACTAATACCTTTAACTACTAATAAATTTTTCTTCAGAGTATAAGCAATACTTTCAACGGTATTATAACCAGCAGATTTCAACTTCTTTATATCATTAGCAGTTATTCCGTTTCCTTCGAGTTGCTCGATGAGAAGGGGTCCTCCCATAGCATCATCTTCATCATAATCTTGTGTCATTACGCGTTAAAAGGTTGCGTAAAAGTTCCGCGTAAACAAACGATGTAAATAGTAAAGCGGGGGCGATCTAGGCAGGTCGCTCGCTAGTTCGGCAACGGTGGTGCGACAACGGTGCTAGCATAGTGCGACAGGCGATGCAACCATTTGACAGCTATTTAGTTGCAAAATGCGCTGACTTTCTGTATAAGTAGAACATCGTCCTTTCTATTATTACATTCTAAGAAAGAAAACTGTGTCCTCCCCCTGATCGTGACCTGCTGATGGTTTCAGATTATGCAGACTTCTTTTCTTAGAAATGTATTAACGATTACTATTAATAGAACAAACAATGATATAATAAAGCATGAAAACTAAATGCGCTCTATAATCGGATCTATATTTCCTATTGTAGTTCCATCACTCATTAAACTTTATATTCTGATTGGCTACATTTACATCATAAAAATAAATTACTGTATGAGACTTGTCAATGAGCGCTACTTTATTCTATTCTCCTGGTGGTTAATCTAGATTAGTCTTATCGGAATGCTAGTTTTCATCTTTTGAATTCTGTAATCACCCCAGAAATGACAATATCGAAGAGAATACAAAGCTCAAAAAACTACTTCTAAAGAAAGTCCGCGATCTTCATACTTAAGAATCAACTATTAAGAGTTAAGTAATACAAATACAATCTATGGTTTCAAATTAATGTTGCGCAGATACTTGAAAGTCTCTGGTGCACCACAGGATTCACTGTAGTGGTTAAATTCGTAATAGTTGTCGATCTTATTCTAAAATTAAGTCTAGAAGTTTAAGATGGTTCACAAAGTTAAAAGAATGATAAGAATAAATGCTATTTATAGACAACTAGATAACTATATAAGGAGATTGATCTCCCAGTAAAAGTCATTAAAACAATATGAGTAAAAGTCAACTTGGAGTTTTGTGTACCGCCTCAGATGGAGCAGTTTATACTGGATTACTTGAAGATCCTGGAAAGCCTTTTGAATGTATCGATGGTGTTCCTTATATACCTGCCCAAACATTAAGGGAAAATGGTGGTACTGCCGTACACAAGACTAGTATCTTAAGTATTTTAATTTTGATTTTGGGTTTGGTTTCAAATTCATTTGCTGATCCTTTACAAAATGATCAATTGGAACCGTCAATCCAAAGACGGCATTAGCAGATTCTATTCAGGAGTCGAAACAAGTAATAGTTGAGTGTAATGGAAATATTGAATGCAAATACCTTACGTGATTGACATAAAACATGAACACATCTCCTAAATAGATAGAAATATACTTTAAATCAAAACTTTTTCCTCCTTTAATTCTTTCTTTGAAGGATTCCACTTTTAATCAAAATCTCAATAGAATCTTAATCAATATCATAAATCTTCTTTGAAGTATAGTGCTTATCGCGCCGCACATACATCAAATTTTATTGATAGCCTTCTTCAATTGGTCAGATTAATCAACGATAAACAAATAGTCTGCTAAGATGAATAAACTTTTTACATTTAATATTAATAAACTTTCCATTGGTCACATCCGATTGTAGAATAAAACATATTACCGGCTTATCTATGAACCACTTTATAGTTTTGTCCTACTAAACGCATAGATTTCTTTTTACTTTTCAATTGTTTGAAATTCAGTAATCACCCCATACCTAGCAATTGTGAAATTGAAGGGGTAAACAGAACTAAAAAGACCTAAAAGAGTCTGCAAAACCTCCAACGGTTGAGTGTCTTATTATCAACCTAGTATTAAGAGTTAAGCATTACGAAAACTAATATCTATGATTTCCCAATAGTGTTACACAGATTTGCATGATTGCTGCAAGGGCCCAGTTTCCATCTTAGGCTTGAGTATAAAGCATAAAGCCAAAGTTTATTTCTGATGCTTCCTAAAAAGTTAAAAAGTTGACGAGAAAAGTCAAATGACAGATTTATAGCTCCTTAACTAGGTAAATCTCTTCATTGAAGCACTTGAAAGTACAACGAGTGAATACCATGGCAGTTAGTATTACATAGATACTTACGCTTCCAGGATTCATGGAACCCATTGACAATAGGTAATTGTTAAACCTTAAGTTTCAGAAGTATAATTTACGATACTTCCCAAAAGGTCAAATAGTGTAAGAACAACCTGTCGTATTGATGGACAGCTAAAAACTATATAAAGGGGTCAATATCCTATAGGATCTATTAAGACACCATGAGTAAAAGTGCAATGGGTGTTTTTTGTGTGAATTCAGATGGACTATATAGTTATACAGGAATATTAGAAGATCCTGAACAAACATTTGAATGTATTAATGGTATTCCATATGTGCCTGCACCAACAATGAAAAGTGGTACAGGCTCAAATGTGCCAAAGGCTAGTATTTTAAGCATTATTTTGTTGATTATGGGCATGGTTTCAAATGGGTTGGCAGATACTTTGTATAATGCCAATTTTGGTCAATTAGAACCTAACACAAAGCTTTATAAATGGTCTAACGGGCCTGCATTAGTTGAAACTTTAGCAGACTTAGGAGTCAGTATTATTGACAATAACAATCTGAGTGTATTAGATACGTCAAATGTAGGTGACAAGTTTTATGATACTTCAAACGACGTATTGATTGAAGTTGTTTCAAGTGAAACGATTACTTCCAATAATGACACTAACGGATTAGAAATTTGCCCTGTTGATGTGAAAACATATTGGCAATATCAAGTAGCCCAGCACGGGTATTGGTGGTCGAGTTGGACCCAGGCAACTTCAACGATGTATTGTGACCAAGGAGGTGGTGGCGGAATAAGCAAAGACATTAGTTGGACAATTGGTTATGATATAGCTGTAAATGCTGGTATTAGTATTGGTTCAGTAATTGAAGCTATGGCTGGTATAGGTATAAGCGTTCTGAAGTCTGAAACAAAGGGCTGCAGCGCATCATGTCAGTGTCTGACTTCGAATCATGACTTTGCCAAAGCTTGTGTTTGGGAGCAAAGTAAATTAGCATGGCTGGATACTCAAAAGCAGGAATGTCGTAAAGTTGTAAGCTGTGCTGGAACAACAACTACTTGTGATGCTTGGGGTCCATATCAAAGAACTAATCAACCATTTAAGAATGCTAACTGTGGTACAGACTACCAATATGGTTGTTCCCACGATGGCGGTTGCAGCTAGACTAGGGAATTAATTAAATTTGTTAGTAACTCGATAAATACATGTTTTTGTCACTTGGTTTATGAGTAGTAGGCATATAAAGGCAACAGACTTGCCAATGAGTACATCTTTATTCTTTTCTCCTTTCTTTGTAACTCTAATATATTATAATTTCTGAATTTTAGTTTTCAATTTTTTAAATTCAATAATCACCCCAGAAATGGGTGGAATGAAACAGGAGAACAATGGTTGTAAAAAAGGCTGCGAAAAAGCTTCAAAAGCTTCTTATTTATCAACCATTAAAAGTTAAGTAATACAAATACTAATATGATTAGTGTTACACAGCTGCTTGCTACTTCCAGATTTTCAGGATAATTTTGAGGTTAAGAATCGGCTATAGTTCCCCATCTCAATTTTAAAGATAAAGTCAGAAGTTTAATTTGAAGATCCTTTCCAAAAGGCAAAAGGTTATTGACGAGATACTAAGATACTAATAAACTGGCACGTTTATAACATCCAGAATTTTGGTCAATTAGAATCTAATTGAAGCCTGAAAGACTGTACTGGCTGATACTTTAGGAAGCACAGCATTAATCTTAATAATTGAGTGGACACATAGGCAGGAACTTTGGTTAAAACACATAATGCTCACCCCTGGATAGAAATAAATATAGAACCATACCTAATGTGTACCTTGTATGCTTTCTATGAGAGACTCAAGTCAAAATCATCTAGTTAAAGCACAGTGGTAATAGCGCCGCACAGAGAACAAATTCTGACGATCTCTATTTCTTGTTTCAGACAACGTTTCAGATGAAATTTCTTTATACAGTCCCAGACGTTAGCAAGGTGATTAAACGATTTAGATCACCATATGAATGCGACCACATAATCATTATTATGTGATACTATTAGCACACATGAAAAGGATCGCACTGCAGTTAAGTAGACCAACTGCAGTAGTGCCCTTAACATATAGGAGATAAGGAACTCTGATATCACAAATCAGTGCGATGGAAATGAGGAGAACCCTCTAAAATAAATGACATTGATGTTGCAAGCAACCGAAAAATTCCAGCTGAGAATCCCATTGTCATCTCAGCATCAGACGGAATAGAATATCTAAACTAAGAACAGGAGGTAAAACATCTACGATAAAAGATAAAGACCCCTACGATCTGCAATGAAACGTGAATATTCAACCGTGAATAAGGTTTAAGTGGGGAGTCGATAAGCACTGCAGGCCCACAATGATTTAATAATTTGCCAAAACGAGGTTTAATCTTAACAATGCAAAGGGGCTGCTGCGCATCAGTATATAGAATTTGATCTACAACTCATCCCTGAAATGTGCCCAGATTAGATGACCTCACCACTAGATTAAGGCATTATTGCTCCTATAAATGCCTTTTCATACTGCTTAAAGGAGTGATTCCAGCAATAAAAATGGTTGATAAATTCGTATTGTTAACTTTCGCTTACAGTTGCGCAGTGAAACATTTCTTGTTCATACTTAGTAATCATTCTCTTCGGTGAACAACACCGAATTGTATATTGTAGTCTGTATAATATACAAATACATAGTGTACGTAAAACGGTACGAAACCCTAGAATAAACTATTGTTAAAACCCTGGAATTTGCACCAGCATCTGTTTATAATTTAACTACTTTTTGCCAAAAAAAAAATGATTCGGGTCGTGCCTCACACAATTGGTAAATAATTCCAATTGAGTTCCTGTTTGTGTTATTTTCCCAATTGTAATGGTTACAACTTACAATAACATCTTTACAATAGTGACAACAACCTAATTTTTTCTTCCTTTTTAGTAGGCGAATCCCCCTGAGATTCAATTTCCCATTTGTCAAACTACATTCATAAATTAATTGTTGTAGATTAATCAATTTAATCACTGTTGTTTAGTACTACTAATAATAACATATCGTTAAATAATATTTACCAAGTCGTCTTTATACAACTTTCCCCGAGTTTTTTTTTTATCCCTTTCACAATCAAAACATCATGTCTGACGATAAACTATCCAGCACTATGGTGAAGAAAATTCATAGAGAAGTTAGATTCGGTAACTATATATTGGGATCAACTTTAGGAGAAGGAGAATTTGGTAAAGTTAAATTAGGTTGGAGGAAAGATGGAAAGATGCCTAACCAGGTGGCCATAAAGTTAATTAAACGTGATAGCATAGTTAAAGATAGTGACCTGGAAGTTAAAATCCATAGAGAGATCAATAGTTTAAAACTTTTAAATCATCCTAATATAGTCAATTTAGTTGAAGTCATGAAAAGTGGTAAATATATTGGGATAGTATTAGAATATGCTAGTGGTGGTGAATTATTCGATTACATTTTGCATCATAAATATTTAAAGGAAAACATAGCTAAAAAGTTTTTTGCACAATTAGTTAGTGGTGTTGATTATTTGCATTCTAAAGGTTTAATCCATCGAGATTTAAAATTAGAAAATTTATTATTGGATAAGAATAAAAATATCATCATAAGTGATTTCGGATTCGTTAATAGTTATAATCATACCAAAAATGATTTAATGAAAACAAGCTGTGGTTCACCATGTTATGCGGCTCCGGAATTAGTATTAACTCAATCTCCTTATGAAGGTAAAAAAGTTGATATATGGTCATTAGGAATTATATTATATGCTATGTTAGCTGGTTATTTACCATTTGATGATGATCCAACTAATGAAGATGGTTCAGATATTATTAAATTATACCATTATATCTGTAAAACTCCTTTAACATTCCCAGAATATATTAGTCCATTACCAAGAGATTTATTAAGAAAAATAATTATTCCTGATCCTAAAAAGAGAATAGATATTAATTCAATAAGAAATCATCCTTGGTTAAGTACATATGCTAACTTATTATCAGTTAGACAACCTGAATGGGATAAAATTTATAAAGAAAAGAATATTAATCCTCCACCTTCTGTTAATACCAATGAAACTACTGCTAATAAGAGATATTCAATGATGGAAGGTTCTCATTCTTTAAATCAATTCAATGTTTCAACTTTCAAAAAAACTCATGGAAGATCTTATTCTTATACTTCACAACTGCATTCATCACCAGTTGTTCCAATTTTGAATAGAAATTCAAGTATTCTGGAAAACCCTAATGAAACTGAAAGTTCAATTCCTAATCCTAACCCAACTGGAATTGATACAACTCTTAATTTTGGTATACCAACAATCATTGAACTGCCAAAAAGAAACCCATTGGCAGAAATTAAAGGTAATCCATTACCTCCACCATCAAGTTCAGGAAAATTACCTCATCAACCTAAAAAACCAAGACCAACGTCTTATCATCCAACAAATTTCTCATCAAGTTCCTTATTAGATTTCAAAACTCCATCACCGATTAATATCCCTATTCTGCAATTCCTAACTACTACAACCACCAATTCAACTACAAATTCAGGATCTCCTCCAAAATTGACATTATCTTCTAAATCATCAGCTACTACTACAACTTCTTCACCACCAAAACATTCAATTAATCCTAATATGGCTACTAATAAATCAAATTCTAATATTAGCATAAATGCACTTGGTGGTGGTCATTCACCTGTTAAATCTGAAATAGATGCTATGAGTTTACATTCAAGAAGAAATTCAGTTGTTACTCCAGTTAACGTTAATGGCGTTTTAACTAGAGATGGTGATAATAAGCGTAATTCAGTATTACTTTATTTAGAAGATAAAATTAGTAATTTTGAATTAAGTGAAAGTTTAGAGAATTTAGCACTTAAAGAATCAACCAAACCAGACGAATCAAATAAGAATGATGATACCATTAAAATTAGTGATAAAGCTACTGTCAAGTCAGAAGTTAAACCAGAAACCAATGGTGAAGTAGCAGTTAAAAAAGAAAAATTAAGTAGTGGATCAAGGAAAAGAACTGATAAAGAGAAAAGAAGAAATAGATTTAGTATTCTTTCAATTTATTCCAATTATTCCAATGATAGTCCAAGTACTAGTTCAACTACAGTTAATAATATCGGATCAATTAACGAAGAAAAAGTTACGGTCAAAGTCGATACCAATAAACCACCAACCAATTCAATTACTACCGCTGAATCTAAAAATAAAGCTAAGGTAACTGTTACCAGTAAACCTAATGGAGATTCTGCTTCAAGTTCAGAAACCGATTTAGGTTCCAACAAATCCAACAATATTAGAAAATCCAATAAAGAAATCAGTGCCGCCAAGAAAGTAATGGACTTTTTTAAACATAGAAGTGTAAGAATTAATTAATATTTGCATATAATTTATTTAAAGGTTGGGTAGAAAGTGTGATGAAAATAGATCAAAAATTTAGAAAGTAGAAAAGGGATCAAGTGCATTATGATCCATTCATTTCTTGTGTATATTAGTTTATATTTTTTTTGATCCATATAATGTTTGCAGTAAAATTATCTCTTACTCATATCTCTAAAATGAGAAGTTGAAAATTTATGAAATCTACATGAGTAAAGGAAGTGAAGATGATCAGAATGGACTAAAAAATGAAGAGCTAGATCCAGGACCAACACAGATTGATTCTCCAACTCCAATTAATTCAAATTCCAGTAATGGAATCCACACCAGTTCTCAAACTGGTGCTGGAAATAATGATATTAGTAATGACGACTCACAAGATGAGCATGTCTTTGCTAATACAAATGACGAAGAAAGGGAAATCATAGAAACTTCGACTTCGCCATTACAAGAGAATGGATCTAGTTCTTCTGAATCGGAGTCTGATTTCGAATCGGATTCTGAACCAGAGTCAGAAACTGAATTTAATGCTAAATCGCTTTCCGATATAATCATCCAAGAAATTGAGTCAGGAACTTATACTTGTCTTGTTTGCACGCTAGAAATCGATAGTTCCAGTAAAGTCTGGTCATGTTTCAACTGTTACAGAGTTTATGATCTAGATTGTATTCAAGATTGGGCTAAAAGAGGAACTTCTACTAAGAATAGAAAATGGAGATGTCCTTCATGTAATATAGAAATAAGTCGTATTCCAAAAAAGTTTACTTGTTGGTGTGGTAAAGTTGAAAATCCTAATCCACACGATAGTCTTATTCCATTTAGTTGTGGTAATTTATGTGATTATAAATACGAAAATTGTATTCATTCATGCTCATCGGTTTGTCATCCCGCTAAACATCCAGTTTGTGGAGCTATGGGGCCACTTATGTCATGTAAATGTGGGAATCATCTGAAACAAGTTCCTTGTTTAATCACTCCTTATCAACATGGATGGTTATGTGATGATGAATGTGATACGCTTATATGTGATTTGGGCCATAAATGCTCTAAATCTTGTCATTCTGGATTCTGTGGTCCTTGTAAACAAAATGTGAATGGAAAATGTTATTGTGGGAAGAATAAAATCGACATCCAGTGTTTTGATAAGTACTTACAAGATTGTCATGACTATGTTGGTGTAGGTTATTGTAATGAAGTATCTAAGCTTTACTATGATTGCGGTACTCATTTTGATGAGATTGGATGTCAGCCATCAGTTGCAAAACCTCCAGTATGTAGGTTTTCTCCTGAAGTCATAAGTACTTGCTATTGTGGTAAGACAAAGATCTTCGATCGGGTTAAATGTACTGACCCAATATTAGAATGTGATTCTCAATGTGGAAAACTTTTAGATTGTGGATGTCGTTGTTTAATGAAATGTCATGAAGGTCCTTGTGAATGTTTCAGTGTGAAGCAAGTTAAATGTGAATGTCAAAACTATGAATTTTTAGTTACTTGTAAAGCCTTACAACAAGGATTCATGCCTCGTTGTAAACATAGATGTGATGCTCTATTGAGTTGTAGAAGACATTACCATAAAGAGCAATGCTGTAGCTATGAAAAAGTGGCTCTAGATCGTGAACGTTTAAGGAAGAAACAAATTAGAAATAAATTGGTTTCGAATGTCAATCAAGATATAATGTCAATGGAGTCAGCACACATTTGTACTAGAGTTTGTAATAGATTAAAGTCATGTCAATTACATGTGTGTGAAGCCTTATGTCATCCAGGACCTTGTTCTCCATGTTTAGAGTCAACTAATGAAGATTTAGTTTGTAATTGTGGGAAAACAGTGATTGAAGCTCCAGTAAGATGTGGAACTAAATTGGTCTGTACTGAACAATGTGTTAGACCCAAGAACTGTGGCCACCGACCTGAGATTCATCAGTGTCATCAGCTGGGAAGTTGTCCTCAATGTACTGAAAGAGTAACAAAGAAATGTGAATGTGGAAGGAAAGATATTCCTAATCAATTATGCTCTGGTCCTACTCCTAAATGTAGTTTTGTATGTCAAGAATCAAAAGACTGTGGCCATCAATGTTTGAAATCTTGTTCCAAGAACTGTGAAAATGGCGTTCATTCTAAGCTTTGTCAATTAAAATGTAATAAAATCAGATCTTTCTGTCCTCATAGATGTCAGAAGAAATGCCATTATGAACAATATGAATGTGATGATAAAGAATGTGAGGAGGAAATCCATTTAGAATGTTCATGTGGAAGAACGCAACAAAAAGTCAAGTGTGGCGGATCTAAAACACAGGAATCTAAAATTAATTCCAAGTTACATTGTGATGATACTTGTGAACAGAATAAACGTGATATGGAATTAAAACAAATATTTATGACATCAGAACCTACGAAAGAAGAAGAAATAATATATCCATCTTATGTAATTGATACTTATAGACGTCAGGTTAATTGGTGTTCAAGAATGGAAGCATTTTTAAGGGATTTGATTTTTAATAATCATAAAAAATTTTATCATTTTCCTCCACTAAATAATCCACAAAGAAGGTTTATTCATGAGTTATGTCAGGTGTACAAGTTATATTCTGAAAGTTTAGATCCCGAGCCACAAAGAACAGTTTTTGTTTATATCACTCAGTATACTAATTTGCCCAAACTAACTATAAAAGATTGCATTGAGAAAAGTGATAAGCAGAAAGAAATAGATGAAATGGCCAAACAATTTGAACAACAAAAGTTGAATGAAGAATTATTTAATGCTGTTGTTATTGAAGATTTATTCTTCGGTGTGACTGAAGATAAATTGAAGAGTTTAATTGAACCTAACTTGAAGAAGTTTGATTTGGATCAAAAAATGAGTTTGAAATATTTAAACAAGTTTGTTCTTGTTTATGAACCAGGAGAAGACCAAGGAGACAATGTAGAAGAGAGTAACGAAGAAGCACACTCAAGAGGAGTGGAGAACAAAAACCAAATAACGGTAGAAATTGAAAATAATTTATATTTATTAAAGAATCAGCTTCAAAAATTATTTAGAACAGATTCAATTGCATTTGATTGTAAATTAGCATTGGTTAAAAACGATCAAATCTTAAAGACAGATTCAAAATTAATATCAAGACCTGAAAATAAGATCATGTTAGATAATTTAGAAAATCGTTTTGATGTGTTAAATGATGAAAGCCTATAGAAATCTATGGGGAATGCATTAGTAACTTGTATATACATGTATAGTTAACTTTAATCCATACTTCATTAATCATTAGATTCAGCATTTTCAGAAGGTTTTTGCTCTTCACCATTATCTCCTGTTGACTTAGTATGTTTTCTCTTTCTTCTAGTTTTCTTTTCTCCACTATTCTCTTCTGGTTGACTGGTTGACTCTACTTTCTTTTTCTTCATACTTAAAGGATTTGGCTGTTTTGGTCCTTTACGTTTTTTAGAAGGTGCATCTTGACTGGGTTCTTTGGCTCCAATATCATTCAAGCCAGCTGTTAATTTTTTTGCTTCTAGATCATTTGAATATCTTAATGTCATTTTCAGAATAGGTTCCATCACCATTACTGATCTATTCATGAAGACCATAGGCACACCAGGAACATTCATCAATTCTTTCCTTAGTTCAAAGATTTGTGATGCCAATATATATCTATGTTTATTATCAGGAACAATGATTGACTTTATGCATTCTTTAGGAGTCAATGGGTTAGATGGTGGATGATTACATCGTCTTCTCTCGAAACTTTTAGCAATATCTATAGCCGCTTGATTATCAGTCTTATATAAAGATTGTATACAACACTGTGTAATCATTGGTTTGACTTCGGCTTGTATGGTACGATTAAGTCCTTTAACTAAATCAAATGATGATTTTTCACAATGCAAGATGATTTCATCATCAATGATAGTTTGAAATGGTTCTCTGAACTTGAATGCATGTATGTATACATTAAGTTGTTTTTTATAAGCCTTAGCCCTTTTTTGCCTCATGGTTGTGGACTTATTAGTTTGTTCTAAGTTAAGAGATTCTAACTAATATTCTCATCTCATCGCATTAGGGTGCGACAGTGTCGCACGAAAATACGACATCACGGATATATGATAAAGAAGGTAAACTTAACATTTGAAGGGAAAGATACGACATCCAAATTAGACAGGCTATTTATCATCCTGAAAATGCTCTCAATTAGTCAATATTTATTCGTAAGGATTTTCTATTTTTTATATAGGGCATGATTTCAAATGCATTGGCAGTTGACACTTTACAGGGGTGCTAATTTAGGTCGATTACAATACAATCCAGAGACTTAAAACTGTCTAATGGACTTACATTAGTTGATAATTTAGCAGATTAGCCTATTAACGATAAAATCTGAATGTATTGGCTACATCGAATGCAGGTGGAAGTTTTATGACACCTATGCATCAATTGAAACAATTTATCATGAAGAAATTAGTACAAACTTAGTACCAATAATAGTACTAATCAACGTAGAGGATATCCTAATCAGGTAAGTTAATAAAACTCGAGAAATGAATAAAGCTTTTCGGGTTATCTTTAATTTATTGGTAGACGTAAATATTTTATGGCTTACAAAGTTTCATTCAGGGTCGCCAAAGACTCAGTTCTTTGACGAATTTTATCGCCGGCATTAGAGTTTGATGAAATAAAAACTTAAATTAAGTGCCGTTATCGTCTCTATTAAAATTGAGCCGCATCGAACCAATAAACAATATCGACGGCTTCAGAAGTGATGGGGCACTTATTCGAAGCCCAGAGAGCTTCTTTCACGAGTGCATTAACTAACATCTCGTAAACTCTGTTGAATTTGATATGAAACATTTGTCTTTATCTTATCTTATCTAAATCTACTCTTGTCTCATTGGCTTCGACTGCTATCAGCATCGTCAACTGATAAGACTAAGCAGCCCTGACAATCAACGGTCAAAACCGACCACCATATAAATCAACAAACTTTCGCTGCCACAGTAAACATTCGTGTCATAAGAAACTACGGAGTTCCCGATAAAAGTTAATCACCATAACTGTACGGCATCATGATCAGCGGTGTTTCACTTATGAATAGTCATCTTCACCCGTCCGACCGTTCGATCCACATCAGTAACAGGCACCTGACCCCACCGATTCTTGGAGTAAAATAGGCCCTTTACCCCCATTTCCGTTTTGAGTCATAGTGACAGCCAATAATTTCACTCTGATAATTGGTGCCAGTCAGTGATGCGGAAGTAAAAAAATATGTCAATCATTGCGCCCATGCATGAAACCTCCTCTATCAGGAACACATAGAATTTTATGGCCGTCTTATCTACGCACGATGATTTATACGAAAGCTTATTGTGATAAACCACAGTTCACATTAATGCTTATTATTACGTACTATATTTCTTCGGTCAGGTAATATTTTGAAAAAAAGGCGTTCAAAGCATATTTGGAGGGGATTTACTTATTTACGTAGTTCTCTTTCTGTACAGCGGGATTTGCGTAAAAATATTTGTTGATGATTTTTTTGCAGCAATACTTATTTTTACTTATTTGCTTGCTAACGGACCGAAAATATAGAGAGGAAAACGTTTTATATAATCCGTTGTCCATAACCTCTTATCTTTTTCAGGAAATTCGAATTTGATAAGATGATAAGACGATAAGAGATTGCGAATTGTTAGCTTTTATTGTTCCGCTCAACTATCTTTTGGCAGACAAAGACAACACTCTGTATAAATAGCTAAAGACATCATTTCAGTCGGAAAAGTACCTACTTTAAGAAGTTATCTTTCGATTGCAATGTTCAGTAGAGGTATAAAGCAGTGAAGATGAAAGAACGTAATCAACATAAGAAAGGTGCAGCTAAGTAAAATTTATTGAAAATTGTATTTTTAACCGGTTTCTTGATTAGAAAAGAATTCTATAATTCGGAAGTACAGTATGCATGCATTCGCCAACTCTCCACTTTAGTCAGTTCATCAAACAATACTAACATGCTGCTTGATGTTCAGAAATTGAACAGAAGCTTCTCTCATAGAAACTCTTATAGAAATACTGCTCTACTTCCTATACAAAGCTTTAGCAAAATATTCCGAGAAACTCAAGTAGGAAATTTTCGAGTTCCGGAGATAGAGCGGTATCACTAAGTGGGCAGATTGGAGCCTCTTACCCAAAGAGTAAATGGGGCCGCATCATTTGTTATCTTGGATTGGAAACAATGGAGTATTTAATTAGACCTTTTCGCCAAGAAACGGAACATCTATACTTTTTATAGTTTCTTTAGTTATCTTGGCAAGTTATTTTTGCAGTAAAGATGGATAAACTTAAGAACGCTTTTAAGTACAGTGATCTGGAAAAAGTAACTAATGTCAGTGATGATTATGAAAGAAGTTCAACTGACGATATGGCTGATGCCGTAGCTGCTATTAAATCCAGGGAATTTGATCCTATTACTTCTAACTTGGAAAAGGAAGCTTTGCACGATGATTATGCTGCTATTACTGTTGAAGATGATTCTCCATATCCAGAAGTTAGAGCTGCAGTTCCAAGTACTGATGATGTTACTTTACCTCAAAACACCATTAGAATGTGGATTTTGGGTTTTATCTTGTCTACTATTGGTGCTGGTATGAATTTATTATTCTCTTTACATTCACCTTCTTTTACTGTTACTACTTTTGTTACTTCGATCTTGGCTTGGCCAGCTGGTATGATTTGGGCTAAATTTATGCCAAAGGTCAAGATCTTTGGTCAAGAATTAAATCCAGGTAAATTCAACATCAAAGAACATACTTTAATTGTTATTATGGCTAATGTTTCCTTCGGTGGTGGTGCTGCATATGCAACTGATATCTTGTTAGCATTGAACAGATTCTATGGAAAAGACTTTGGATGGGGATTTGATCTTTTAGCTATTTGGTCTACCCAATGTATTGGATTTGCCTTAGGAGGTATTGCACGTAGAGTTTTGGTCCATCCAGCATCTATGATTTGGCCATCAAATTTAGTTTCTGCTACATTCTTGACTAATATGCATATTAATGAAAACCATACTGCTAATGGATGGAAGATCAGTAGATTAGCATTCTTTGGAACTGTCTACGTTTGTGCCTTCTTCTGGTACTTTTTCCCAGGTTTCATTTTCCCTGCTTTATCGTACTTTGCATTCCCAACTTGGATTAAACCAGATAATGTCATTGTAAACCAAGTATTTGGTGCATCAACGGGGTTAGGATTAATTCCAATTACTTTTGATTGGAATCAAATCGCTGGTTATATTGGATCACCATTGATTCCTCCAGTTGGTACTATTTTAACTATTTTCCTGTCGATTGTTGTGATTTTCTGGATTATTGTTCCAGCAATCCATTACTCGAATGTTTGGTATGCTCAATATTTACCTATCTCATCATCTGGATCTTATGATAACACTGCCTCAACTTATAATGTTTCAAAGATTGTCAATTCTGAAACATTGACTTTTGTCCCAGAGGCTTATAAAGAATATTCACCTTTATTCTTGTCTACTACTTTTGCTGTGTCTTATGGATTATCATTTGCATCAATGTTAGCAACATTGGTTCACACTGTTTTATTCCATGGAAAAGATATTGTTAATCAAATAAAACAAAGGGAAAAACCAGATGTCCATATGAGATTAATGAAAAGTTACAGGGAAATTCCAGATTGGTGGTACTTCATTGTATTCGTTATCTTCTTTGGATTATCTATTGCTACCATTAGAGCTTGGAATACTGAAATGCCAGTTTGGGCTTTAGTTGTTGCATTGTTGATTGCTATTGTATTTTTGATTCCCGTTGGTGTTATTTATGCTTTGACTAACATAGCTGTTGGATTAAATGTTGTCACTGAATTCATTGTTGGATACATGGTGCCAGGTAAACCATTAGCTATGATGTTTTTCAAAACATTCGGTTATATTACTAACAATCAGGCTGTTACTTTCGCTCAAGATATGAAATTGGGTCATTATATGAAGGTAGCACCAAGATTAGTTTTTGCTGTTCAATTCTTCGGTACAATTTGGGGATCTCTTGTACAAATTTCTGTTTTAAGATGGTCATACTCTGCTATCTCAGATTTATGTTCAGAAGATCAACCAAGTCACTACACTTGTCCAAATGGTAGAGTTTTCTTCAATGCTTCCATCATTTGGGGTGTAATTGGACCTCAAAGACAATTCTCTCATGGTCAAATTTATTATGGATTACTTTTCTTCTTTATTGTTGGTGCTTTCACTCCTGTAATGAACTGGTTAATTTTAAAGAAATGGCCAAAATCTCCAATCAGATGGTTGAACTGGCCAGTCTTCTTCTCCGGTACCGGTTATATCCCACCTGCCACCCCATACAATTATTCCTCATATTCTATTGTTGGATTATTCTTTGGATGGTTTGTTAAAAAGAAGTGGTTCCATTGGTGGACTAAATATAATTACTCATTATCAGCTGGTTTGGATATTGGGTTAGCTTGGTCAACTTTAATTATCTTTTTGACCTTGAATTTAACAAACACGAGCTTCCCAGATTGGTGGGGAACTACTGTGATTAACACTCCAGATAGTCTTGGAACAGCCATCAGACAACCATTGAAAGAAGGTCAAACTTTTGGTCCTACCAGTTGGTAAATGTGCTTACC
The DNA here is from genome assembly GCA_030566005.1 of Yamadazyma tammaniensis. NCBI lineage: Eukaryota > Fungi > Ascomycota > Pichiomycetes > Serinales > Debaryomycetaceae > Yamadazyma > Yamadazyma tammaniensis. Next base: position 33,627 of record JAJMHK010000011.1, on the reverse strand, counting down.
GACTCTTTTGTATGATAATAAATGTTAAGCGAATACTTTATCTATCTAAAATAAAGAATTTGGTATGAGCCGCATACATATTGCCATATTCAGCCAAAATGGTTGCAAAAAAAATCGAACTATAATACTAACCCTTAAACATAAGCCTTGTACAATAATAATCAACGAACAGTGTCATTAATGGATGTTTTTAACTCAGGAACCGATTTTCCTGTTATGAAGGTGGCATATAAAATAGGCGCATCCAGGGCTCAATATTAGACTGCATACTATTTGATAGGTTGTCAACTTTTCACGTCAAACGACGGCTTTCGATTTCCTCTAAAAGCATTACAACACTTTCGAATAGCCATATAACATGCATCAAGTCAACTTCATTCATAATAATATCCATCAGCTCCACTTGAATACCTATTTAAACTTATAGCTGTCAGATTTTAAAGCCGATGGCTAAAAAAAGATTCTCATCTGCAACTATTCGCGGTAAGTTAGCTTATAGTTTTGATCACTTATGGGGAAATTAAAGTTTCAGGAATGTCCGTACAATCAGCTGGACAAATTAGTCTTATCAACGCCTAAAATGCTCGGAAAGCCATACTCTTTGATTTGTATTTAAGCCAAAAAAATCCTGTTTTAAACCAATAGTGTTTTATAGTATAGGCTTATTTTAAAGCACAATTCCGTGACTCATAAACAACTATGGACAAAATCAAAAATTACTTAAAGTCCAGTGAGCTGGAAAAAGTCACAAGTATTAGTGATGATTTTGAAAATGGATCAAATGATTTAGATCAAATGGCTGATGCAGTAGCTGCTATTAAATCCAGGGAATTTGATCCTATTACTTCTAACTTGGAAAAGGAAGCTTTGCACGACGATTATGCTGCTATTACTGTTGAAGACGATTCTCCATATCCAGAAGTTAGAGCAGCCGTACCAAGTACTGATGATGTTACTTTACCTCAAAATACCATTAGAATGTGGACTATGGGTTTCATTTTGGCTACTATTGGTACGGGTATGAATTTGTTGTTCTCCTTACATTCTCCATCATTCACAGTAACTACTTTTGTTACTTCCATTTTAGCTTGGCCTATTGGTTTAGCCTGGCACAGAGTTCTTCCTAACGTTAAAATTTTTGGCCAGGAATTAAATCCAGGCCCTTTTAATGTTAAAGAACATACTTTGATTGTTATTATGGCTAATGTTTCTTTTGGTGGTGGTGCTGCTTATGCTACCGACATTTTATTGGCTTTAAACAGATTTTACGGTAAGGATTTCGGATGGGGATTTGATCTTTTAGCTATTTGGTCTACCCAATGTATTGGATTTGCCTTAGGAGGTATTGCACGTAGAGTTTTGGTCCATCCAGCATCTATGATTTGGCCATCAAATTTAGTTTCTGCTACATTCTTGACTAATATGCATATTAATGAAAACCATACTGCTAATGGATGGAAGATCAGTAGATTAGCATTCTTCGGTATCGTGTTTGCCTGCTCATTTTTCTGGTACTTTTTCCCAGGTTTTATCTTCCCAGCATTATCTTATTTTGCTTTCCCAACTTGGATCAAGCCAGATAATGTAATTGTTAATCAAGTATTTGGTGCATCAACAGGATTAGGATTAATTCCAATTACTTTTGATTGGAATCAAGTTGCTGCCTATATTGGTTCACCATTAATTCCTCCTGTAGGTACTATTTTAACCATCTTCCTGTCAATTGTTGTGATTTTCTGGATTATTGTTCCAGCAATCCATTACTCGAATGTTTGGTATGCTCAATATTTACCTATCTCATCATCTGGATCTTATGATAATACTGCTATGACATATAATGTGTCAAAGATTATCGACAAGCAAACTTTAACGTTTGATCCAAAAGCTTATCTGGAATATTCACCATTATTTTTATCAACTACTTTTGCTATTTCATATGGATTATCATTTGCTTCGATGTTGTCTACTTTAGTCCATACCGTATTATTCCACGGAAAAGATATTATGAATCAAATCAAGCAAAAAGAAAAGCCGGATGTTCATATGAGATTGATGAGAAACTATAAAGAAATCCCAGATTGGTGGTACTTCATTGTATTCCTTATCTTTTTTGCATTGTCGATTGCAACTATCAGAGCTTGGGATACTGAAATGCCAGTTTGGGCATTGATTGTTGCATTGTTGATCGCCATAGTTTTCTTAATTCCCGTTGGTGTTATTTATGCTTTGACTAACATAGCTGTTGGATTAAATGTCGTCACTGAATTCATTGTCGGATACATGGTGCCAGGTAAACCATTAGCTATGATGTTCTTCAAAACATTTGGATACATTACTAACAACCAAGCTGTAACATTTGCACAAGATATGAAATTGGGTCATTATATGAAATTAGCTCCAAGATTAGTGTTTGCTGTTCAATTCTTCGGTACAATTTGGGGATCTCTTGTCCAGATTGCCGTTTTGAGATGGTCATACTCTGCTATCTCAGATTTATGTGATCCAGATCAACCAAGCAATTATATATGTCCAAACGGTAAAGTTTTCTTTAATGCTTCAATTATCTGGGGGGTTATTGGACCTCAAAGACAATTTTCCCAAGGACAAATTTATTATGGATTACTTTTCTTCTTTATTATTGGAGCTTTAGCACCCGTTGCTAATTGGTTAATCTTGAAAAAATGGCCAAAGTCACCTATTAGATGGTTGAATTGGCCTGTCTTCTTCTCCGGTACAGGATACATTCCCCCCGCCACTCCATACAATTACTCATCCTATTCGATTATTGGATTGATTTTTGGATGGTTCATCAAACTGAAATGGTTCCATTGGTGGACTAAGTATAACTACTCATTATCAGCTGGTTTGGATATTGGGTTAGCTTGGTCAACATTGATTATCTTCTTGACCTTGAATTTAACAAACACTACATTCCCTGACTGGTGGGGAACTACAGTAATTAATACACCAGATAGTCTTGGAACAGCTATTAGACAACCTTTAGCTGATGGACAAACATTTGGACCATCCAAATGGTAATTCTACAAAACTCTTAATTATACTATACGTTATTAATGTTATTAATGTACATTTATGCTGCAAAAAGACGCGAACCTATTTATTGATTATCATCTAAATTCATATCATCTAATTCATCTAATAATTCATCAATATTAACTTCAGGAGCATCTTCATCATCAAACATTTCAGACTCTTCATCAGCTTGTTTTTGAGGTTGATTAGATTTATATAAATTAATAGCCTGTCTCATTTCTTCATCTTCTTCTAATTCTTGTAAGAATAATTCATAATCTCTTTCTGCCTTTTCTTGTTCTTGTTTAGCTTGTCTTGAATCTTCATTACCACCAATGTCATTATGTTCTCTTGCCATTCTCTTTAATTTCCAGTTTCTATTCTTAGATTTACGTGATTTTCTTGGATAATGTTTCTTAACTAATATAACTTCTGGAACGTTATCACCATCTAAACTATCCCAAAGATCAGAATTAAAATTAGCATTACCTAAGAAGTATCCTAAACATGAATCACCTGGATGAAGAATAGCTCCAAGATGTGATCTGATATAGAATGAACTATCATTAACACCTAAATCACTTTCTCTTGAAACTGTTATATCTGCCAATACATTCTTACCTTTTACAACCCCAGTTGGTTCAACATCCAATACTATGAACTCAACTAATTGAGTGGCATCAGTTAATGAAGGGAATGGATTTCTCCAATACATAGGAGCTTGTAAATCAGCTGATTGCAAAGTAGATGGATCTATAAAATGAACCATATTACTAATCTTTGAACATAATACAACTCTTGAAATATTACCTAAAGATTGAGCTAATTTCTTTGGTAAAATAACTAAATCATCACGACATATTGGTACGATTTCCACTGAAAATGCAAATTTATAAGTTGAAGAACCGGAATGAATATCTTGACTGACCAACTCTTCAGATTTTTTAGATTTAGCTGGTACGGAAGCAGTTAAGAAATCTAACATTTTAGTAGCATGATTCCTCTGGGAATAAAAGAAATCTAACCCATCAGAACTTTCTTGAATCGACACTGTATCTTGATGAGCGTTATGTTTTAAAATCAATTGTTCTAAATACAAAAAAGTTCTTTTATGAGGAACTTTCTGTCTAATTTGAACAGTAGCTCTCCAAGTATTTGGGGTATAAGATTTAGCACAATCAGGACATTGCATAGCAATAACCACGTATTCAACTTCAAACGTTTGTTCAACAATAGTATTTGTCATAGCTTCTCCTTGAACAGTTATTTTAATTCTAATACGACGGGAATGAGGTTCAGTCCAAATAAATGAAGCATCAACTAATCTTACTTTATTTAAACCTTTTAATCTTCTTAAACATAACGCCAACAATTCTCTGGATTCTAACTGTGCTCTTATCCATTGTCCTGGAGGTTGTAAGAATCTTTCACAGTTTCTACAGAAGGAAACATTTGCCTCTCTAGGTATTCCTTGAGTTATATCTACAGTTAACTTAATACAATCATAACACATAACCATTCCGGTGGAGCCATCCATAGGCACACCACAGTTACAACATAACACCGTTGCCACGGCTTGGTTGGAAGTATTATCAAGCTGTGTATAACTAGACATTAAGGATTTGATTTAAATTACTAAGTAAAAAATTCTTTCTCATCGCTAAAATATCTTGACTAAGCCCTTACTTAATATCGCGAAATCTCTTGTTGAAATACATAGTAATCAAGCCAAAAGCTTTGTGAAAACAAAGGAATCAATCGGTTGAAAATCGTAGAATGGTCGATAGGAAGAGACATGCTAATGGGCGACATGATAAATTGTCCGGCAGTCCAAAGGATAAAAAATTAAAGACCGAGGATGCAGACGTAGATGAAGAAGCAGCGAATGTTAGTGATGAAGATAATCTAGAAGCTGATGGCGACACGAATTCTGATGATAACAAGGACGATAAAGACGTGAAGGAGGAAGATGATGACGATGAAGAGGAAGAAGAAGAGGAAGATGAAGACGACGAAGCTGCAGAAGAGAAGAAAAGAATCACTACATTTAATTTTGATGGAATCGCCTATTCATTTAAGGAAAGGCCATCAGTTATAGAAGAAAGAGAAGGGAAAATTGAATTTCGAGTAGTCAACAATGATGATACAAGGGAAAATTTAATGGTTTTAACAGGTTTAAAGAATATTTTCCAGAAACAATTGCCTAAAATGCCTCGAGAATATATTGCCAGATTAGTCTACGATAGATCACATATATCAATGGCTGTAGTACGTAAACCTTTAACTGTTGTTGGTGGCATTACATATAGACCATTTGACAATCGAGAATTTGCTGAAATTGTATTTTGTGCTATTCTGTCTACTGAACAAGTGAGAGGTTACGGTGCACATTTAATGAATCATTTAAAAGATTATGTAAGAGCTACATCGCCAGTTAAATATTTCTTAACATATGCTGATAATTATGCTATAGGATATTTCAAGAAACAAGGATTTACTAAAGAAATTACTTTAGATAAATCTGTATGGATGGGGTATATTAAAGATTATGAAGGTGGTACGCTAATGCAATGTGCAATGTTACCGTCTATATTAAGGTACTTGGATCTGGGTAAAATCTTACTACTTCAAAGAGCTGCAATTGAAAGGAAAATCAAGTTAAGATCAAAATCTCACGTTGTACGTCCAGGATTACAGATATTTAAGACCAGTAAACAAGCTAATTTAAAACCTGAAGATATTCCTGGACTTTTAGAAGCAGGATGGCTGGAAGAAATGGATAAATTAGCTCAGAAACCTAAACGAGGACCACATTATAATTTCATGGTTACATTATTATCAGAACTAACTAATCATCCATCAGCCTGGCCATTTGCAGTTGCTGTTAATAAAGACGAAGTTGGAGATTATTACGATGTTATTAAAGAGCCAATGGATTTAGGAACTATGGAACTGAAATTAGAGAACGATAAGTACGAATCATTTGATCAATTTATTTATGATGCAAGATTAATTTTCAATAACTGTAGAGCTTATAATGCAGAGACTACAACGTATTACAAGAATGCTACGAAGTTAGAGAAATTTCTTACCAATAAGATTAAAGAAAGCCCCGAATATGCTCATTACGTAGAGTAGCCAAACTCAGACAAAAACAATAAACCGTATAGTTACATAGTTGTATAATAGAATAACGAAGAATGAGAATCTCATTTTCTCACTGGACATCGATTGCTATCACAGCGCTCTAGAAGGTATAAGGCGGCCGTAAAAGACGAATAAAAAGATGGTAGCAACTATATATTCGTATAAAGAATCCGCTGAAGTGGCCGGAGCATTGGCCCAACACGTTTTAAAGATTCAAGACTCAGCTCTCAAACAGTCGGGCAAATTTAAGATTGCGATATCTGGTGGATCACTTGGAAAGGCCTTAAAGAAAGCATTAATTGACGATAAAAAAGTATTTGAACAAGTTCAGTGGGATAAATGGGAAGTCTACTTCAGCGATGAAAGATTAGTGCCATTAAATCATGAAGATTCTAATGGCGGATTATTCATTTCTCTGGTGATTAATCATTTACCCAATGGAGTGGCAAAGCCGAAGGTTATATCGATTGATGAAAGTCTTGTTACAGGGAAAGATGGACAAGTAGAAGGGGCTGATGTCAGTAAAGATATCGCAATTGCAGAAGATTACGAATCTAAGTTGCCAAACGATAAGAAGATTGATCTTATATTATTAGGATGCGGTCCTGACGGCCATACATGTTCATTGTTCCCAGAACATGAATTGTTAAAGGAGAAAAATAAGCTTATTGCCTATATTAAAGATTCTCCAAAGCCTCCACCAAGAAGAATTACCTTTACCTTCCCATTGTTGGAGAACGGAGGATCAATTGCTTTCGTAGCCGAAGGTGCTGGAAAGGCACCAATTTTAAAGGAGATTTTCAATAATCCACAAAGTAAATTGCCATCAAAGTTGGTCAATGACTTGAATATCAATGTGGCTTGGTTTGTGAATCACGACGCCGTGAATGGCGTGGACATTCCTGCAAAGTACTAGCCAAGGCCAAAGTACTAGCCAGAAGCTACCCTTCTTGCTTCTTTAGCTAGGGGCCCAAGATGGGACCCTATACAATTATTATACAGTCAATTTATACACTCACAATTACTATTGTAGCCTTCAATTGTCTCTAATTCACGTTCTTACATGCTAATTCTTCCATAATCTTCAACATTCCACTATAATTCTAAGAATTATTGAAGCATTTAAACGCGAACTTTATTAACCTTTACTGCTAGGATGTCGGATTTAGGTGTAAGTTTATGGCTCTGCCCCAAGGAAAACACCCAACTTCATGATAAGTTAACAACCCTTATGAGCAGTCTTAATACCCTATTCCCGGGACTGCCACCAAGATTCGATCCTCATATTACAATCACTAGTAATATAGTCATAGATTCAGATAACCCTCATGACGATGTTGATAAAGTCCTTTCAGCTAGTGCTACAGCCCTCAATTCTTTACCTACAGACCATACGAATCTCGTGACTTTAGGTAGAGTCAACAGCCAAAGGAAATTCTTCAAAAAGTTATATTTCCAAGCAGGCAAAGATCCTAATTTAATGTCTTTCACGAGAATTATAAGAGAATTATTTGTAATACTACCATCAAAAATCGAACACGAGAATCAACGGGAGAATCCTCATTTGTATACTAAAGATAATCATGGCAATACAATCAAGAGGAAACCGCTGAAGAAAGATAAACATCATAAAACTGAGCCAGTAGCGAATAAGGAATTAGATATTGAGAGACTACAAAAAGAATCAGCAGAAGAAGCATCGGAATGGACATCAAAAGAATACGATCCACATCTTTCATTAGTTTATAGTGATATTTATCCAATTGATAATGCTTTATGGAGGACAATTAAGACAAGAATTCAAGATTATCTTAATATTGATGACTGCGATTCGGAAGATTTGGTTGATAATGGATTAACTTGGGATGGCGGAGTATTAAAATTAGTTTTAACTCAAGGTGATGTTAATGATTGGATTGTTTTAGGTCGTGTAGACTTACATTAGACTTTTTTTAGTAGATTTTAGTCGAAAAAAATGTAGATAAATGAAAAAATAATGAAGGAAGCGAGGTTCGAACTCGCGCGGACAACTGTCCAACAGATCTTAAGTCTGCCGCCTTAGACCACTCGGCCATCCCTCCATTTTCTGTTGCTTTGTATCTTATCATGATCATACACTGATGGTTTTCGATATTATTCTATCTTTCAACTCCGAATGTCATAAGATAACTAAGAAATAGTCTTTGCTTAGCAATTAACATAAAGCAATTTACATAATTACGGTACAAGATTAGTATTCTAGAATCAATACAAATCAAGTGACTGTATATTACATTACTATAGAATACTACTAGAAGAAGAACTGCAAAGAATTATGGCTCCACAATAGAATCCTCGCCGAATTATATTGCATTTCACAATGCAGTAATTTTCCAGTATTCCAGTAAAAGGTCATACGATGTAATATCGGCCCATTGTTAATCGCCCCTTGCTGCCTCGATTGCTAGAAGTGTACCCCACAAAAACTTTATTCAGTGAGAATCCCATAGTTAAGCAGCAATAACTAATTGAATTCAATTGCAGTTAAACGAACGGAATACCTAAAATAGAACCTAATAATGAATTCCTAGCTTGCTTATTCATTACCTGAAAAATGACGAAACGAAATTAATAGAACGTCTTACATAAGCATGACTTATAAAATTGCAGCAATTAAAATGCTAGTTGCTGATGTGAGGAGGCTTCGGCATTAACACTATAAATATCGCCAAAACCCCACTAAATCTAATATAATTTTATATTATTTTGCATAATGGCTCAACCACACAGATTATTTTATAAAGGGAATGAATATGATTTTATAGTCTTCATTGAAGATACTGAGTTATTGAAGAAATATAGAAGTAGTGATACTACAATTCCATTAATTGATGTGCTTTCTATTTATAAGATTTTCACTAATAGACAAGGTGGTGTAGAAGGAGTATTAGATGAAGCATCAAAGGCTGAATTACAAAATGAATTTGGTAAAAAATCTGTTGATGATATTATAAAGATTATTGTTAAAGAAGGTGTAGATAAACTGGGTGCTTCTATTCATAGAGGTCATGATTCTCATAATGATTCAATGGGTTCTGCTGCTATCACCAATTAGATCTTTATAGCAAATAGTGATTAGAAATGAACATTCTTCGATTGAGTCTTAGGTCTGAATAAATTGATGATTTCTGATTTAATACTGGCAGTTCTCAGAACCGAAATGTGGCTTCTTGCTGTGAATAATTCTCTTGTGTCGCTAGTGCTGGGGCAAGCCGTGAAACTCAATTCATTGGGCATCGAGCTAGAACGAATTAAATTTAAACTTTGTTTCCCTATATTTGTCTCTTGATTTGAATTTTCTTGATTTCTTGTATAAAAATTCAATAAACTTAAATGTCTGCTGATTCTATGGCCTCTTTCAAACATTATACGAGGAATTTCTTCACTCCACACTAATCCAATTCTTTTCTCTGCCTTTATTCTTTCATGTCGAGTTAATTCAATGGTTTCTTCATAATGATTAAAGTGTTTTAGATTGACATATTCGGAAATAAGACTATTAGTTTCATCATAAATTGAATTGGTTATCATAATCGGTATGGACCGTTGGAAGTAACAATTATGGCCCTCTTTACTGATAGCATCGAGTGAGATATTATAGTAACTAATATTTTCAGGCTTTTTATGGAATAAATTATAATTCAGTTTCGAATACGAAAAATCCATTCTATAAGGACCATTGACTATATTTATTAATGTTTTCAACCAGTCTCGCCATATTTGGAATTCAAGATTGGTAATGGCTGCAAATAGAACTTCATACTGACACATTTCATTTTCAACAATAATTTTTAATGAATAAGGATAATCTGAAAATAATCCTCCCTCTGAATCTCTTGTATCTTCTATTAGCTGACATACTGATAGTGGGATGACAAACTTTATAGGACATAATTTATTTCTTCTGCTTAGGTCGCATAGCACCAAATGACTTTTAAATAATATAGCTCCAAGTGTTGCTACTTTTGTCTTGTCAAACTCTATCCACGACACTATTAATGAAGATAGTAGCAAGGATTTACCAAAGAAATGAATTGGAACGTCCAACGAATCGAAATCAAAAAGTTCGTCGATTAAATTTGTTCTATCTATTTGCTTTAAACAAACAGCTGATGAATTGACTTTATCCAACTTATTTTTGACATTACTTAGGACTGAATTTATCGTATCACTATAATTTAAGCCATGAACTGGAGAATGCTTGGCTAATGCCTCTAAAAAGAGTCTGTACTTTCCATATCTCGCAGTGGGTTTCTGTATCAACGACAGGAAGGAAAGATCATGTTTTCTTGAAACAGGCTGGGTGGCTTCTAAATAATGATTCCAACCACCAAGATAAGGAATGTCTGTGATTGAACCAAGAAGATTCTTAGACATTACAACCACATGTTCAAATACCTCACAATATTCCATGTATAAGTAATAATGTTCGACTAATTTAGAAAGTCCTTCAGCAACATAAACTGATGAATTGAATATGGAAACCTCATCATTAAAACATACTTTTCCATCCAAATTCATAAGAAATTCACTATGACATTCAATTAATAATTCGATATTAGTCTTAAATAAAAGTAATGGAGTACCACATCGATATTTGGAATCTAATAAAGGATTAAGGTAATAATTAAGTAATAACCATAACAGGAAAATGTAATTCTTTTCATTCCAAAGCAATTCTTCTATTAATTTACAGTTTTTAAATCCTTGTTGTCCTACAGTTAACGTTGTAGGTAAGTAACTTTTTGCAGGTATGGGAGAAAGAATGTCTGATGCAGAAAGAATATCATTTGGGGAGAATATTTTCGATGAAAGAAGTTTTCCCGGAAAATTATTCATTTCTTCTGTGGTAGATACTGAACTTGCCAGATTCTTAGTCAAGGCTCCGCTTTTGGTTTTGTAATTTTCACGAAAATGAAGTTGACTTAAAGACGTTTTTGAACTTAACACACTATTTGATTCTGAATTCAATAATTCTTTTAAATCACCACCGCCAGTTTCAATTTCTGGTGTTGTATTCATTTCCACTAATTCGTTTTTGCAGCCACAAACGGTTGTATTTTAATGAGATTTCGCGGTAGACTCACACTATCAATTAGTTGTATTTGCGAAAGACTAACGATGAGTTCAAGACAGTTGAGGAAGTTAGAGAAGCAAAAGTTGGAAGAAACACAACCTATTTCAAGCGACGAAGAAGATTTACCCGTACAAACCAATACTTTCAATGCGTTTGATTTTTTAGAAGAAGATGAAGAGGAAGAAGTTAGCGATAAAGACGAAGCGCCTGCAGTAATAGAGGAACCAGTAAAGTTACAGACGAAAAAGAAGAAGAAGAAAGCAAAGAAGGCAAAAAAGATTGATACAACAGATGATAGCGACACTGAATTGGATAAAATACTCGCAGAAGCAAAAGCTAAAGACGAACAAAGAATGAATGTTAGCGTGACTATCTTGGATCAATTAGATGAAGATCTGGATGATTTTGAAAATGAGTTTAATGAAATCCAAGATCCAATGCTTTCATATGATTCCAATTTCAAAAACTTCACCACCGAAAGATTACAGCAATCACTTCATATACTATCGATTGGGTCAGTTAAGAATCTTGATCCAGACGAAGAATTAAAAGGTCTTTTTGGAAACTTATCGCTTGAAACTATAGAAGACGCCAATACCACCACGTCCCTTTCAATGAGCCCTGAAGTTTTGAAGCAATTTAAACGATTAGCTAGGTTAACTAAAGGCTGGGGTGGGAAAGATAGACGTAGTGTCCCTGGAACCACCAGAAAGCTTTTATTAACGAGAGTCAAAGATGATTACTTACCTACAACTCAGAAACCTCTTCAGATGGAGGAATTGACTGAAAGAGAAATCTTGGATTACTTGGACTATAAAGAAGATGTTGCTGAAGTCGAAGAATTGGAGTTGAAAATCAAGAAGGAAAAGAATTTAGGTGTCAAGTATTTTAAATTTGCAAAGAATAACACTGTAAGAGAAAGAGTTGCTAACTCACAATTCTATGCATCTGTAGTGTTATCACCAGATCACGATGCATTGATAGCTTTATTAAGAAATTATCCTTACCATGTTGAAACTTTATTACAAGTGAGTATGGTTCTTTTAAGACAAGGAAGCGATAAATCTACTAGTAATGCTTTGTTAGAGAAGTGTTTATTCGTATTCGATAGATGTTTCCACACGTTTTTCCATGATCTTTTGACAGAAGCTAAGAATGGATTGATCAGATTACCTTATGAATCATTTATGAGCAGACAATTCTACTTATGTGTTTTCAGATATATCATTAGTTTAGCTGAAAGAGCAACTTATTTCACCAGCTTCAACTACTGTAAGTTGTTGTTATCACTCAGTCCAACAGAAGATCCACTTGGTGTAAGATACTTCATTGATTTCTATGCCATCATGAGCGGCGAGTACAAGTTTTTAATTCAATTAGTGGATTCTCCTTTAGCCACATGCTACAGTAAATGGTTAACTCCAGGGATTGCATTTTCTACAGTATTAGCACACTTACATAATAATGATACCGAAAAAGCTAAAGAAGCATTAAAAAGAGCTCATATTGCTCATCCTTATACTTCATTCAAATTATTAGAAACCATTTGCATTCCTCCAGAAATTCCCGTCAAAGAAGCAGACTTGTATATAAATGATGAAATTTTATTATCAACCGAAACTTATATGGTTCGGGCCAAACTTTTATGGAACGATTCCGACAAGATCAGGTTCTTAACTGAAGAATTGGCAAAGCTTTTCGTTCAAGATAATTTGAAACAGAAGCCTCCTGGAAACAAATTCACGTCTTTGGTTTCGAGTTTCCTAGGAGGATCCAAAGAAAAAGAACCTAATAAGGAAATCCCATTCAATCTATTAAGGTTTGCTATATTATCAGGAGAAAACAGTTTAATGGCTAAAGTTCCTACAGATATCTGGAACAGAGACGATATTTATGAGTTCGATCCATTACCTCCTAAAGTCACTTCTATTGGCTATAATGTCCATAGTGGGATCGATCCAAAGTCTAAACTTATAGATTACGCATTGGATTATGTTGATCAGAATATTTTAGGGACTTTGATTCAGAATAGAACTCAAGAAGATGAATTTGAAGAGATAGTACGTCAATTACAGGCACAGCAGTTACAGGATGCTGCTGCCGAGCAGCCATAGCCACATTCACGTTGCGGTGAATGTCCGTTACTTTAATAACTATCAAAATTACCACATCCACCTTACGGTGAATGTGGTTAATGCATCACCAAACTTCAACGCGAAATGCGAGGTCGAATTTAATGCGAAGAAAGTAAACTCCAATGATTGCCATAGATCTAATGTTTAATGAAGATGAAAGGCAGTACCAAATCTCCGCCACCTTCTTCATTGGTGTAATATTACCCTTACTATTCTACTGCTACAAAAGATACGTTTCTAAGTCACCTAATAGTTATAATAAAATTGAAGCGCCCATTAAATTAGTAGTACCAATTCCAGATGAAGCTAAACCTCATTGGAAGGGAAAAAGACTTTATGCTCCGAGATTATCAGTAAGAATCCCCGATGAACCAGGAATGATCCAAAGTTATTGTCCTGCCACTGGTCAATCATTAGGAGCATTCCCTGCAACAACTACCCAACAAATGGATGAACAAATTGACAAAGCTAAAATTGCTCAAAAACAATGGAAATCATCATCATTTACTTTAAGAAGAAAATTCTTACACAGTTTGAATCGATACATTTTAGAACATCAAGATGATATTGCTCGTATAGCTTGTCGTGACAGTGGTAAGACTCGTTTAGATGCACTGATGGGAGAAATCATGGTAACACTTGAAAAAATCAATTGGATTATTGCTAATGGTGAAAGAGCTTTACGTCCTTCACAAAGACCAGGTCCATCTAATTTATTAATTGGATTGATGAAAAATGGTGAAGTTAGATATGAGCCATTAGGTGTTGTTGCTGCCCTAGTTTCTTGGAATTATCCTTTCCATAATCTTATGGGTCCTATAATAGCATCTATATTTACGGGGAATTCAATTATTGTTAAATGTTCTGAACAAGTTTATTGGTCATCTCAATGGTTTATTGAATTAGTGAGAACTACTTTAAAACTGTTGGATATTCCTGAAGATATCGTTCAATTATGCTGTTGTTTCCCTGAAGATGCTGACCATTTCACTTCGCATCCTGGTCTTGATCATATAACTTTCATTGGATCAAAACCTGTAGCTCATCATGTCGTAGCAAGTGCTGCAAAACAATTAACACCTTGCGTAGTGGAATTAGGTGGGAAAGATTCGGTTATTGTCCTTGATGATGTGAAAGACTTAAAAGCATTATCTTCAGTTATAATGAGAGGTACATTTCAAAGTGCTGGACAGAATTGTATTGGAATTGAAAGAGTTATATGTTTACCAAAACTGTATGAGACATTAGTTAATATATTAAGTGAAAGAGTTGGTCAATTAAGGGTTGGTTCCGATATTGATCAATTAGATGAGATAGATATGGGTGCTATGGTGTCTAATAATAGATTTGAAAGACTTGAAGAACTTGTAGAAGACGCTGTCGCTAAAGGCGCTAGACTTATACATGGAGGACGTCCTTATCAACATCCTAATTATCCTCAAGGCCATTATTTCGAACCTACTTTACTTGTAGATGTTGACAATTCAATGGATATTTTCAACGAAGAAGTATTTGGACCTATATTAACCATGATTAAAGCCAATGATGTTGATGAAGCCGTTGAACTTTCTAACAGTACAGAATACGGATTAGGAAATTCCGTTTTTGGCAGAAATTTCAGTGAATGTTCTAAGATTGCTGATAGACTTGAAAGTGGTAATGTAGCTATCAATGATTTTGCTACCTTCTATGTAGCTCAATTACCTTTTGGAGGTATTAAACAATCAGGATACGGGAAATTTGGTGGAGAAGAAGGATTAACAGGATTATGTGTAGCCAAATCTGTTGTTATGGATAAACCATTCCTTCGGATGCTTGGTATAGCAACTGCCATCCCACCACCACTTGATTATCCTATTGCTAATGATAAGAAAGCATGGGGGTTTGTAAGAGCATTAAATGTAGCAGGTTATGATAATAGAGTCTGGAATGTTATTAAATCCATACAAAAATTAGCAAAAGGAGGATAAATATCTCTATGCATTAATTTATACCTACATAGATTCTATTTAGAAGCACTTAATTCATTTAATTGTAAGTTTACTTAGCAGCATTAGCATGTATTTCAGGTTTTGGATTAATTGTAGCATCAACTAACAATTTAATAACTGACTCTTTCTTATCAGCATATTTAGCTCTAATACTTTGTAATTCTTTTTCAACTTGTGCATCAGCTTCTTTGTTAATTTTATCATTTAATCCTTCATGATCTTTTTCATAAGATGCTAATTCAGTTTCTTTTTGTTTTTTATAAGCATCAATTTCTGATTGTGCATCACTTTTAGCTGATTTTAATCGATTGGTTCTATATTTTCTAGCTTCATTGACTATTTCAGCTGCATCTTTTTCTGTTTTTAATAATGCTTGAATTCCTGATGACATTTTGACTTGTTATAAGGAGTGAATTTTCGTTGATATCGGTGAGGCGCGCACGCACTATCTAAAGTATCTACAATACTACAGCAATGCATTCTTAATTAATTGAATTGATTGTATTAAATAATATATATCTACAAGATTATTCGTTATAATAGCCGGGGGTTGACTATAAGCCGTTGGCTGGCCTACTCATTATAATACCCATTGGCAATAAACCTCAACATATACTCATCAATATGTCCAACACCGTCTTCATAATCCATATCATCGTTATCGCCTTTCTTTGGCACTGGTGTTTGTCCTGCACTTGTTTCTTCATTGAAATCTTCATCATCAACTGCAGTTTCTTTCATTGCAGCATTTGCAGCGGCTCGATCATCTTCATCTTCTGCTTGCATTAATGCATTTTCAATATTATCTGGAGCTAATGGACGATCAGAAATTGTATTATCATCAACAATGTCTCTAACTGAAAATTTCCCAAAATAATCAGTGGTGAAATCTCCCTCTTGTATAACAACATTATCCAATTGTCTTTTTTGGTTAGCTTTCCTTAAGATATTAGATTCAATTGTATGTTCTGAAACAAACCTATAAATATGAACATCTCTCATTTGTCCAATTCTATGACAACGATCCTGACATTGTTTATCCATTGCAGGATTCCAATCTGAATCATAGAATATAACCGTATCTGCACCGGTTAAATTAATACCAAGCCCACCAGATCTTGAGGATAAGATAAATACTGGGATCTTATTATCTCTATTGAATTTCTCCGTCAACAACTGTCTATCTTCAATCTTTGTAGCTCCATCAAGTCTCATATATCTGTATCCATGGATGTTCAAAAATTGTTCAAGAATATCTAAAACTTTCGTCATCTGTGTAAAGATTAATGCTCTATGTCCTTCACTTGTTAATTGCTGTAAAAGTTTATCTAATCTTTGAAGCTTACCGCAATCATACTGCAATAAAGATTTATCAGGGAATGCAATTGATAATTTAACTTGTGATTTATGGAATGGATTATCTAAATGATGTTCCACAATTTCATTTGAAACTTTCTGTTTAACTTCAATAGGGAATAAATTATCTTTCATATCTAAAGTAACTACTTTTGGTGTTAACACTGCATATTTCTCAACAGTATCATTCATTCTATCAACTCGTTTATCCAACGATAAGATAATATCATCAAGTATAGTATTATCAAATCGTTTTTTAACTTCCGTTGCACTCTTTAAGAACTTCAATAAAGATTCACCATAAATAGGTTTTCTTTCACATCTTAAATCGTTCAAATAAATACTTTGTTCTAAATGCAGTTTCAAATCTATTTGTTGGCTCTTCTTTAAATCAGTATAGTATTCCAAACATCTACTTTGATCTTTAGATTTCAGTTCAACATTAATCAAGGATTCTAATTCTTTAACTTGTTCTCTAATTGAATCTGTTGATTTTAACTTGTTTGTAGACTGGGCAACGAAATAATTCATATCTTCCGTAGCAGTCACGTCTAAATTTAAAACATTGTTGGAAATGGCTGCAAAATTATCTTTATTCACCAAATACCTTTGAACTAATGATTCAAATGGTTTATAAGCTCCTGGAACTGAAGTCGACATCGCCAAAGACGTAAGAATTGGTCTAACTTCAAATAAATCTGGATGATTACACACTTTTCTTAATTGCATTAAACAATTAATAATCGATAAGAAATTACCCGATGCCAAAGTTTCTTTAGTCTTGGCTCGTGACATGAAATCATCATATAGATACCTTTGACGTTTAGATAATCGACAATACACTATATGTTCATATTTCCCAGGCATTTGTTTCTCAACATCTTTCTTTAAACGACGCAAAATATAAGGACGTAAAACTTGATGTAATCTTGCAACAGTATTCCTGGTCTCTTCATCCATTCCCTTAACAGTGCTTTCATTATCATCTATAACATCACCTCCAAGACTACTAGCTTGTTCTAATATACTATCAACTGGTTTACCAAACCAAGTTTGGAAATCTTCAAGATTTGCAAACCCTTCAGGCATTGCTTGATTAACTTTAGAAGAAGGCATTAAGAAATATAATAATGACCATAATTCCATTAAATTATTTTGTAATGGAGTACCAGTTAAAAGTAATCTATTTTCAGTATTAAAATTTAATAAAGCTCTCCAACGATTTGATCTAAAATTTTTAATATTATGGGCCTCATCCAAAATCATATACTTCCATTTCCTTCTTTTAAAAGATTGATGATCATGAACTACTAATTGATATGATGTAATACAAACATGGAAGGCATCTGGTTTATTCCATCCTTTCCTTTTTTGAGCTCTTTGTTGTGGAGATCCATAATAAGTTAATACTTTGAATCCAGGTGCAAATTTTTTAAATTCCATTTCCCAATTAAGCATAACTGATGTTGGAACAATAATTAAATGTGGGCCCCAAACATGATATTCAGTTGCTAAATGTGATAAAAGTGAGATGGTTTGAATGGTCTTACCTAAACCCATTTCATCGGCTAATATACCATTAGTATCGTTACTGTATAAACTGGCTAACCAATTAAGCCCTTGTTTCTGATAAGGACGAAGAGTTCCTCTTAATAATGATGGAATTGGAACGTCCTTGACTTTAGAGCCATTAACAACTTGTTCAGGCAAATCACTACTTTCAATGGTGTTTGATTTAGGGGTTTTAGGTTCATCTTCTTCATCTGTAGTAGACATATTATCGTCATCTGAATCTTCTTCCATGAAACTTTCTCCTTCAACACTTTCATCTTCTGATTCTTTATCTTCATGGTTTCCAAGTAAGGCAGCTAATCCACTATCACGTCCATTTCTTTTTTCTTGTTCTTCTTGTTCTTGTTCTTCGCCTTCTTCCTCACCACTAGACTCATCAGTTGTGCTTTCCAGTGGAATGGAATCAGAATCTGATTCAGCAAAGGTCTCATTATTACCGTCCTTTTCCAAATCTTTAATCAATGCTTTCTGTTCATCAGTATATTCTAATACACTGTCTGCATCAACATCGGCCCCATTATTGGACTGAATGGTATCTCCATTCCCATAAAGTGAAGCAAGTCCTCCGTTTCCAATATCCTCATCACTTTCTTCATCATCACTTTCATTTTCACTTCCATCACTTCTATCTGACGAAACAGAAGACTCATTTGTCTCTTGATGATCTTCCATATTCCCATACTTCTCTCTCAACTTTTCAACTGATAAACTATCATCCATCGTATCATCAACACTTTCATCACTTTCACTCCCACTCATATTATTATCTGATTCATCATCATTATCACTCTCATCATCGCTATCAGAAGTTCTTAATTGAGCTTCAAGAAGTTGAGTTGAATGTTCCAACATATTACTTAAATGTTGCTTACCTTGAATTCTCTTTAATTCTTCATCTTTTTGATCTTGTAAATAACGATGAACTCTACTAACTTGATTCCATCTTTTCTTAACTGCTTGTACAGCAATTCTACTTAATTTCCTCAAATTTTGTTCTCGTTCTTTGGCTAATCTTTCCTTTTCTCCTCTCTTCCATTTAAAATGTTGATCAACCATCGTAGCTATCTTTTTAATCCGTGCTTGTCGTTGTCTTCTTACTTGTTGATGAATTCTTGAAAATGATGCTCCTTGTGCAAGCAAATTATCTATATGTGTAGAAGATGTTGGACCGTATGATTTAGGTATAATTGATGTAGTGGCTCTGAATGGATCAGCTACTTGTCTGGCATTAGTTTGAGGTAATGCTAATTTTCTTTTTTCAATTTTATCACCATTTAATTGTAAACTTTTCTCATAAACTGTTTTATCATATAATTTCTTAAACATTTCAAGTTGTTGATTCATAATTTCTTTATATTCATCAATTGAGTTGTTATATTCCATCACACTTTCATCTATGATAGCATATTTGAATTTATTTTCAAGGAAATCAGCCAATTTCGATCCTAATTCATTAGCTACTTCAGTTCCTTTCTTGCTGGTTTGAATCTCTAATGGTATAGGATTAAAGTCTATAACTTCTTTTTGATTTTCTTCATCAATCATATTATCTTCTTTTGGTGGCCTCCACGCAGGTATATGCGAAGGATGAGTGACTTTTGGTCCATTAACTTTGAATTTAACATCTTTTAAATGATACTTCTTAGTTGATGGAATATCTATTTCTAAATCGGTGAAATCAGCATATTCATCATCAATATCAGAATCTTGTTTCCTTCTTACTTCTCCATCACTTTCTTCTTCAAATTCAGTTTCCATCTTTTCTTTCTTGACTTTCTTTTTAGGTGATGCCTTCTTAATTGGTGGCAATGCAACTGGTATATCATCAAGAAGTTCAATTTGCCGTATGATAGCATCTTCACTGATTTTGCTCTCTTCTATTACTGAATCTTTGAATGGATATTTTTCCAACATCTTCCGTTCTCTTTCAGCTAAAACTTTCTTCTGTAATCTTAACGGTAAATCATCTAAATTTTTAGATTCTTCATCGTTTCCACCAATCCATTTTAATTCATAATCATTTTGTTTAATGAAATAATCAATTAAATCAGGTTTATCAGGTTGACTTCCAGAAAAATCCGAAGGCTTCCAATCTACTATTGATCCATATTCCTTTAACTGATATAGTTCGTTGACTGCCATAGTATAATCCACTAAAAAATCAATAATTTCATCAGTATTTGATTCTGTTTTAACAAGCTTTCGTTTCTTATTACTCTGTTTATTCGATGTCGTTGAAAGTGGTTCTTTCTTAGGGAATCCATTCCTAGCGACATCTACCGCCAATCTCGACGACGCTCTACGTTTCGACATCCTCTTTTACACTCAGTGGTTTATTTTTGAGTTAGTTTATTGAGTGGAGTTTGATTGTGCGAATTTTCCATATATTTTCCAAATTTAACCCATACTTAATATTTCCCATAGTTTAGTATTGGATATGGCGAATACTTTAAAGCAGTATTAAAGTATACAACGCTAAAGAATACTATAAAATAAATAAGCTAACTCTAAACGAAAAAGGTTCTACAACAACTAATAAATATTTCTCTTAACTATGTATATGCTATTAAAAGGATTACTGGTTAATAAATTCAGCATTAGCAGATTTATAAGCCTCCGTATTAGCTACAATATCTGAATCAGCAGGTAATGTATGTAATTGATCAGCTTCTGCATCAGGTGGAACCTGGTAGAAAGCGTCATCTTCTTTCTTACCTGAACCTAAACTTTCAGCTAATCCATTGTAAGGAAATGATCTTGGCATAGCAGGTTTTTCAGGATTTAATTGAAAATAAGCAATAGCACCACCGAATCCAAAAATCAATGAAAAGAATATAGCATTATGTTTTAAAGCAGTTGTATCAGACACTGGTTGGAAATAATCTGGTGACCACATATCATAATAATCATCATCAAAACTTAACGGGTCATTAAAGTTTCTTCTATTCTGTTGATCATCATATTTAGCATATGGATCTCTTTCTTGTGCTAATCTTGCAACTGGATTTGGATAATCTCCTAATTCAGGACGACTAGGATCAGTTAATTTTATGGTTTTACCGGTGGAATCATCGAGTAAAGTATCTTGAGTACTTAAAGAACGAAAAGATTGTATTAAAGGTCTTTTTGTAAGAGTTTTAGTGGCACTTAATGCCAATCTAGAACCTTTCATCATCGTTAGTTGAGTGTCCAATGAGAAGATGCGAGATTGTTATTTGCGCGAGCAGTGAAGTCTACCACCACTGGCGGTAGGATTCCGCGAGCCTTCCCTAAGTCTTCCCTAGTGTACCTCCGTTTCTCAATACACATTAATCTAAATTAAACTTGATAAATATATAAATAAATACATAGAAAAGGATTAGATAATTATGGATTGTACAGAAAATCGTATATTGTATATTATAAATATCATGCTTTTGGTAATTGTGGTTCACCAAATTTAATCTCTTTAAGTGGTGAATGTTCACCTTTAGCAAATCCAAGTAATCCTCCGAATCCATCAACATTATCAGTACCATATCTCGTTAACTGACTAAGACCAAGATAAACTGGAATAAATGCAAGTAAAAATCCTGTATTATATATGGACCAATATTCATGTACTTGTGGAGGATTTAAATCAAAATTATGTTTATTAGTGAACTTAGATGCAGTTCCTTGTGAATGGCTAGCATGTGAACTAGCATGTGAGTTGAACCTTTTGGCTCCATTTAAACAACTTCTAATATATCTATTCATATTGTTAGTTGAATATTGAATAATCTGTGAGAAACAATTGGATGAAAGATTTTTTTGTCGCGCGAGTGTCGCCAATTATAACGCGACATTATTATAGTATAGAGAAAAATGGCTGCTAAATCTAGCGGTTAATCTGGCGGTAATCTAGTGTTAGAATGCATACTGCAGTATTGGAAATTGTTGATGAAAATACTGAAAACTTTCGTAGAATGAAGGAGATTAATAAGGAGACACTTAAAAGAGCAATTGATGTTTTTGGTGACTTTTTTGTAGAAGAAAGAAAGAGTTCTTGTATACAACTTGAGAATAAACAAGTATTCACACTTGGAAGATGCAGTAATAACAGATTTTTAGTACATAATCCGTATGTTTCAGGGAGACATTTCCTTATTTGGTGTGTTGTTTTTGATGAAAATTCAGATGGGCTTTTTTACTTAAAGGATTTATCGTTAAATGGGACTTGTATCAATGGGAAAGTAATTGGTAAGAATACGATACAGGTATTGAATAATGGGGATACGATAAGTATTTGCAAAGGATTATCATTTAGATTCACTCAAATATCTAAGAAGATTAGCGAAGTAAGAAATGTAGCTGTTGATTTAATCAATGGACTGAGTTCAGGCTGGAATGTCTCTAATAAAGTCATTGGCCATGGATCTTTTGGTGCTGTGCATATAGCTACAAACATTTCTGGAAGGTTTGAAGATACATATAAGACATATGCTGTGAAAATCGTGCCTGATAAATATGCTTCAGTCAATGTTAAACTTGAGGCTGATATTCTCTTAAAAGCTGACCACCCTAATATTATTAAAGTATACGATACTATCAGTTTAGATCAGCATATATACATTTTTGAAGACTTGGTTTGTGGTGGAGATTTATTTAGTTACCTCACTAATAGTAACACTCTTAGACTGTTAAGTGAATCTGAAACCATCATCATTGTATTTCAATTACTTCATGCTTTAAATTATCTCCATAATCATTTAAAAGTGATTCATAGAGATTTAAAACTTGATAATGTTCTTCTTGTTTCACCTACATCAGGTTCAAGAGTCATTCTTTGTGATTTTGGTGTTGCAAAACAAATGACTTCTACTAGAACTAAAACTATGGTTGGAACTTTAGAATATGCTGCACCTGAAATCTTTACTGCCAATTTAGGTTATGATTATACTTGTGATATGTGGTCTCTAGGAGTTATGACCTATATTATGTTATCAGGAATTTCACCCTTTTATCGTCCTGATGATCGTCAAATAATTCAAGCTAAATTGAATAAATTAGATTTCAACTCAAAACATTGGGATCTGAAGAGTGAAATCTCTATTGAATTCGTTAAAGATTTATTAAACCCCGATCCATATACCCGTTTAGATGCTTTAATGGCATTCAAACATCTGTGGATAACTACTAATCGAAAAGATTTAGATAAAATCTATCGGTACCTTATATCTCAATAGAATTTCGCATCAATTTTTACAGGTAATGAGCTTTGGTTATAAAAGAAAACAGCCAAGGCCAAGGCAAGCCCATGATCAATACACACCAAAGAAAAATAATTTTCAAATATGGATGGGAGATCTTGATGGAACTTGGAATGAAAATTCTATAATTAAAATATGGAATAGTTTAGGTGAGGCTCCATTATCAGTAAAGATTATAAGAGATAAAAATGATCCACAAAAAATTGGAAAACCATTATATTGTTTTGTTAATTTTCCTAATCAAGCATCTGTTAACTCAGCATTTCTGAAGAATGGGAATTCTATACCTGGAACTAATCGAAAATTGAAATTAAATCATGCATTAGGTTCAACTACCGGGAACGTTAATGGTAATGGTCCTACTAAAGATGATAAGTTTAAAAAACAAAGTCAAGGAGAATTTTCATTATTCTTTACTGAGTTAGATCCTAATGTAACTGAAAGTCAATTATTTGATACGTTCCATTCAAAATTTCCTACATCTGTAAGACAAGTAAAAATCATTTTAGATAATAATGGAGTTTCTAAAGGCCATGGATTTATTAAGTTTAATTCAAGTATGACACAACAAATTGCATTTAAAGAGATGAATGGGATAATAATTAATGATTCACCTATAAAATTGTCAACTACATTAAGCATAGCTGATGATTCTAAAGATTTAAATAAATTAAATCTGATCCAATTACCTCAAACCCAACCCCCTTTAAACAAGTATACTGATGTTAATAACACTACCATAGAAATAAAAGGTTTAAATGGGAGATTTACAGAATCTGAATTACAGAACCATGTTCTTAGTTTTGGCGATATAATATCATTAACATGGAAGAAAGATTTCAGTTCTTCTACAATTACATATCGTTTCAGAGAAGATGCCGAAAGAGCATTAATGTTCTTAAATCATAGTATCATTAATGGATGTGAATTATTAGTTTCTTGGAGTCAAATTGATCAAACTGCTTTAAATATTAATTCAAATTTAATTAAACGACCTGAAATTCCCATCATTTATGGGAATTCCCAGCCAACTAGATTTGATATTTTAACACCAGAAGAAGTCCAATCATGGATAGAATCAGTTCATGAAGAATCAGAGCCTAGACCTACTGATTTATTTGGGGCTGAAATTGATAAATATAAAGTATCATTCCAATACTAATTCCCGCGCTGAAAAGTTTACAACCAGAAATGCTACCTAGGAAAACAGATTCAGTTCCATTATCAAGAGTATCATCATCAGCAAGGCTAAATCCTTCTGTATCACCCAATCCATCATTTCCTCCTACACCATCAGCATATCAAAATTCTTCATTAAATCCTCTACGAGCTAATACTCGGTCAGTGCCTCCTAAATCTCAGAAAGAACTAGAGTTCGACACTAAATTTAATGAATTAAAAGTTGTCAAAGTTGTCACTGATTTTGAAGATCAATTAGGTTTATTATCAAAGAAAATCCAATCTTTTGATAATGAAAATCTTGATGAAGTTGTAGCGTCGTTGATCGACATTAATCAAGAATTATATGAAGAAATCGACAATTTAGAAGAACATCAAAAATTAAAACAAACTATTCAAGATTTAGAAACTGACAAATCGGAATTAGATACCAAATCTAAAGATATATTAAAGAGTTTAATTGAATATCGAGCTGATTTAAAGAAATTACCTAGATTACCTACCAAACCAGTTGCATTTGAAGATTCAGTTAATAGAATCGATATAGAAGAAGTATTAAAATATGGTATGAAATTGTCTAAGTTTACAAAAGTCCCACCATCAGTAGCTGGATTATCAGCTCATCCTAATAATTTTATATGGCCAGCTGAAGATTCTTTAAGACGTGGTATGCTTGCTATTAGTTCATTAAGAGCCGATGAAATAATCCAAAAAGAACTTGGAATAGAACCAACCGAGGAACAACAACCAAAAGTCATAGAAGAACAAGAACAAATACAAAAAGAAACCAAACCCGAACCTGAACGTAAAGGTTCAAGAAGTAAGCGAAAAGATAAAGAAGAAGAATCAGCAGCATTGAATTTAGATTTGTTTGACGCAGACGAAGATGATTCAGATTAAATAATAATAATGTAATATAATGTATATAACCTATTTACAAAATTTTTCCTACAAAATTTTTTTACAAACTTTCCTTGTTTGGACTGTCAAACATTTCATCAGGATGATGGAAAGTATTATTTGAATATTGTCTTGATAAAATATGGTCAAGTGATAACTGAGTTGAAAACGGCTGTGAAGAATTTAAATGAGATGCAACTAAATCAGCTAAACCATTAATAAAAGTTTCATTACCATTCATTGATTCTACTCTTTTAACTTTCTCTGGATAGACTAAATCATCTAATAATTCAATATCTAATTCATGCAAAGTTTCAATATGATCAGAAGTAAAAGCAATTGGAACTAAAACAATCCCATCAATTGATTCATCTTTTTCTAATTTGCCAACGATTTTAGCAGTTTGAGCTCCCAACCAAGGTTTAGGACCAACTTTTGATTGCCAAATAAGCCTGTAAGGATATTTAAAATTTAATTTTTCCATTACTGCATAAACAGAAGCAGCAACTTCTGCTGGATAAGAATCACCTCTATTAACAATTTGCATTGGTAAAGAATGAGCTGAAAATAAAACAACTAAATTATCCGAAGATTTACCTTCTTTTAAAAATTCATTGACTTTAATTTCAATATTTTTAGCAAAAGCATCAATAAAACCTTTATTTTTTGGCCATCTATCAATAAATGACCATTTAATTGATCTTTGGGGATCAAGTTCAAGAGTTTTCCTATATAATTCATTCATTGACAGACCAGTAGTCGAATAAGAAAATTGAGGATATTGTGAAAATGCTACAGCCTTTTTAATCCCATCATTTTTCATTTTAATTAATGTTTCTTCAGTTAATGGATTAGCATATCTAAAAGCTACATAAGGTTTATGCGGAGCAGTTTGAGGATTTTTTTCATCAAGAAGTTTACATACTTTTTCACATTGATATTCTGACCAATATCGAATTGGAGAACCACCACCAATTTCTTGATAATGACGTTCAATGGATGGGCTTCTTCTTTTAGCAATAAATTTTGCTAACATATTTTGGAATGGACCAAATGGGATTAAATCAGGGTCTGCAAAAAGTCTGAAAAGGAAATCATGAGTTTCTTTAACAGTTGAAGGACCCCCCATATTCATAAATACTATCCCTGTACCGGGATTCTTTATTGTACTATTGTACCTAACATTAATTAAAAGGTTTCTTAGCATCGAACAAGATGGAAAATTAAATGTGATTTTGGCGCAGTGTTGCTAAAACGGTTAGGCCAAGTCTTGCTATATTAATAGTTTATGAATTAGCAATGGTTAGTATTTTAGGAGTGTATGAGTGATTATTAATGACTGTTTAATGGATGATTTTAGTTGATTAGTTATTGATTATACTGTAAAAGTGATGAGATGAGATGCATTGCAGAATTAACTTTAGATAGTTCTAGAATTAGTTAATACTAGGGCTAACATAGCTCTAGTATGTGCTCATATAAACTACATTACCACTATAAGCTAGCCAAAGAAACCTATAAAGTAAGACGTAGTCAAATAAGCTAATTGGATATATACCCCTAAATTCTCTTAATGAAGCACTTCCTCATCTTGAACCATTGCCTACTAGGCTCATATCACGAGACTTTAAATCTAAACTTTAGACAACAGAGTAAAGAGCCAGTAATAAAACATTAGTTGCTTACATTAAAATACAGATCTATAAATTGTCATATTTTGAGCTGCTTACAATAATAAAGCAACACCAGCAGCAGCAGCGGCACCTAATAAACCAGTACCAACCATAGCGGCACCAGAATCGTCACCACCAGATCCGTTAGAACCATTTGATGAGTTAGCAGCTTGAGCAGCAGTGATAGCAGTAAAAGCGATTAAAACAGATTTGAATTGCATTTTTCGATGAGAAAAGAACCCGGGAGCAATGCCTTTTTATAGTTTTTCGAATTAAAAAAATGGCGTAGAACTTTAATTGCTTGAATGGGACAAATTTTGACGAATGCGGAAAATGAAACTGTGTCGGGAAATCGTATCATAGTGGTCTGAGGCTTCTAACGGGGTTGTTTTTGATGATAGAGATTTGTAAATAACACTATTGGATTCCTATACTCTGTAGCATCATTCTGAGGTTTATAAGGTCTTTCAAACATGTTAATTGCATCTATTAAACTTACTCAAATAAATGTCTAAATTTAGAAACTCAGACAGGTGAGCCCGCCTTGATAATGTGTGCAGGACCGTTACCCATTGTAGACTGTAACATAGCGGCGAAGCGCGTTGTCCCCTTTCGCGTTTAATGTTGCCTTATGGTGGGGGAACCTTCGCTGCCTTAGGCAGAGGCCGTGGTAGCATGGATGCAGGGTTTATGGAGTACTGCTACATCTCTACATCTCTCTTACTAGAGTTATTTATAATAATATTGACATTGTTAGTATTATTAGAAATAAGTTTATAAAAGTTTACCTAATCTCAGATTGTTTCAGTCTATGTTTAATTGTTTATTTATCAGATGTTGACGAAGCTAAGAATAACTGAAATCTCTAACCAGCAAAACTCTAACTGCGAAAACGCGTCGCGGCCTACAACAATTAAATTAATGCAAATAATTAACTGCTTATAGGAGGCCCACATGGAGATCTCCTCAATTAAAAGTTACACCTGTTCGTAATCCACCTGTTTGTAATTAACGCTTATATTTTGTGTCTGTTTAATTGTTGAAGATTTACCTTCGTATTTTAGTTCGTTACGAAATTCGTGAATTCGTGTATTCGCAATGCTCACTTATAAGAATGATACGTTGACGCAATTATCAGTATTATGTGGTGCAGTAAGTCGATCCACCAAGGCTCAGAAGGTTACACAGCTTAAACATACCCTTAATTTCCATCTCCAATTACCTTCAAAATTTAATGTCCTCGCAATTGATATTGGTATAAAGAATTTCTCATTCTGCAATCTCGCATCAGTAGCCGTTAATAATCCTGCTTATAATCTTCTGTTTGATACGTGGAAAACAATAGATTTGAACAAAACGTATCCTAATGACTTCAGTTCTCCATATAATGAGATTGTAGGGGTTAAGCATCAAATCGGGTACTTAAACTATAAGGTATTTAAGAATCTCATCTTAGATTCCAAGCATAAACCAGATGTGGTATTAATAGAAAATCAAAGAGTTAAATCTAATAATAATAAAGTAACACTCCCGAATATTTTACTTGGATACCTTTTTGAAAATCTCTTTTATGCCAATTATCAAACCATTAAGAATTATGAGAAATTAAATAGTTTGTTAGTCCCAATGAATTCAAGTCGAATGACAAATTATCTCCTTAATAGGTTTCTAATAAAGTCACAGATCAATTCCAAGAATTCAAAAGTTCTAAGAAACTTATACTTTTTCAATTTACTTGAACATAACTTAATCAATTTAAAACAGCATAAAGATACTGGAGTACTCACCAGTAAAGCATTAATGAAATTATATAATGATCAGCATGAACAGAAAATCACAAAATTAGATGATATGTTTGATAGTTTCCTATACAATTACAGTTTCATTCAATATTATCAAAATTCAATGTACTTACATTATTATCTTCAACATGAATTAGATCTTGATGAGCTAGTGTTTAAATTAAACAATAATCATGTTTATTATTTACGTAAAATTGATGGAATAAAGTTAAATGATACTACAAAGGAATTAGGGTTCGAATTACAGAAATTGCCTGATATTCTGAAATTAAGTAGAGATTTGTATGTAATACTGCGTTAGTATTATGTAGAGATTCCGTTATATTTTTATACTGTAAACCATATTCTGGAATGAAACATTGGCACAGTTAGGTAATAAATGAATGCGTTTATTTATTTTATATCGAAAATCATTTCTTCGTTATGCTCCTTTTTATGCTCCTTTTTATCTTCTTCCTCCTCATCATCATCTTCGTCGTCATCGTCGTCGTCATCATCATCATCATCATCATCATCATCATCATCATCCTCTTCATCGTCTTCATCATCATCTACATCTTCATCTTCTTCATCAATTTGCTCATCTTCTACACTCTTTATACTAGCAATTCTTCTTCTTAGTATATCTACAATGTCATTCCATTCTCTCATACCACCCATCCCTATATCACCACAAATTAATACTTTCTCCACGGGCTTTAAAACTTCCATACCAAATCCATATTCACTCGATGATAATAAATCTAAATGTTTAGCAGTTAATGGATGAGTATACATAAAAGTATTCATTGCTGGTGCCACTAAAATAGGTTTCTTTATAGGAGTAGCATTAGAATTTGATGAAGGATTATTTGGGACTGTCCAGTTCCAAGACCTTATAATTGAAGTCAACAAATTATCAGACATTCCATTAGCAATTTTAGCAAGAGAATTAGCTGATAATGGAGCAATTAACATAATGTCAGCCCATTTTCTTAATTCATTATGAAGAATTAATTTATCAAAAGGATTTTTCTTAGTTTTAGGTAATCCAGTATTTGAAGCTGAATGAATATTTTGATGGAAATAATCAATTCTTTCACTAAAATTTGCCCATTCATCTTCATCTCTCCATATTTTAACATTATTATTAATTTTTAATCCTTTTAAAAAGTGTACTGCACTTTTAGTTACAACTAATTGAATACTAACTTTTGAACTACCATAAATTTGAAATAATTTATCAATAATTAATGGCACTTTTATAGTGGCAACTGATCCAGTACATGCTAATAAAATATGAATTTTCCTGTCATCTTCTTTACTTAAATATTGTTGAAATGGTACTGGTGGACCAACTGGTGATTCAACAATTGTTTTATTAGATTTCTTTAATAAACTATTTTTCCGACTAACATTAACAGGATTTGAAGGCGATGGAACTTCTAATGGTGGTGATACAGTAGTAATTTTAGAATCACGATATTTAAAAGTATAACCAGGATCAGCAGTTGGAGTTGTAACTCTTGATGAATGATTACTTCCAGATTGTGGTTGAGGATTATATGAAGATTTACTTAGGAATTGAAGAAAATCATTCCCTATATTACTATTTTGTCGGGATGAACTTTGTGAAGTAGTTCCTTGAGCAGTTTGAGGTTGAACTTGAGCTGACGCTTGACTTCCATTGACATTTATCAGACTAGCAGATATACTGGGGCCGCCACTGGCGGAAGCAGCACCACCACTGGCAGAAGCACCATTCCCCGAAGGACTCACAGCAGGAACTGTAGTGGAACTATTATTTACAGGAAAAGACATTCCTAATTGTGATAATGTTGGTGAGTCATTATGTTGTAAAGAACTCTTTCTTACTTCTGGATTTCTTCCCCCTTCCTGGTTGGTCAAATTAACACTAGAAGGCTGAGCGGAAATCGTAAACCTCCTTAATCTATCAACTTCATTACTACTAAACGATACCGAAGGTGATTGCTTTAAGCCTTGATCTTTAACCAGATCCTTTGACTGAGACTGAATAATGGAAGCAGGTTTCCCAGGATGAACACTCTTTGGCTGTGGATGCTCTAGAGCTGGATTCTGGTCTTGTGACGACATAAATAGGATGTTTAATATTACTAATAAAACTTTTACTTATCCGCTGTTAGTTGTTTAGAATGATCAAATCGCGCATTCTTTTCCAACACATTTTAACACATAGTTAATTACATAGTATCCATAGTTAACAATAGTTATCAATTAAGTTATCAATTAAGTAATAATTTTGGTATATAAAGAGGGTGAAAAGGATGAATTTACGTAAACAAATTACTCAATTTCTTACATTTGCATATATATTTACTGGAGCTTATATGACATGGAGAGCATTAGGTGTAATAGCTAATACTCATTCCCCTATTGTTGTTGTATTAACTGGATCTATGGAACCTGCATTCCAAAGAGGTGATGTGTTATTTTTATGGAATCGTGATTCACTCGTTAAAGTTGGTGATGTAGTCGTTTACGAAACAACTACTAAAGATATCCCAATTGTTCATCGTGCTTTAAGAGATCATCACAATTCAAAAAAACAATTGGTGTTAACAAAGGGTGATAATAATCTTGTCGATGATTTAAGTCTTTATGGAAATAGAAAGTCCTACTTGTCGCTGTCGGATATAATTGGTACTGTTAAAGGTTATGTTCCAAAGGTTGGTTATATTACGATATTGTTGACAGAGAATCAATACTTTAGATTTGGTATTTTTGGATTGATGGCTATTTCGAGTTTATTTCAGTCGGAATAGTTTCTTCACTTTTAGACGAAGGAATTCTTTAACTTATACCTTCTTTTCACTGATATAGTAATGCACGCAATAGATTTTTTTTCTTCTGATATTCCCACTTTTTACACATTTCATAAGGTGAAAACGATACAAATAATGAGGATAGGTCTTCTAAAGGGTTTTGTCACCTTTAGAAGGTGGAAAAAATTGAAATGTCTACAGTAAAAGAGTTTTTTTGGTAAAAAATACGACCTCGGAGAGGATTGAACTCTCGATCTTGTGATTAACAGTCACACGCCTTAACCAGCTTGGCCACGAAGTCCGAATCTTATCATCTTTCATGAATAAGCATTCTATAAAGACTTCTGTCAAATTACTATTTGATAGAAGTTTAATATGAGAGCCCTGTATACTAATAAAATACTTAATTTTGAAAATGGATAGTAAATTATTAAATGAATGAAAATTATTCAAAAAAAGTCTAAGCATTAACCATTCCTAATTAAATTAATTATGTTGATAAACTGGTATCCGAAATTTAAAAAATTTAAAGTTTCCTTATTTTGCAGCAATTTCTAATTATTGCAGGTTTCATAGAAACCGATAAATATTTATTTTTAATGGTTGACAATTCAGATTTAATCCATGATATACAAATTAAGAATGGACTTATTTTAAAGAGTGGTACATCGATCCCCAAAATTTGAACAAATTATCAGGAAGAAATATTGATAGAATCAAAGGTAAATAATTTAAGCTGTAAATTTCAAATGATTGAATTTTATAATATTCCAGCCATACTTAATAAGCAAGACTCTTCTATGAATCACAAATCGATAGAATAATATGAATTTAACATGATTGTTATAGTTATATACATGTATACGATACATTTAGCTGCAAAAAAATAGATGGTTTTGTAAACTTTCCTCATTTTGCAGCAATTTCCATTTGTGTTCCAATTCAAATAAATAAATATATAACTAATTTAGTACTTTATTTCAAATGATTAAAGAATCAGATCTAATCCATGATATGCAAATTCTGGATCATATCATTTTTCAACATGGTATCTTTGATACCGATAATTTAAACCAAATGACCGGAAAAGAAATAGACCAGATCAAGGACATTGCAATAAGATTAAATCCCAACAAAGACTTGGAGAAACCACTACAGAAATTGTATTTCACTTTACCAAATAAACCCATAAACACTCCAAGTCTGAAGACTTTGAGAGCGTTAGGTTCTTCAAATAGTTTTACAAAAAAAATCTACCTGCCAAAACCCCTTTTGGTAGGTGAGTTATCAGATGAGTTTTTCCAAGAAAAGATGGACTCGTTAAACAATATCATTGATCAGTTTTATAAAACGAAAAGCAAAGATGAAAATAAAATGAATGAATTAGAAAGACTCAGGAGAAATTTGTTTAATTCATTTTATGATTTACCAGTTGAAGAAATAGACTGTGTGGAAACCTTTAAGAACCTCATCTCCAATCCTTGTATAAAATTTTTAAATATAATCTGTGGTGGTAGTATAAAGGTACATACAAACTACTGTTCAAGTGCAGTGGATGTTACAGACCTTAGAGGAAAACGGTTTCAGTACAAGCCTGACGTTTTCATCGAAGATGAGCAAGGAAATTCACTTCTTGCTGTTGATCTTAAAGCAAGAACCCTTGGAAAGTTCGTGGATCCAACTACTGGTCAAATACGCTTCGAATCAAA